>CM029621.1:7737379-8169790 GCA_017311315.1 Dendrocalamus latiflorus | reverse complement strand
AAAGTTTTCACCATGGACCGTAGCTATAGCCATCACATGATGATCGGGGCAATTACTAATGAGCAGTTGTGTGATTTAACTTGTACTTTGAAATTTGAATACCTTCACTAGTGTGGAATTAATCTGACAACTTTTGTACTTTCTTTTCAGTCTCTCAGCTTGGCGCTTGATTTCTCAATGTTTGATGACCCGAATTAATCTGACGACTTTTGTACTTTCTTTTCAGTCTCTCAGCTTAGCACTTGATTTCTCAATGTTTGATGACTCCAATTTTAGCCATGTGTGGGCATCTGCTTCGGAAGGCCTGTCCTCTCTTGAAATTGGTTATATTCCAATAACAATGTTACTTGAACTTCTGACTGCAGCTATGGAGTCACGACAACGCGTGAATCATGTCAAGGCACCAGCTTTCTTTTCTAGCCTCCAGAAGTTATGCCTCTCTGTTGACTTCATCACCAACCATTTAATTGCCTCCATATCAACTGCACTTTCATCATTGACACATCTAGATCTGCAGGATGCACCCATTATAGAACCTACATCGTCATCAGATCTCACCAATGCTGGTCTTCAGAAGATCAATCCAAACGGTAAGCTGAAGTATATTTCTCTGATACCATGTTATGAATATTGTGTGTATTGATATGAGACCCAAAGGGCCATATATATAGGAGAGTACAAGAGGATATGCCATATAGAGATAAGGCATATATGGAATAGAATACAACTCTATCTCCTAATACAACTCTATCTCCTTAACACTGGGAATCCTGCTAATGGCTGAAAAGTGCTTAAATCTTGAGTGTCTGTCTTGGTGGTTTCTCTTGTGTGACAGACACGGGTTTCAGTGCTATCATTCACTCTTGCTCTGGTCTTCATAAGCTTAGGGTGTCCCATGGAAGCCAGCTAACTGATCTTGTTTTCCATGACATTATTGCCACTTCCCTTTGCCTAACACATGTGAGTCTGAGGTGGTGTAATCTCCTAACCGATGTTGGGATTGAGAGGTTGTCATTCAACGAGGATCTCAATGTATTGGATCTTAGGGACTGCAGGAGTCTTGGTGATGAAGCTGTACGAGCTCTGAGCTGCCTTCCCAAGTTGTAAACATTATTGTTGGACGGAACCGATATCAGTGACCAAGCGTTGAAGTATCTGGGCCTTGGAACATGCCTGTTAGCTTCCTTATCTCTGAGGGGTTGCCAAAAGCTAACAAGTGATTGCATACCCTTGTTGTTTGCTGGTTCTGTTAAACAGTGCTTACAGGTGTTGAATCTCTCAAGAATCCCAGGTATCACTAATGACGGTATCATGCTGATAGCAAGGAACCGAACTCCTCTTATTGAGCTCCGAATGCGGGAGAATCCGAAATAGGGGATGCTGCTGTGATGGCTCTTGCATCCATGCAAGTCGATGGTGGCACTTATGGCAGCAGCTTGCAGCTGCTGGATCTTTACAACTGTGGTGGTATTACACCACTTGCAATCCGGTGGTTTGAGAAACCTTTCTTCCCAAGATTGCGATGGCTAGGAGTAACTGGCAGCTTGAACAGGGTTATGGTGGATGCCCTGGCTTGAAGCCGCCCTTTCTTACACATGGCATGCCGTGGTGAAGAATTGGGGACTATATACTGGGACACATCCTCCGATTGGTATCGGCATGACGAGGATGATCTTGATGAGCTTGAGCCAGTATCTGACGCTGAAACCATCACGGAAGAATAATGCGGTAAGTTGTTGCCATGTGCCATGTTTTCTTGCTCCAAAATGATCACCAGGCTCTAATCAGCCATCTGTGGATCTCTTGTTGTACCACCAGTTAAGGTATTTTCTTGCTGTTACCTTTCCACATGTGGCCGTTCCGTATGCGTATGGCAACTTGTTTGTTGTTACATCATGCTATGTGTGTTATATTCAGATTCTGGACGTTGTATATGGACATATTTGCTTTCTCACCTGCTGATGTGGTTCCTGCATATTTCTATTGCCAGGTCTCAATTATTTCTTGACCTTGCCTCATATGAGGCGTTTTTGATCGTTGAAATAGTAAAATGTAGGTCTTGTGCTTTTTATCAAGTGAATATATCTACTCGTATTTGTAAGTTTATCTTTCCCTGGTTATCCTCCAAATGACCACTTTTTATGCCATGCTTACGGTGAGGTGAAAGAAATCCATTGGAAGTATGGCGAGTGAGCGGGTGTGAATGATTCTTTTAAAATCTTTTTTTAAATATTAATAAAAACATGAAGCGGAAAACTAATCTTATAATCTCATCAAAGCCCTAAGCTAAGGAATGCAAAACTTCATGAAATCTAAACCCTAACCGATCAGACTGGAATTTGTAATTGGTCATACTGGTATGAATAGTGATTGTACTTTCTGGTCAGACCGTAATGAATAGTAAAATCAGGTGAATGAACAGTAGTTTTAACGCTGTTTCAAATCCTAAAATCCACGTAAGTTTTGATCCAACGATCCAAATGACGTGAAACTTGGTATGTATTTTCTCTAGAATGTTACAAACTTATTCCATTTACGATTGAGAGAATTGTTGCTAAAGTTGTAACCTTTTTCATTTGAGTGAAGGATGCACCAAAACCGAGCAAAAGAGGAAAAATTCGATCTATTCTTACTCGTGAGTCTTAGATGGTCTAGATGACATGAGATAGATTCTCACACGTCAACACAGCACAAATTCAATCCAAAGTACCCACAAAAGCAAAATCCAAAAATCACATCTTAAGAAAAACCGAGTAAACTCAAAAACTTTCCTTAGATCATGCCTAAATGAATGTGATCTGATCTCCAGGATATATCTACAACTCTTATACGTCATTGGCACCAGAAACTCTTAAGAGGAGAAATCCATACTAGAAAGTTAAGAAAATCAAAAGCACACGAGGGGATCTACGGCATAACTCATTTGAGTAAACTTTGGATATTCATTTCACTTTGAGAGCAATATTTTATAGCTAATCCCTCAAGATAGTAAAGCTTTAAGCTTAAAGTACACACATAAGGTTCTAACACAAACGAAACCCTAACCCTAAAACACTCAAGTCTCTCAAAAGACTCAACTTAACACAAGAATTATATAGTGTAGGCTCCCCACTTCTCACTTAATTCTAACAACCAGCTACTCTTTAGTGGATTACACCACTTACATATGTGAAAACCTAGTAACCCACACAAAAATGGATTTTACACTCACATACTTGTACACTTTTCAAAGCATGACTTCCAAAGGTTCCATAAGCTGATAAGACACCCCACCCACAAGACGTGATCGAAACTACTAAGGCCAGCGTTGCGATTTTACAAACACTCCAGCCAGTTTTGGAAAATTTTCCAAATTATCATTCGTCGGTCTTCACAATGATGCGATGCCTATAACTTATTACTAAGATTGTAGGTCTATGTCAAGACCGTCATTACTTGAAATGCCCAAGTCCCATGGCACTAGGGGTGAAAACTGATCAAATACGGACTGATAATGGTTATGCCATATTTGTTTTCATTTTTTTCCTGGACACGGATATGAATGCAGATATCCTAGATACGAATACAAATATGAATAATATTCAATACAAATACGGAGTGAATACGAATTGAATCGAATACGATCACGAATATTTCTCGAAACATAAAAACCCTTTAAATTGTACGCACAAAATGAACAAAAACATAATTAGTTTATTTGATCTAAACATTTATGAAGAATATTCATGAATTCTTCATATAGGCTAAGATTTCTTCTCTAACTCCATGTATTGATGTATATGCTACTATATGATAGGCTATGACAGTATTATATAAATAGACTGGGCTGAAATAGAGGGTGTAGGCTGCGGATATCCGGCCCCCTGAATATCCGGATCCGTATTCGGCGGATAGTGAGCTACCGAATCTATATTCGTATCCGACAGAGAAAATCCATATTTGTTTTTGATTTGATACTATCCGATAAACATTCGAGCTGATAAAATCCGTATTCGAAAATTGTCCGGATCGGTTGAAAACTATCCGATCCGTTTTCACTCCAACATGGCACACCAACATGACTCCACAATCCATGATACCTAACGCCTTGTTGTTAAGATCATACGCCTGCTTCGAGGAACGTCACCACTTGAAACACATTGGTCCAATTGGTATATCACATGCATGCATTACATCTTCACGACCTTTGTCTTTTTTCCGTGCTTTCGGCTTGAGGTGTTGCTCCACCCGGACTTACACAACATGTCATGGCCTCAACACTCTTTCCGTAGCCTTGGTTTTGCCACTGGCTATAACAGTCATCAAAGTATCTACACACAAAAAACAAAGTAATAGATTCGAACACAAATGATATGCACTTGACTCTCCATTAGTAAACTACATGCATGAAGCACGTCATAACTCACACATGGATGACTCCCCCATAACTAACACTTACATCGACTCTCATTATGACTAACACCTAAAACCAGAACTAGGCATCAACTTGACACAGGACCAGTCTGATCGTAACACACAAGCTGGTCAGACCGTCCAAATAGCAACCGGTCAGATCGACCTTCTGACTGACTGACCACACCCTTCTAGTGGTCAGATCATCTGGTCAGGCCGATGTGACCGAGACTCCAAAACAGCACACATTGAAATTCAAACTCATAAAAAAAATCAAATCCAAGTAATAAAAGCGAGACATGATGAATATTAAGTACTTATCACTTACGAGGTTACGACAACGTGGTCTTACATCCATCATACGTGGGGAAATTTAACTTTTTGCCACCCATAACAATGCCACCTATCCAAATGCCATCCTTATCGTTGCATTCAACAATTTGCCACTCTTAACATGTGGTTGACTAATTTTTTGCCACTTTCGAGCCCACGAAGCGCCATGTCAGCGCCTCCCCGCCCCGCTGGCCCGCCATGTCAGCGCTCCCCGCCCCGCTCGCCGGCGCCAGCGCCTGCGCCGCCGCGCGCGCCTCCCTGCTCGCCGGCGCCGCCGCCGGCTCCGTCCTCGCGTCTCCCCGCTCGCCGGCGCCGCCTCCGCCTCCGTCCCCGCGCCGTCGGAGAGCACGAGGCGCGCGGGCGGCGGCGCGGGGACAGAGGCGGAGGCGGCGCCGGCGAGCGGGGAGGCGCGGGGACGGAGCGGAGGCGGCGCCGGCGAGCGGGGAGGCGCGGGGACGGAGGCGGAGGCGGCGCCGGCGAGCGGGGAGGCGCGGGGACGGAGCGGAGGCGGCGCCAGCGAGCGGGGAGGCGCGGGGACGGAGGCGGCGCCGGCGAGCGGGGAGACGCGGGGACGGAGCGGAGGCGGCGCCGGCGAGCGGGGAGGCGCGGGGACGGAGCGGAGGCGGCGCCGGCGAGCGGGGAGGCGCGGGGACGGAGGCGGAGGCGGCGCCGGCGAGCGGGGAGGCGCGGGGACGGAGCGGAGGCGGCGCCGGCGAGCGGGGAGGCGCGGGGACGGAGCGGAGGCGGCGCCGGCGAGCGGGGAGGCGCGTGGACGGAGGCGGAGGCGGCGCCGGCGAGCGGGGAGGCGCGGGGACGGAGCCGGCGGCGGCGCCGGCGAGCGGGGAGGCGCAGGCGCTGGCGCCGGCGAGCGGGGCGGGGAGCGCTGACATGGCGGGCCAGCGGGGCGGGGAGGCGCTGACATGACGCTTTGTGGGCTCGAAAGTGGCAAAAAATTAGTCAACCACATGTTAAGAATGGTAAATTGTTGAATGCAACGATAAGGATGACATTTGGATAGGTGGCATTGTTATGAGTGGCAAAAAGTTAAATTTCCCTCATACGTGAAGTATAAGCTAGTTGCACTTCCTTGTGTAGTGGACAATTGGACATTCACTCACATGGTTCCAAGGACGACTGCCACTCTGTAAAACGACGAGTTCCTCCCTTCTCACGTAACCTCTGCTCTTTCGTGGCAAAAGATGATTGCGCGTGTGTTTCAAGGATGATTGCTTTTTTGGATTGCCATAAACGTGCGATGCAATGTGTGATTGAAAGAATCGTGCGTAAATAAAGTGTCTGGTGTTACCATGTTACGGTGTTAGTATCATGACAAGGTTGCACCAATTTTGCGAAAAAAATTATACGTTTTGAGTTGAAAACGTAACACGTATGTGACCATTTAGTGCAGCATGTTATGCATTGTCTAAAAGTTTTTTCTCTATTATTAGCGGGTTTTACCACAATAGTAGTACTCGACATTTTTTAACCTGTGCTCTATTGAGCTTAAAGCTCAAGTTTTTTTTTACTATTTGGTATTGTGTGGGGCTTATTTTTGTATTGTAGCTGCTGTAGACTTTTTAGCATAATTGAAATTAAAAAAGGAAAAAAGGTTACGTTGTTATGGATAATGCAAAGAAATAAAAAAAGAAAAACAAATTTAAAAAGCTAGAAGCAAATGCTTAAGCCCAATGGCGCAGGGCCACACAAGGATAAGGGATTTGTTTGCAGATTTTGATGGTAAAAATACCAAAAATGTGTTTTCCCAACTTGCAGCAGAGAAGGCCAAAGAATTTTTTTTAAATAATCTGTTTTCATTTCGAATTATAGTATTATACCTGTGTTTTTTTTGGCAATTTTGACCATATATTATTACACGGTTGGGCGACACGTGGCTAAGTCACCCAACTATTGGGCGACTAGACGTTGTCGCCCAACCGTTGGGCGACAAAACCCTAGTCGCCCAATCTAGTTGAGCGACTAGTCCAAGTCGCCAAATGGTTGGTCGATTTAAAATAATAATATAATTATTTTATTAATCCGATAAAAATAATTGTGAGGGAGTAAATGACGATTTTTGTATGTATTATATTTAACAATCTTGTTTGTATGTTATTTTTTACTTGAAATAAAAAGGTAGATAATATCAGTTGATCCATTTGTGATTTTCGTAGATTTGAAGGGCACGAAATTGATTAGACTCGCGATAACATTATATGATCGTCGTATGTTGTTGTAATATGATAAATTTCTGAACAATTTTATGAGGATGATTGAGCTAGCAATGATTCGGACCGCTATGAGCAGCATCGGCCGTTCGAGGGGAAAGCACTCAAACGACCACAGCTGCAATAAGAGGGGGCAGCCTGTGAGGACAAGGGTCATCTTCTCTTGCGGCAAGCATTGCACATGCCTCGGCTAGAAGAACCCTGTCAAACCTGCCCAGTAGGTCGTCGCACCAGTTGGTAGGCACATCTTATGGGGGAGACAAACTCTCCCGATAGGCAGGCCGAGCGGCATCGCGATGTCCCATAGAGTGGGGTCATCTCCCCGAACGGGAGGTGGAAGGTGTGCGTCTTGGACCACCACTGATCAGCAAAGTTATCAGCAATGACCGATCGAAAGGAAACCATCGTAACCGCTCTGGGCCGCCTCAATCTCCTCGACTAGAACGCCGTCCTCATCGGTGGCCTCCACCATTCGCGAGAGGTAGAAGGCCGGCATTGCTCATCCTGCAAAGAACAAAGAAATACATAGCGAAAATATCATAAAAAGACATGCCATATTTTGTACATGAACCTGTCTCTCCAGCATGGGTCTAATCTCCAAGCCCGCCGGGCTGTCCGCGTACGGACTACCTCTAACTGGGTCGCCTTGTTCCCACCCTTAGGATGCAGGACATGACGGCTCGCGCGGTGCTACGCGTCGACGTGCTAGTCAGCAGGCCGAAAGGCCAATCCGAACTACCAAGGTCACAAGCCATACCCGCAAATCAATTTGAAGTTTTAGGATACTAGGGTTTTAGGGTTTAGATTTTCAGGGTTTATGGTTTACGCAACTATTTACAACTATTACAATACGCGATGTACCCGGCACAACTGCACTATTTACAACTATTAACAATATGCGATGTACCCAACACAACTACACGTATAATGATTTTAATTGCTAACCTACCATAGTTTCGAATGTATAACTATTAACAACTAAATTGACGTTAGTTCTACGACACACTATTTAAAACTATTAACAATATGTGATGTACCAAACAAAATTACACATCTACTAATTTTAATTGCTACCTACCTTTGTTTTAAAACTATACATATAATGATTTTAGTTACTATCCTACTATTTTTCAAAAGTAAATTTACAAAGAAATGCAGGAGACTTACCATCGTTGATGTGCATATCTCCTCTTCTCTTCTCTCTCTCTCCTCTCCTTCCTCTCTCCCCTCTTCTCCTCTTTTTCTTTCCTCCTCCCCTTCTCTCCTCTCTTTCACTTCTCCCTTTCTCTCTTTTCTCTCGGCCGAACCGAAATGAGGAATGCGTTCGGTCGACCACGCGCGATGTGGCAATGTGGGGGTGTACCCCATAATCGGTCAACCATTGGGCAACAGAGTCTAATCGTCAACGGTTTAGACGACTTGGTCACGTATGTCCAACGATCGGACGATATATAGTTAAAACTGTAAAAAAATAAAAATAGATATAATACTATAATTCATAATTAAAAAAATTCGAAGGCCGAACGTGCCCATCCGCCAGAACAGAACTGAGAATGCGAAGGTGTGGTATATGGGCAGCGGGCTGTCACTGTGCGGCAGCATCTGATTCTTCCCCGACCAGCTAGTGGCTACTGGCTACTTGCTGGTTCTTCCTATCTATTTGCCCTTCCGTTAGGTCTCCGCAGGAGAGGCGATGGCGGCGCCTGTGACGGTGTACGGGCCGGTGATCTCGCCGGCGGTGGCGCGCGTGGCGGCCTGCCTCCTGGAGAAGAACGTGCCGTTCCAGCTCGAGCCGGTGGACATGTCCAAGGGCGAGCACAAGTCCCCGTCCTTCCTCAAGCTCCAGCCCTTCGGCCAGGTCCCCGCCTTCAAAGACCACCTCACCACCGTCTTCGGTACCCCCTTCCTCCCAGTTCTTCTACTACTTTTTGTAGCTTCTCCAGTTTTTCCTTGTTGGTATTATGTATTGATTCATCGCATTAGTATTTCAAGAGCCAAGAACATGCCCCCGCAGTTAGTTACTTCACATTTTTTTTCGCTATTGTAAGTGCTGTTCATCAATAAAGATGGAAAACTTTGGTAGATCTGCACGCGTTCCATCAATTAGTTATTCAGTTTGTGAAATCAGGATAAATTCTAGTGTTGACTGTGCTTATTTGTGGATAGCTTAGTGGTCCTTGAATGTGAAAGAAAAGAAAGAGATCTATAAAGGCCATTGTCTTGATAAGTTATATATTGCATCTTTGGCAGAGTCACGGGCTATTTGCCGTTACATCTGTGAGCAGTACGCAGACCGTGGTAACCAGACTCTCCTAGGCAGGAAAGAAGATGGGGCGGTAGGCCGTGCTGCTATTGAGCAATGGATAGAGGCTGAAGGCCAGAGCTTTAACCCACCGAGTTTGGCAATTGCATTCCAGCTCGTATTTGCACCAATTATGGGTATTGCCACTGACATGGCCGCAGTTGAGCAGAATGAAGCAAAACTCGCTAAGGTGCTTGACGTGTATGAGCAGCTGCTTGGGGAGAGCCAGTATTTTGCAGGCGACGAGTTCTCCCTGGCGGACCTTGTGCATATGCCCAACACTCATCTCCTTGTGAGCAAGACAACAAGGCGGGGTTGATCACCAAGAGAAAAAATCTGGCGAGGTGGTGGGATGAGGTCTCGGTTCGTCCTGCATGGAAGAAGGTTGTTGAGTTGCAGAGTGCACCACGGCCCTCTTGAGGCTCCCTTCTTTTTTCTTTGAGCAGCTGCTGATGGCAATTAATCGCATTCTGTTTTGTCTTGTCATCACTGTTGTGTGAAAGACTCGGCCCTGTTTGTACTATTTTTTTATTTTGCTATCCATCTATGTGGTGTTATTGAGTTTATGCATGGTTGAATCTGTTCCTCTGGTCCTCAAGTTTATCCGTGTGATAACAATTTTCCTTTTATCTTTAGATAACAAAGTAGCCTGATGTCAATTGCAAATGCAGTGCTGTAGTAACTAGATTCTATCCTCCCTCATCTCCCTAACATGCAGCTACTAAATGAGCACCATTCTGTTACTTCAGTGGCCAATGGGTCATCTAGCTACCTGTTGAAATTTAAGTTAATATAATTTCAGGCTTTAAGCTGATCTGGAGTTGAGTGCTACATGTGTAAGATGATGCAAGAGTGGAAATGTCTTGATTCATTTGTTGATCCACAGATTCTCTCACTGGCAGTGTTGGGATTGAAGTAGACGACCACATTTATGGACTGTCTTTTGCAGCATTTGGCTGTCATATATACTCAGAGAAACAACTATGAAATGTACCAATTTGGAAGTTATAACTGTATTAGTATCAACAAAGAAATAGTCCTGACATATTTAAGGCAGTACAAATGTCCAAAACATTCTCTGATATGTTGCTGCTAGCATTATAGGCTGAAGTGCAAGACAATTGACGACGATTTCATTGCTCAGAATGAGGTACCAATTATCACTTGGTTCAATGCATTTTCGCACTCTTTATTGTACCACTTCATACTTTTATCAGTAATCTGATGTAGAAAACTTCAGCAAAGGAGATCATCTTATCATTTTTACAGGCAAATCAATTATGTTCTTCTAACAAGTAACAACTGAAATGCCTGGATTGAAACCTAAGCACATGCAGGCATATCTTTGTTCTGTCTTAAAGACTAAGCACATGCTGAGATGTTCTTGTTTTATCTTCCATCGGATCAGCAGGTGGATTATATCTGGCTCCACACTAGGGACAATGTTTTTTTTTTGTCAAAAATCTTTATTCTTATACCCTGACAGAAGTCACAAGATCTCTTTACTGCTGGTACTTGATGCCAATCTTCGTACTTATTCTAGCCAAATTCTCATAATCAATGACCCCAAACCTTCTATGCAACCTCACAAACTCCTTCTCTATTAGTTTTTTTTCTCTCCAGTGATGAAAGAATGAATTGTGTTGGGGGAGTGGCCCCCACTGTGGCCCCTTCGGCCACCATGCATGGGTCAAACGTACGTGTAAACAAAGAATAGTCCATTAGGACATAGTAAGGAAAAATCATGTATGCCCCTAATAATAAACCCCTCAAAGAGGCATTTGTATAAAGATCCACCCCATGGCTATCAATATGGTCAATAGGACACCTTAGAGGGGGAGTGAGGATTCAGAAGAGAAATTGTAAGACTATTAAGCATCACCACATCTATTCTACTTCTCTCCCCACATTCGAATCTTATGCTCAGACACCCCTCTCGGGGCCCTGAAGCTCCGTTATCTGTTGCTTAGTGCGTAACCACAACAAATTGAAAAATAAATAGTACTTTGTTTGCAGGGCTTGTTTGCTACTAGAGACACTATGATTGCTGCAAGCAAGAATCCAGATCTTCCCCTTTATCTTTACACTTTCCCTTTTCCATTTCTCTTGTGCTAGGCAACAAGGCAAGCATAGAATTTCGCTTTTTGTTTCTTTAAATACCTGCCAAGGAAACCTGTTTCCGTGATCCCTTATCGTGATATCACAGCTTGAGCAAGAGATCAAGCAAACGAAAAGAAAGGATGGCAGCAGGCTTGCAAGTGTTTGGCCAGCCAGCATCTACGGATGTTGCCAGGGTTCTGACATGCCTCTTTGAGAAGAATTTGGAATTTGAGCTAGTCCGCATTGATACATTCAAGAGGGAGCACAAGCTTCCTGAGTTCATTAAGCTGCGGGTACGGTACATCTAGTTTCAAGTTTCTCAAGTAAGTTCAAAACTGTAGTAATTTTCCATTTATGTTTTGCAGGATCCGAATGGGCAAGTGACGCTAAAGCATGGTGACAAAACTCTCGTTGGTAAGGAGAACACACAATGGCCACTTTACATTATTGGTTTCACTTTCTTGAGGATTAAAAAGCAACGTGAACCTTCTATGCAGATTCAAGGGCTATATGCCGGTACCTCTGTACCCAGTTTCCAAATGAGGGAAACAAGACCCTTTATGGAACTGGCTCCCTGGAACGGGCATCAATAGAACAGTGGCTTCAAGCAGAAGCTCAAAACTTTAGCCCTCCCAGCTCTGCCCTCGTCTTTCATCTGGCATTTGCTCCTCAGCTGAACATTCCTCAAGACAATTCAGTTATTTCAGAAAATGAGAAGAAGCTCCAGCAAGTCCTCAATGTTTATGATGAAATACTCTCAAAGAATGAGTACCTGGCTGGCGATGATTTCACTTTGGCTGACCTTTCTCATCTTCCAAACTCACATTACATTGTGAACTCTGTCTCTGAGAGAGGAAAGAAGCTCTTCACTTCCAGGAAGAATGTGGCAAGGTGGTATGACAAAATCTCGAAGCGCAAGACGTGGGAACAGGTAGTCAAGATGCAGATGGAGCATCCTGGCGCATTTGAGTAATGGCTTAATTGTGGCGAGCGGCGAGTTCATCATGAATGGCTCCATTGTTGATCGATCTGGCTTCTACTGCCCTGTGCTCTTTCGTCATCGTTGCTACTTTCGTTGTTGTCGAAATCCCCCGCCTACATTGTTGTGTGACCAAAATAATATGAAACCTTCTTGTGATGTCTGCTGTACCTCTTTGCTTTAAAAATGTTTTTGTCTTCATGTATTATTTACTGAATAAAATTGTCATCTAGCTGCCAGTTTTATTTGTCTGTATTTCCGATCTACCATTTGGTCATCAGAAAGAAAACTTGATCTTTTAATCAGTTGTATATTACTGGAATTTTTTTCAGTTAGTTTTAGTTTGCAAAGGCTGGTGTATTGATATGTTCTACTAACTCACATTATGGCTGCATACTTTGTGTGTTAGTGAGTACTGATAATATTGAGAAATGTGGCACCAAGGGCATTCCAACACTTTAGAATTCCATTTTTTGACAGATCAAACGCTTAGTCTAAAGCCCGTGATATTAAGGGTCTTGGATTTGATAGAATGCCACAACACCAAGATTTGAGAACTTTTGACGGATTCAAGTATAAGAAGGATTTGAATTTGAATGTACAATTCCCCAAACTAGAGAGGAGTCAGGACAGAGTGCCAACTTGCTATGCTAAAAGATTGTACCAAATTAACTCTTCAAGTGCCAATTCAAAGTACAAGAAGAACCTTGCTGCCAATGAACTGTTCATAAAATATCACTGTAGCTAATTCCTTTTCAAATTTAGTCTCCAAATAACTGTTTTACAAATCTAACCTCTTTCATAATCTATCCAGCTCGGCAGACACCTATTGAGCTACGGGAGCTCGGTAGGCATCTGTCAAGCCCTCCCTGTTCGGTAGGAGGTGGCCAGCACTGTGCGTGATGTGATTAGCGTTTTAATTAGCATAAATCATATTTAATTAGTACTAATTATAATTACCTAGTGTTTTAATTAGTGCTAATTAAAGCACTAAATTAATCAAATTTTATTTGGTGCTTTGATTAGTGGTAATCATATTTAATTAGTACTAATCATAATTAATTAGCGCTAAACATATCAGTGCTAATTAAGTGCGCATAGTGTTTTTATTACACTTACAAGGTGGTGCCCAATCTCATGAACCTCACACACCACAGTTTTCACAATAATTTTTAATTAGATTTAAAAGTATTTTATAGTGATCGAACAAATGAGATCTACTTTGAGAAAATTGCAGTTCATATCTGCACTTCCAATATTTTTTTAAGAATTAACTTCTAATATTGATGATTTACTACTGTGGTTTTTAAAAGTACATGTGGGTACTAAAATTTTATTCATACAAAATAAAAAGTCTTTCATGGGATAAAATTTTGGATTTATTCCTTTACTACCGTCTCGCTCCGGGATAAGGCAGGGTCATGGATGCATTACACAATTCACTTCTCTTGCTCCCGTCATACGTACGCATCTCTTCCTCATTTCCACCGCTCATCCCTCTTTCTAAATGCTACTTTTTTCAATTATTACTATTCATTTTCAACCAAAATCAACCGCCAAAAGCCATCAGCAAAAACCAATATGAATGCCCTCAGATAGGCAAGAATTAGAGCTAAACTGTTGTAAGTTGTAACTTATTGAAACAAATAAGCAACTAGAGGAGGTTTTTTTTCTAACGTTAGTCATGAATTCAATAGATCAAAGTGCATGCAACTGATCAATGAGGCATGCTACCTTATTCTAGTACAAAGATTTATTCAATTGTCGTGCTGGTTAGTACTTACTTCGTGAACTGGACTGTTCTTCCGTGCAGTGCGTGTTTAATGATAACAGTCCATAATCTTTTTCTTTATGGCTTTCTAGTTTACGCGGTAAAAAAATTTATTTTACACCAATATAGCCTACATGTATCCCTACGAAGCCTTGTACAGTTATTCTCATACCCCGACATAATTTACGAGGGCCATCTTTACTGCCAAGTCCGTTGACGCCAATTCCCAACCTGAACACCCCTTGCTCATCCTTGAAAAACATTTGTGACCGTACAAGGATCCAAACCTCTTCTTTGCAATATTCAATTAAATCTCTCTGCAGTGTCTTTCGTATTGGTTGCCCCATTGTTAAAGGATCGCACCGGAGACACATGGGGGGATCGTTTTTGCGCCCTCTTTTCCTTGCTGGAGACAACGTAGTTGCTCCAAGCAATAATCCAGACGCCTCTCTTTATCTTTGAGCTTTCTCTTTTCCATGCTGTCCTGTAATCCTCATCAGCAAGGCAAGCATATAGTTTCCCCCTATAAATACCGGTCGACGAATCCTCCGTCTTCATCAGCCACTCACTCACCTGCAGATCGCACACATTGCTCACTGAAGAAGAAATTACCAAGCACAATTTTGAGCAATGGCGGCAGGATTGCAGGTGTTCGGGCAGCCGGCGTCCACCGACGTCGCGAGGGTCCTAACATGCCTCTTCGAGAAGAACCTTGAGTTCGAGCTCGTCCGCATCGACACGTTCAAGAAGGAGCACAAGCTCCCTGAGTTCATCAAGCTACGGGTATGTCATTTCGATCCATTCACTTTCCTGGGGTTCTTCGAGATGAACTAGATAGAAAATTCTTCGGTTTCATTCCTGTCGCGTGTCTCTGCAGGATCCGACTGGGCAGGTGACTTTCAAGCACGGTGACAAAACTATTGTTGGTAAGACCACAATTCTAAAGCAGCACTACTGTGAGCAATGGCCGGCACTGTAAACGAACTATCAACATAAACACCTGATGATGGTTACTTGTTCTTGTTTCAGTGACTCTTAAATGGATCACCAAATTAATAGGCAATTAATGCGGTTCTTCTCTTGTGCCAGATTCAAGGGCTATTTGCCGGTACCTGTGCACTCAATTCCCAGAAGACGGCAACCGGACGATCTACGGCACGGGTTCGCTCGAGCGGGCATCGATCGAACAGTGGCTCCAAGCTGAAGCTCAGAGCTTCGATGCTCCTAGCTCTGAATTAGTCTTTCACCTCGCATTTGCGCCCCAGCTGAACATGAAGCCTGACGAGGCCCGCGTCACGGAGAACGTGAAGAAGCTCCAGCAGATGCTCACCGTCTACGATGATATACTGTCCAAGAACAAGTTCCTGGCTGGTGACGAGTTCACCCTGGCCGACCTGTCTCACCTCCCCAACTCCCATTACATCGTCAGTAAACCAGAGGGCAAGAAGCTGTTCACTTCCAAGAAGCATGTGGCGAGGTGGTACGAGGCCATCTCGAGCCGTCAGTCGTGGAAGCAGGTGGTGAAAATGCAGAGCGAGCATCCTGGCGCGTTCGAGTGATCGATAGGCCTGATCGGTTGTGCGGCGAGCTCTTCGTCGACGGCTTCGTCAGGCTTCATACCGTGATGCTGTTGTCAAGGTCCCTCGTCTACGTACGTTGTCGTGTCGGCTAAAATGATATGAAGCCTTCCCTGCGGTGTCCCATGTCTTCCTTTTTGCAACGCCGTCTTTCCGGGAGTTGTACTGATCATAAATAAATGTGCCCGGGCCGTTTTGCTTGTTTGCAGTACATTTGGCTTGTGAAAGATCAATCTTGAAATAGCACAGCTAGTCTTGAATGGTCTAACTGTAATTAATGAGGCAATGGGTCCCGATTTTCCGATAGGATGATAACTTCGATTTGGAGGAGAACGACTTTAACGACGTTGGCTTCTAACCGGCTATGACCAGAACCCAAGCAATCGCTAAACCATACTCCAAGTCGTTATCAACCGTGCCAAGAACGCAGTTGACCTGATCACGAAGGTCTATTCCTGCATGCAACCGAAGAACACGCAAGAACAAGATAACAAGCAATCTGAAATTGCAAATATTTATATTGAGTTCAAAAGGTGAGATTCCGTAGAGGTTCTTTACGGTTGGTCTAGTCGATACAAGTGAACAACAAGAGTTTCCACAATAGAAAAACACATCAAACGAAATCGAAGGAAACTAGAAGGGTGCGGCCTCCTTAAATAGAGGAGGAAAAGCCGCACAAAACTAAGAAATAAGGGGTGGTACTATTCATGTGAATAGTGCACCTGTGAACAGTACGGGCCTAGAGAGGGGGCGCCTTCCCCTTGGGTCCAAGTATTACAAGGCTCAATTTAGCCCAAACAGGTGATGTAGCACCTTCGTTTGATGACTACGGTGCATATAGAAAGAATTTGGAGGTGAGACCAAATCCATTGAAAAGAGGATGAGAGAAGCTTTCCAACAAGTACTCGTGGATCTCAAACGGATTTCGTATGTGAAAGTTATGCACATTTGAAGTTAGGCATGTCAGTTCTTGCCGTAGTATCCCGCAGATCACCTCAAGGGTGTCTCTGCCCACATTCTTTGTAGGAGGGAGGAAGCCCTTCGTCCCTCGAACGGTGATGGGAGTGGTGTCGATGCCGGTACGAGTCTCAGGGTTTCAGACGGCCGACGCCATCGAGTCCTCTACTCGCGGTGCTTCCTGCACCATCATCGGTGGAGTTGTCAAAGGACCTACTTTGTTGCCCATCGCCACTTCAGATGTCACTACGCCGATGCACCTCTACCACGAGGGCGGGAGTCCATAATAGACCTCCTCCGATGTTCTCACCGTGACGACTTCGGAGACGGTGCCCCTTTTTTGCTTGGGGGTCAATGCTGCCTTCTTCTCTGGAGTTTACATCTTTTTCAAGGTTGATGTCACCACCTTCTTTGGCATAATTGCGTTCGAAGGCGCTTACCATGGTCCATAGTTTCTATGTCCATCCCCCACGAACAACGTTAATTATTGTAGTTATAGACCAAACAGTAAACAAGAAGGCTACGGGGAGGCACAAAGGGGCTGCCCGAAGCTTTACAAACCATGGAGACAGAGATAGAAATTTGTGCTACCTAGATTTTTCTGAAAAAGAGAGAGCTCTCTGCACCATGGCGACCTAGGACATATATTTATAGCCATGAGTGGGTTTATTACATAAATACCCCGATCTGAGTCTACAATTGTTGGGGCATTACCGTCTTTTTCCTTGTTATAGCCTTCTTGGGCTAGTCATATGGCCTTTCGAGTATTAGGCTTCTTGGAGCAATGGTTTGGTTGGACTAAGGTGGGGGCCACTCCCCCAAAAATGAACCAACAGGGTTACATACTTAATGTGTTAGAACAGTAAAGATCAGAATGATAGACTCCAAGTCAAAAATGATTTCTACTCGTAATAGATAAGAATCCAATCGGAAGCTCTCCGAGTGGGGATACGATATCTACTCATATTGGAAAAGTGGTCGGAGGCTCTATATAAAGGGTGCCTTAGGTTGTGGGTCTGGGGGCAATACAGAGAGACATTGCACTACCCACCAAACCATAGCAGTCTCCTTCCAAAAACCCTGACATACACGTTAGTACTAGCACATCAACGTACAACGTTTCATCCTTGGAAGTGTGGATTTCAGTAGAGTCACTGCTGCGATTGCGGTGCTCATCAGGACAATTCGAGGAGAAGACAATCGGCTCGTAGAGATCGACTACTGCTAGAGGATGACCAACTTCTAAGAATCGTTTTCCAGATACGTTGGACAATCGATAACTTTCACTTCATCGGCATGCGCTACGTTGAACTGGAGAGCTTTAACTCTTCTTCCGCTGCACTACGTATTTAATGGTAATGATCCATGATAGCTTACTTGTATGGCTTCCTAATTTACACGGTAAAAATTTTTAATTTACACTAATGTAGCCTACCTGTATTATGTATACCAACAAAGCCTTGTTCAGTTATTCTTGTACCCCGACATAAGTCACGAGGGCCATCTTATGTTGGAAAGGTGTTTTCTAGTTACAACCAAGTAAAGTGGCTGGTCTTGGGTGGTCTTGGGTATGGCTGCGGAGGTTAGGACTTCGAAGAAAATGCCTACGGGCGGCTCTCGTCCTTAGCTAGCAGCTTTTGCCAAGGTGTCTGCCTCTCAATTGACAGCCTGCGGTATTAGCTTGATGGTGATCTCCAGGAAATGTCACTCTTTTTCTCTTACTCCGGCGAGGTATTTGGCTAAGTTGGGGTCCTTAACCTGATAGAATATGTCGACATGTCCCATGAGAAGACAGGAATCCGTGTGTACCAGCACCCTTCGCGCTCCAAGCGCCTTCACCTTTTGTAGCCTAAATAGCAGGGCCTCATATTCTGTTTTGTTGTTGGTTATGGGGAAGCTGAGGCACACAACATACGTGAGACTTCGGTCCTCGTGTGTTGTTACAATGGCCCCCACCCCTACTCCTGTGGCACTGTACACTTCGTCTGTGTGTAGGGCCCATACTGGCTTGGAAGGTTGCTCGTAGGCTTGCTGACCCAGGGGGTGTGTTCGGTGACGAAGTCCACTAGTACTTGTGACTTAATCACAATGTGTGCGGTGTAGGTGATTGTAGGATCGAAGATGGCAACAGAGGGGGGGGGGGTGAATGCCTTAAAATTTTCCCTCAAGTATTCACTCATTTTTTTGCTCTGATAGCTACAAAGCTATGAAGATTCAGATAGGAACCCTACTCAAAATCTAGAGAAACACAGAGCTGAACTACTATGGAAAACAGTAGATGTGGTACTCCCGCTGTTGATCCCGTGGTACTACCGCAACCGGTCGAACGACAAAGTGCTTGGAAATCACTTGAATGATCGTCAACCAGTGAGTGATCAAAACCAACATGGTCGACAGCCAACGTGATCGGAATTCGACTCAAGTGGTCAACGACCAAAGAATGGTCAGAAACCAATGTGGTCGAAAGCTAACTTGGTTGAGAGCCACCATAATCAGAATTTGACTTGAGTGGTCAATGACCAAAGAAACCAATATAGTTGAAACCAACGTAGTCAAAAATAGAATGGTCGAAAGCGAACGTGGTTGATCACCAATAAGCGGTCGAAAAACCAGTGTGGTCGAGGATCAATGAGTGGTCGAAAACCAACGTAGTCGAAAATTGATGTGATCGAAACCTACGTGGTCGAAGACCAGCGTGTGATCAAAAAATCAATGTGGTCGAAGACCAATGAGTGGTCAAAAACCAGCATGGTCGAAGACCAATTAGAGGTCGAATACTAACGTAGTCGAAGACCAATGTGGTCGAAACCTACATGGTCGAAGACTAGTATATGGTCAAAAAGCCATCGCGATCGAAGACCAACGAATGGTCGAAAACCAACACGGTCACGCATCGACACGCACTACATTGAACCGGACTACTTTAAATCTTATTCCGCTGCACTGTGTGATTAATGGTAACGATTCATGATCTCATACTCACATGGCTTCCTAATTTATATGGTAAAAAAAATTTAATTTATACTAATGTAACATACACGTATCCCAACGAAGCCTTGTTCAGTTATTCTTGTACCCCGACATAAGTCACGAGGGCCATCTTTACTGCCAAGACCCTTGACGCTAATTCCCAACCTGAACACCCCTTGCTCATCCTTGAAAAACACCTCTTGTTTGCAATATTCAATTAAAGGATCACATTCACACCGGAGACACATGGGGGGATCGTTTTTGCGCCCTCTTTTCCATGCTGGAGACAACGTAGTTGCTGCAAGCAATAATCCAGACGCCTCTCTTTATCTTTGAGCTTTCTCTTTTCCCTGCCGTCCTGTAATCCTCATCAGCAACGCAAGCATATAGTTCCCCCCTATAAATACCGGTCGACGAATCCTCCGTCTTCATCAGCCACTCACTCACTCACCTGCAGATCGCACACATTGCCCACTGAGGAAGAAATTACCAAGCACAATTTTGAGCAATGGCGGCAGGATTGCAGGTGTTCGGGCAGCCGGCGTCCACCGACGTCGCGAGGGTCCTAACCTGCCTCTTCGAGAAGAACCTTGAGTTCGAGCTCGTCCGCATCGACACGTTCAAGAAGGAGCACAAGCTCCCTGAGTTCATCAAGCTACGGGTATGTCGTTTCGATCCATTCACTTTCCTGGGGTTCTTCGAGATGAACTAGATAGAAAATTCTTCGGTTTCATTCCTGTCGCGTGTCTCTGCAGGATCCGACTGGACAGGTGACTTTCAAGCACGGTGACAAAACTATTGTTGGTAAGACCACAATTCTAAAGCAACACAATTGTGAGCTTGGTAAGACCACAATTCTAAAGCAGCACAATTGTGAGCAATGGCCGGCATTGTAAACAGACTGTCAACATAAACACCTGATGATGGTTACTTGTTTCAGTGACTCTTAAATGGATCACCAAATTAATAGGCAATTAATGCGGTTCTTCTCTTGTGCCAGATTCAAGGGCTATTTGCCGGTACCTGTGCACTCAATTCCCAGAAGACGGCAACCGGACGATCTACGGCACGGGTTCGCTCGAGCGGGCATCGATCGAACAGTGGCTCCAAGCTGAAGCTCAGAGCTTCGATGCTCCTAGCTCTGAATTAGTCTTTCACCTCGCATTTGCGCCCCAGCTGAACATGAAGCCTGACGAGGCCCGCGTCACGGAGAACGTGAAGAAGCTCCAGCAGATGCTCAGCGTCTACGATGAGATACTGTCCAGGAACAAGTTCCTGGCTGGTGACGAGTTCACCCTGGCCGACCTGTCTCACCTCCCCAACTCCCATTACATCGCCAGTAAACCAGAGGGCAAGAAGCTGTTCACTTCCAAGAAGCATGTGGCGAGGTGGTACGAGGCCATCTCGAGCCGTCAGTCGTGGAAGCAGGCGGTGAAGATGCAGAGCGAGCATCCTGGCGCGTTCGAGTGATCGATCGGCCTGATCGGTTGTGCGGCGAGCTCTTCGTCGACGGCTTCGTCAGGCTTCATACCGTGATGCTGTTGTCAAGGTCCCTCGTCTACGTACGTTGTCGTGTCGGCTAAAATGATATGAAGCCTTCCCTGCGGTGTCCCATGTCTTCCTTTTTGCAACGCCATGTCTTTCCGGGATTTGTACTGATCATAAATAAATGTGCCCGAGCCGTTTTGCTCGTTTGCAGTTCATTTGGCTTGTGAAAGATCAATCTGGAAATAGCACAGCAAGTCTCGAATGGTCTAACTGTAATGTTGATTGGTCTAATGTCCACATGTTTAATTTCTTATGCAGTTGGTCGGGTTTTTTTTGAGTGTGTATAGGTATCACCCAGATGTTTTCTTCCCAACAATCATCCAAATTTCGGACCGTTGGATTAGAGATCCAACGGTCTCTTTTTTTGGAGGGGGAGAATTTTTCTTGGAGGGGGGGTGAATTTTTTTTTTGGTCTAACTGTAATGTTGATTGGTCTAATGTCCACATGTTTAATTTCTTATGCAGTTGGTCGGGGGGGGGGGGGTTTGATGAAAACGGTATTGCCAATGATGACAAGAATAACTGGTACTCTGGCAATGACATCAACTGAAACTCTCCCTTCACATCAACATTTGACTCACAGGGAGTAAACAGGTTATGTACAGGATGTCAGAGCAAAGAAGTTCTCATTGCTGTCTTCATTTTGTGCGCAACACTGAGATACCGAAAAATGCAGATGTTGAGAGAAACGAACAACATTTATTCTGGACAAACTAGTCAAAGCCGTCATTTGAGTTACATGTTGCATCTTAAAGCTCCAGGTCACTTTTTGCCATATATCTTTGCATGGTCTTATTATAGACTAAATGAAAATTTTGTGGGGAAAAGCGTTATGGATTAGCTTCTGGTGGGGTGGACGATGAGAGGAGGAAGTAGACTGGATCGAGACTCAGGATGGCCGCGCAAGGGATAGCGGAGGGACTCTGCTTATGTTACTGATGTATCTAGCCATGTTAGGTATCTGAACCTACAAATTCGTTACTTGACAGTTCATGAATTCCTGAAAAACTAGGAGAACGTAACTGCAGGGCAGGTATCATTATCTTTGAACTGTCATTGAGTCCGTTACTTTGCTAGCTTGTGATTAACGGGAAGATTGTATCACGATACATGGATCTATTGTGATTCTTTTGTTAATTGAAAAAACTCAGAGAAAAGAAAAGAAAATATATCCTTTTTTAAGACTTTGTGATATGTTGGCATGCTCAGTGTATGATTAGAGACAGAGGAATGTTCTATGCCTTGTTGAACCCATTTTCTTTTGCCTTTTGCTTACTTAACGGAGATTGTTTGTGTGTCATATGATGATTTTGATCTGATCTGCGCATGGTGATATTTTTCATCTTCTCCGATACTCTCAATCTCTCGTATTAAGGTCATGGATGCATCACACACCCCACCCCTCTTGCTCTAGTTATACGCACGCATCTCTTTCTCACTTTTTCCACCGCTCGCCATCTCCCTCTAAATGTCATTTCTTTCAACTATTACTATTCATTTTCAGCCAAAAGCCACAGCCAAAGACCATCAGCAATAGCCAATACAAATGCCTCCATAATAGGCAAGAACTAGAGCTAAACTAATCTAGGTCTTTTTCTAACGCTAGTCACGAATTCAATGGATTAAAGTGCACGCAGCTAGTTAACGTGAGGCATTTAACAGGTTACAGGCTTGAGCATTTAGATCAATATCTATTTTATTTAGAGTCATAATAGTAGCAAGAACCTCATAAGGTCTAGAAACCTTATTCCAAACATCACTACCTTGCGCCTCAATGTACACTTACATCCAAAACTTCTAGAAAGAAAAATCAGTTTCAGCATAGGGAGATGGTTCACATACCTCTTTGATGCCATCGCAACCCGCTCTGATATCACTTGTAGGATCGTATGGCATAATCAGAGAGAGGTAAATGATTGCCTCCGCTTTTTGATACCTGAAAACAAATCTCAAATTAGAAGAAAAGTAATATAAATTACTGGATGTAGATTTTGACCATAAGTCATTTGTCTACTCGCTTGACCTCCTTTACACGTGCTTGATGAACACTTCGATTGTTCGACCACTCGCACTGACCACCTTTGCACGTGGTCAAAATCTCCTTCCGCTCGAAAGCTTCTACCTTCTTGAACGTTTCGACTGCTCGAATGAGGACACGTCGAAGACAACATTGTGCTCTACTTGGTTGAATAAAGCCAACGTCCAAAGACACAAAGCTCATGACACGCAAGATCGGGATGTGTTAGCATGCCTCCGAAGACACAAGAAAACAATGCTCAGAAAACATGTTGACACTACTAACTTTTCCTGCAATAGATCTGACCTATTATTTCTGGCTCAGATTCTGTGACTACAAAGCGCCCTCACGGCACCAATAAAAACTCTAGCATAAAATCCTCCACAGAACCCCGGCTAAAACGCTTAACCTCTACCTGCTTTTATATGCTAGAGCCCTAAACCGTGTTTACCTCAAACACGGATAACTCAAACCGTGTCCATAATAACCTGGACATGCAATCCTATCTCTTCTCAAAATCAAGGGACCCAAAACCCTTTCAAACACGGGTTTTAACCATTCTCATCACATGACAAAACCTCTAGGACCGCACCTCCTGTATCTTCATCATGCATCACACCTCATGTGTTGAAGCCTCTGACACCGCTCCTCCCATTTCTTCTCCACACATCATCACCTTTGATCTCCACGTGCTCCAGCGTGAGCCCGACCACCTCACGTGACATCCTTGATCGCTTGGACCTCAGACTTCCCCATCCTAGTCCTGGTTCTCCTCGTCACCGACCATGAATGTCTCTACACCCACCTGCACATTCAAAGAGCAAAGAAACTTTTTTCTCGGCACAAGTTCTTCCCAACTTGACCGTCATTAACCCACACACTCGAAACACACCCTTGTCTATCCATAGACAAGAACCAAACCATTACAAATATTAACCAGTTCGTCCACGACCATAATATCCACGCTCTCCAAAAATCCACCTTCTGACCACTCAGCACGACCAGTCCAACTGCCGAACATAGCCAATCAGACCACTATCCCAACGCTTACTCGAAGCCTACCGATCACATACCATAAGTCTTCAACAACCAATCACAACACCTACAATAACCGATTGCTGACCACAATCACAAAAACCACGACTATCGAGTACCGAGTCCTTCCGACTATCGAGTACATCAACCATCTGACCACTGAGTACTTCCATCTTCTGAGTATCGAATCCTTTGAGTGCTATTCACCGATCGGCACCAACCTGTCATACCGCTAGCCTAACATGAGTACTCGAAGATAGCAAGAATTAAACCACTCGAATCGAGCATGAAGTCTACGAGTACCAATCATGATGCCTACGACCACCAATCACAAAGCTTTTGACTACCAATCACGAGGTCTACGACAATCGATCAAAAAGCCTAAGACAATGAGAGCAGACCGCAAAGTCTACGAGTATCGAGTATCGATCAGTAATGTGACACCCCGACCCATGTTGGCCCATGTGTGTGTGCACATGAATTTCTGGGTTAGTCCCACCTTGCTAGTTTACCTTGAAAATCACTTACATATAAGCCTAGGAGTTCCAATAGTAGCACCCCCCGGTTAACTGTTTTGCGCGAAGCGAGGATGAAGTGCAAGTGGGTTGCTACGTGTGCGTGGCCTATCCAGAATGTGGTTAGGTCTGAGCCGGTTTGGACTCTAGGGCGTTACAAATGGTATCAGAGCTGACTCTCATGGTTATATGGGCGCGTGCGGGTCAAGGGCGAGGGCATATGGCGCATGGCGCGTGTGGGCCCGGAGTGGACACACGGCATGGCATATGTGCTGGCACTAAACGCACGGACATGTGCCAAAAGGGGAGATCCTTATCATTTGCCCCGATGTGGGTATGTTGGTCCGACGAGGACGTCGGGTCCTTTGAGGGGGTGTATGTGACACCCCGACCCATGTTGGCCCATGTGTGTGTGCACATGAATTTCTGGGTTAGTCCCACCTTGCTAGCTTACCTTGAGAAGCACTTACATATAAGCCTAGGAGTTCCAATAGTAGCACCCTCGGTTAACTATTTTGCGCGAAGCGAGGACGAAAGTGCAAGCGGGTTGCTACGCGTGCGTGGTCTATCCAGAATGTGGTTAGGTCTGAGCTGGTTTGGACCCTAGGGCATAACAAGTAAAGTCTACAAGTGTTGAGTATCGACCAGTAAAGTCTACGAGTATCGAGAATTGACCAGTAAAGTCTACGACTATCAAGTACAAACCAGTAAAGTCTACGACTATCGAGTACTGACCAATAAAGTCTATGACTATTGACTAGATGTTATAGCTACGACCATAGACAAATATTGTAGGTATGACCATCGGAAAGTACCGTAGCCATGACCGGTTCACTGTAACTTACCATCTTCGACTAGGTATAGTAATTTTGCCATAGTCGATGTTCTGTGGTCGAAATGTCGTGATCAAAGAATGGCGAGGTCAAAATACCATGGTCAGATTACCATGGTCATTCTACCGCGGTCGAAACTGGATGTGGTCAAGGTTGGACGTGGTTGAAACAAGCGTGGTCGAAGCCTACCGTTTGGACCTGTCGATTGGACCATCCATCACAAGGCTGATCGAACTAGTCATCACAAGCCAATCGGACTACCAGACATGGTCATTTTGCCATCCTAAAAACTCAATTGTAGAAGTGCATCGACCAGAACTTTCATGAACACAAATTCTAATAAAACCAAATGTCAACTATTCATCATCAACAAAATGCATGACCATCACATGGTCCAACTGGCACCCTCCGCCGCTTTCAGTTTGCGGGGGTGGACATGGCTTTAGGGGAGATCGATGTGACCTCCCCTCACATCGCATAGCATCCTCTTCTGCCTAGCGTACTGCTCCATCTTGTCGAAGAGCTTAGCCACTTATATTATTGTCTTGTCTATGTTGTATTCGATGAGTCGGCCCTTCTGGAGACCTCGGATAGCCGTATTGATGATGGTCATCTCATTGACATCCTTCACCTGGCACATCGACGTACAACGTTTCATCCCTGGAAGTGTGGATTTCAGTAGAGGCGCTGCTGCGACTACAGTGTTGATCGGGACGATCCGAGGAGAAGACAATCGGCTCGTAGAGATCGACTACTGCTAGAGGATGACCGACTTCTGAGAATCGTTTCTAGATACGTTCGACGATCGATAAATTTCACTTTATTGACATGCGCGACGTTGAACCGGACAGCTTTAACTCTTCTTTCGATGCACTACATGTTTAATGGTAACAATCCGTAATAGCTTACTTGTATGGTTTCCCAATTTACACAATAGATAATTTTAATTTACACTAATATAGCCTACCTGTATACCAACAAAGCCTTGTTCAGTTATTCTTATACCCCGAAGAGTCACGAGGGTCATCTATACTGCCAAGTCCCTTGACGCTAATTCCCAACCTGAACACCCCTTGCTCATCCTTGAAAAACACTTGTGACCGTACAAGGATCAAAACCTCTTCTTTGCAATATTCAATTAAATCTCTCTGCAGTGTCTTTCGTATTGGTTGCCCCATTGTTAAAGGATCGCACCGGAGACACATGGGGGGATCGTTTTTGCGCCCTCTTTTCCTTGCTGGAGACAACGTAGTTGCTCCAAGCAATAATCCAGACGCCTCTCTTTATCTTTGAGCTTTCTCTTTTCCCTGCTGTCCTGTAATCCTCATCAGCAAGGCAAGCATATAGTTCCCCCTATAAATACCGGTCGACGAATCCTCCGTCTTCATCAGCCACTCACTCACCTGCAGATCGCACACATTGCTCACTGAGGAAGAAATTACCGAGCACAATTTTGAGCAATGGCGGCAGGATTGCAGGTGTTCGGGCAGCCGGCGTCCACCGACGTCGCGAGGGTCCTAACCTGCCTCTTCGAGAAGAACCTTGAGTTCGAGCTCGTCCGCATCGACACGTTCAAGAAGGAGCACAAGCTCCCCGAGTTCATCAAGCTACGGGTATGTCGTTTCGATCCATTCACTTTCCTGGGGTTCTTCGAGATGAACTAGATAGAAAATTCTTCGGTTTCATTCCTGTCGCGTGTCTCTGCAGGATCCGACTGGGCAGGTGACTTTCAAGCACGGTGACAAAACTATTGTTGGTAAGACCACAATTCTAAAGCAGCACTACTGTGAGCAATGGCCGGCATTGTAAACAGACTGTCAACATAAACACCTGATGATGGTTACTTGTTCTTGTTTCAGTGACTCTTAAATGGATCACCAAATTAATAGGCAATTAATGCGGTTCTTCTCTTGTGCCAGATTCAAGGGCTATTTGCCGGTACCTGTGCACTCAATTCCCAGAAGACGGCAACCGGACGATCTACGGCACGGGTTCGCTCGAGCGGGCATCGATCGAACAGTGGCTCCAAGCTGAAGCTCAGAGCTTCGATGCTCCTAGCTCTGAATTAGTCTTTCACCTCGCATTTGCGCCCCAGCTGAACATGAAGCCTGACGAGGCCCGCGTCACGGAGAACGTGAAGAAGCTCCAGCAGATGCTCACCGTCTACGATGATATACTGTCCAAGAACAAGTTTCTGGCTGGTGACGAGTTCACCCTGGCCGACCTGTCTCACCTCCCCAACTCCCATTACATCGTCAGTAAACCGGAGGGCAAGAAGCTGTTCACTTCCAAGAAGCATGTGGCGAGGTGGTACGAGGCCATCTCGAGCCGTCAGTCGTGGAAGCAGGCGGTGAAGATGCAGAGCGAGCATCCGGGCGCGTTCGAGTGATCGATAGGCCTGATCGGTTGTGCGGCGAGCTCTTCGTCGACGGCTTCGTCAGGCTTCATACCGTGATGCTGTTGTCAAGGTCCCTCGTCTACGTACGTTGTCGTGTCGGCTAAAATGATATGAAGCCTTCCCTGCGGTGTCCCATGTCTTCCTTTTTGCAACGCCGTCTTTCCGGGAGTTGTACTGATCATAAATAAATGTGCCCGAGCCGTTTTGCTTGTTTGCAGTACATTTGGCTTGTGAAAGATCAATCTTGAAATAGCACAGCTAGTCTTGAATGGTCTAACTGTAATTAATGAGGCAATGGGTCCCGATTTTCCGATAGGATGATAACTTCGATTTGGAGGAGAACGACTTTAACGACGTTGGCTTCTAACCGGCTATGACCAGAACCCAAGCAATCGCTAAACCATACTCCAAGTCGTTATCAACCGTGCCAAGAACGCAGTTGACCTGATCACGAAGGTCTATTCCTGCATGCAACCGAAGAACACGCAAGAACAAGATAACAAGCAATCTGAAATTGCAAATATTTATATTGAGTTCAAAAGGTGAGATTCCGTAGAGGTTCTTTACGGTTGGTCTAGTCGATACAAGTGAAGAACAAGAGTTTCCACAATAGAAAAACACATCAAACGAAATCGAAGGAAACTAGAAGGGTGCGGCCTCCTTAAATAGAGGAGGAAAAGCCGCACAAAACTAAGAAATAAGGGGTGGTACTATTCATGTGAATAGTGCACCTGTGAACAGTACGGGCCTAGAGAGGGGGCGCCTTCCCCTTGGGTCCAAGTATTACAAGGCTCAATTTAGCCCAAACAGGTGATGTAGCACCTTCGTTTGATGACTACGGTGCATATAGAAAGAATTTGGAGGTGAGACCAAATCCATTGAAAAGAGGATGAGAGAAGCTTTCCAACAAGTACTCGTGGATCTCAAACGGATTTCGTATGTGAAAGTTATGCACATTTGAAGTTAGGCATGTCAGTTCTTGCCGTAGTATCCCGCAGATCACCTCAAGGGTGTCTCTGCCCACATTCTTTGTAGGAGGGAGGAAGCCCTTCGTCCCTCGAACGGTGATGGGAGTGGTGTCGATGCCGGTACGAGTCTTAGGGTTTCAGACGGCCGACGCCATCGAGTCCTCTACTCGCGGTGCTTCCTGCCCCATCATCGGTGGAGTTGTCAAAGGACCTACTTTGTTGCCCATCGCCACTTCAGATGTCACTACGCCGATGCACCTCTACCACGAGGGCGGGAGTCCATAATAGACCTCCTCCGATGTTCTCACCGTGACGACTTTGGAGACGGTGCCCCTTTTTTGCTTGGGGGTCAATGCTGCCTTCTTCTCTGGAGTTTACATCTTTTTCAAGGTTGATGTCACCACCTTCTTTGGCATAATTGCTTTCGAAGGCGCTTACCATGGTCCATAGTTTCTATGTCCATCCCCCACGAACAACGTTAATTATTGTAGTTATAGACCAAACAGTAAACAAGAAGGCTACGGGGAGGCACAAAGGGGCTGCCCGAAGCTTTACAAACCATGGAGACAGAGATAGAAATTTGTGCTACCTAGATTTTTCTGAAAAAGAGAGAGCTCTCTGCACCATGGCGACCTAGGACATATATTTATAGCCATGAGTGGGTTTGTTACATAAATACCCCGATCTGAGTCTACAATTGTTGGGGCATTACCGTCTTTTTCCTTGTTATAGCCTTCTTGGGCTAGTCATATGGCCTTTCGAGTATTAGGCTTCTTGGAGCAATGGTTTGGTTGGACTAAGGTGGCGGCCACTCCCCCAAAAATGAACCAACAGGGTTACATACTTAATGTGTTAGAACAGTAAAGATCAGAATGATAGACTCCAAGTCAAAAATGATTTCTACTCGTAATAGATAAGAATCCAATCGGAAGCTCTCCGAGTGGGGATACGATATCTACTCATATTGGAAAAGTGGTCGGAGGCTCTATATAAAGGGTGCCTTAGGTTGTGGGTCTGGGGGCAATACAGAGAGACATTGCACTACCCACCAAACCATAGCAGTCTCCTTCCAAAAACCCTGACATACACGTTAGTACTAGCACATCAACGTACAACGTTTCATCCTTGGAAGTGTGGATTTCAGTAGAGTCACTGCTGCGATTGCGGTGCTCATCAGGACAATTCGAGGAGAAGACAATCGGCTCGTAGAGATCGACTACTGCTAGAGGATGACCAACTTCTAAGAATCGTTTTCCAGATACGTTGGACAATCGATAACTTTCACTTCATCGGCATGCGCTACGTTGAACTGGAGATCTTTAACTCTTCTTCCGCTGCACTACGTATTTAATGTAATGATCCATGATAGCTTACTTGTATGGCTTCCTAATTTACACGGTAAAAATTTTTAATTTACACTAATGTAGCCTACCTGTATTATGTATACCAATAAAGCCTTGTTCAGTTATTCTTGTACCCCGACATAAGTCACGAGGGCCATCTTATGTTGGAAAGGTGTTTTCTAGTTACAACCAAGTAAAGTGGCTGGTCTTGGGTGGTCTTGGGTATGGCTGCGGAGGTTAGGACTTCGAAGAAAATGCCTACGGGCGGCTCTCGTCCTTAGCTAGCAGCTTTTGCCAAGGTGTCTGCCTCTCAATTGACAGCCTGCGGTATTAGCTTGATGGTGATCTCCAGGAAATGTCACTCTTTTTCTCTTACTCCGGCGAGGTATTTGGCTAAGTTGGGGTCCTTAACCTGATAGAATATGTCGACATGTCCCATGAGAAGACAGGAATCCGTGTGTACCAGCACCCTTCGCGCTCCAAGCGCCTTCACCTTTTGTAGCCTAAATAGCAGGGCCTCATATTCTGTTTTGTTGTTGGTTATGGGGAAGCTGAGGCGCACAACATACGTGAGACTTCGGTCCTCGTGTGTTGTTACAATGGCCCCCACCCCTACTCCTGTGGCACTGTACACTTCGTCTGTGTGTAGGGCCCATACTGGCTCAGAAGGTTGCTCGTAGGCTTGCTGACCCAGGGGGTGTGTTCGGTGACGAAGTCCACTAGTACTTGTGACTTAATCACAATGTGTGCGGTGTAGGTGATTGTAGGACCGAAGATGGCAACAGAGGGGGGGGGGGGTGAATGCCTTAAAAATTTCCCTCAAGTATTCACTCATTTTTTTGCTCTGATAGCTACAAAGCTATGAAGATTCAGATAGGAACCCTACTCAAAATCTAGAGAAACACAGAGCTGAACTACTATGGAAAACAGTAGATGTGGTACTCCCGCTGTTGATCCCGTGGTACTACCGCAACCGGTCGAACGACAAAGTGCTTGGAAATGACTTGAATGATCGTCAACCAGTGAGTGATCAAAACCAACATGGTCGACAGCCAACGTGATCGGAATTCGACTCAAGTGGTCAACGACCAAAGAATGGTCAGAAACCAATGTGGTCGAAAGCTAACTTGGTTGAGAGCCACCATAATCAGAATTTGACTTGAGTGGTCAATGACCAAAGAAACCAATATAGTTGAAACCAACGTAGTCAAAAATAGAATGGTCGAAAGCGAACGTGGTTGATCACCAATAAGCGGTCGAAAAACCAGTGTGGTCGAGGATCAATGAGTGGTCGAAAACCAACGTAGTCGAAAATTGATGTGATCGAAACCTACGTGGTCGAAGACCAGCGTGTGATCAAAAAATCAATGTGGTCGAAGACCAATGAGTGGTCAAAACCCAGCATGGTCGAAGACCAATTAGAGGTCGAATACTAACGTAGTCGAAGACCAATGTGGTCGAAACCTACATGGTCGAAGACTAGTATATGGTCAAAAAGCCATCGCGATCGAAGACCAACGAATGGTCGAAAACCAACACGGTCACGCATCGACACGCACTACATTGAACCGGACTACTTTAAATCTTATTCCGCTGCACTGTGTGATTAATGGTAACGATTCATGATCTCATACTCACATGACTTCCTAATTTATATGGTAAAAAAAATTTAATTTATACTAATGTAACATACACGTATCCCAACGAAGCCTTGTTCAGTTATTCTTGTACCCCGACATAAGTCACGAGGGCCATCTTTACTGCCAAGACCCTTGACGCTAATTCCCAACCTGAACACCCCTTGCTCATCCTTGAAAAACACCTCTTGTTTGCAATATTCAATTAAAGGATCACATTCACACCGGAGACACATGGGGGGATCGTTTTTGCGCCCTCTTTTCCATGCTGGAGACAACGTAGTTGCTGCAAGCAATAATCCAGACGCCTCTCTTTATCTTTGAGCTTTCTCTTTTCCCTGCCGTCCTGTAATCCTCATCAGCAACGCAAGCATATAGTTCCCCCCTATAAATACCGGTCGACGAATCCTCCGTCTTCATCAGCCACTCACTCACTCACCTGCAGATCGCACACATTGCCCACTGAGGAAGAAATTACCAAGCACAATTTTGAGCAATGGCGGCAGGATTGCAGGTGTTCGGGCAGCCGGCATCCACCGACGTCGCGAGGGTCCTAACCTGCCTCTTCGAGAAGAACCTTGAGTTCGAGCTCGTCCGCATCGACACGTTCAAGAAGGAGCACAAGCTCCCTGAGTTCATCAAGCTACGGGTATGTCGTTTCGATCCATTCACTTTCCTGGGGTTCTTCGAGATGAACTAGATAGAAAATTCTTCGGTTTCATTCCTGTCGCGTGTCTCTGCAGGATCCGACTGGACAGGTGACTTTCAAGCACGGTGACAAAACTATTGTTGGTAAGACCACAATTCTAAAGCAGCACAATTGTGAGCTTGGTAAGACCACAATTCTAAAGCAGCACAATTGTGAGCAATGGCCGGCATTGTAAACAGACTGTCAACATAAACACCTGATGATGGTTACTTGTTTCAGTGACTCTTAAATGGATCACCAAATTAATAGGCAATTAATGCGGTTCTTCTCTTGTGCCAGATTCAAGGGCTATTTGCCGGTACCTGTGCACTCAATTCCCAGAAGACGGCAACCGGACGATCTACGGCACGGGTTCGCTCGAGCGGGCATCGATCGAACAGTGGCTCCAAGCTGAAGCTCAGAGCTTCGATGCTCCTAGCTCTGAATTAGTCTTTCACCTCGCATTTGCGCCCCAGCTGAACATGAAGCCTGACGAGGCCCGCGTCACGGAGAACGTGAAGAAGCTCCAGCAGATGCTCAGCGTCTACGATGAGATACTGTCCAGGAACAAGTTCCTGGCTGGTGACGAGTTCACCCTGGCCGACCTGTCTCACCTCCCCAACTCCCATTACATCGCCAGTAAACCAGAGGGCAAGAAGCTGTTCACTTCCAAGAAGCATGTGGCGAGGTGGTACGAGGCCATCTCGAGCCGTCAGTCGTGGAAGCAGGCGGTGAAGATGCAGAGCGAGCATCCTGGCGCGTTCGAGTGATCGATCGGCCTGATCGGTTGTGCGGCGAGCTCTTCGTCGACGGCTTCGTCAGGCTTCATACCGTGATGCTGTTGTCAAGGTCCCTCGTCTACGTACGTTGTCGTGTCGGCTAAAATGATATGAAGCCTTCCCTGCGGTGTCCCATGTCTTCCTTTTTGCAACGCCATGTCTTTCCGGGATTTGTACTGATCATAAATAAATGTGCCCGAGCCGTTTTGCTCGTTTGCAGTTCATTTGGCTTGTGAAAGATCAATCTGGAAATAGCACAGCAAGTCTCGAATGGTCTAACTGTAATGTTGATTGGTCTAATGTCCACATGTTTAATTTCTTATGCAGTTGGTCGGGTTTTTTTTGAGTGTGTATAGGTATCACCCAGATGTTTTCTTCCCAACAATCATCCAAATTTCGGACCGTTGGATTAGAGATCCAACGGTCTCTTTTTTTGGAGGGGGAAGAATTTTTCTTGGAGGGGGGGTGAATTTTTTTTTGGTCTAACTGTAATGTTGATTGGTCTAATGTCCACATGTTTAATTTCTTATGCAGTTGGTCGGGGGGGGGGGGGTTTGATGAAAACGGTATTGCCAATGATGACAAGAATAACTGGTACTCTGGCAATGACATCAACTGAAACTCTCCCTTCACATCAACATTTGACTCACAGGGAGTAAACAGGTTATGTACAGGATGTCAGAGCAAAGAAGTTCTCATTGCTGTCTTCATTTTGTGCGCAACACTGAGATACCGAAAAATGCAGATGTTGAGAGAAACGAACAACATTTATTCTGGACAAACTAGTCAAAGCCGTCATTTGAGTTACATGTTGCATCTTAAAGCTCCAGGTCACTTTTTGCCATATATCTTTGCATGGTCTTATTATAGACTAAATGAAAATTTTGTGGGGAAAAGCGTTATGGATTAGCTTCTGGTGGGGTGGACGATGAGAGGAGGAAGTAGACTGGATCGAGACTCAGGATGGCCGCGCAAGGGATAGCGGAGGGACTCTGCTTATGTTACTGATGTATCTAGCCATGTTAGGTATCTGAACCTACAAATTCGTTACTTGACAGTTCATGAATTCCTGAAAAACTAGGAGAACGTAACTGCAGGGCAGGTATCATTATCTTTGAACTGTCATTGAGTCCGTTACTTTGCTAGCTTGTGATTAACGGGAAGATTGTATCACGATACATGGATCTATTGTGATTCTTTTGTTAATTGAAAAAACTCAGAGAAAAGAAAAGAAAATATATCCTTTTTTAAGACTTTGTGATATGTTGGCATGCTCAGTGTATGATTAGAGACAGAGGAATGTTCTATGCCTTGTTGAACCCATTTTCTTTTGCCTTTTGCTTACTTAACGGAGATTGTTTGTGTGTCATATGATGATTTTGATCTGATCTGCGCATGGTGATATTTTTCATCTTCTCTGATACTCTCAATCTCTCGTATTAAGGTCATGGATGCATCACACACCCCACCCCTCTTGCTCTAGTTATACGCACGCATCTCTTTCTCACTTTTTCCACCGCTCGCCATCTCCCTCTAAATGCCATTTCTTTCAACTATTACTATTCATTTTCAGCCAAAAGCCACAGCCAAAGACCATCAGCAATAGCCAATACAAATGCCTCCATAATAGGCAAGAACTAGAGCTAAACTAATCTAGGTCTTTTTCTAACGCTAGTCACGAATTCAATGGATTAAAGTGCACGCAGCTAGTTAACGTGAGGCATTTAACAGGTTACAGGCTTGAGCATTTAGATCAATATCTATTTTATTTAGAGTCATAATAGTAGCAAGAACCTCATAAGGTCTAGAAACCTTATTCCAAACATCACTACCTTGCGCCTCAATGTACACTTACATCCAAAACTTCTAGAAAGAAAAATCAGTTTCAGCATAGGGAGATGGTTCACATACCTCTTTGATGCCATCGCAACCCGCTCTGATATCACTTGTAGGATCGTATGGCATAATCAGAGAGAGGTAAATGATTGCCTCCGCTTTTTGATACCTGAAAACAAATCTCAAATTAGAAGAAAAGTAATATAAATTACTGGATGTAGATTTTGACCATAAGTCATTTGTCTACTCGCTTTACCTCCTTTACACGTGCTTGATGAATACTTCGATTGTTCGACCACTCGCACTGACCACCTTTGCACGTGGTCAAAATCTCCTTCCGCTCGAAAGCTTCTACCTTCTTGAACGTTTCGACTGCTCGAATGAGGACACGCCAAAGACAACATTGTGCTCTACTTGGTTGAATAAAGCCAACGACCAAAGACACAAAGCTCATGACACGCAAGATCGGGATGTGTTAGCATGCCTCCGAAGACACAAGAAAACAATGCTCAGAAAACATGTTGACACTACTAACTTTTCCTGCAATAGATCTGACCTATTATTTCTGGCTCAGATTCTGTGACTACAAAGCGCCCTCACGGCACCAATAAAAACTCTAGCATAAAATCCTCCACAGAACCCCGGCTAAAACGCTTAACCTCTACCTGCTTTTATATGCTAGAGCCCTAAACCGTGTTTACCTCAAACACGGATAACTCAAACCGTGTCCATAATAACCTGGACATGCAATCCTATCTCTTCTCAAAATCAAGGGACCCAAAACCCTTTCAAACACGGGTTTTAACCATTCTCATCACATGACAAAACCTCTAGGACCGCACCTCCTGTATCTTCATCATGCATCACACCTCATGTGTTGAAGCCTCTGACACCGCTCCTCCCATTTCTTCTCCACACATCATCACCTTTGATCTCCACGTGCTCCAGCGTGAGCCCGACCACCTCACGTGACATCCTTGATCGCTTGGACCTCAGACTTCCCCATCCTAGTCCTGGTTCTCCTCGTCACCGACCATGAATGTCTCTACACCCACCTGCACATTCAAAGAGCAAAGAAACTTTTTTCTCGGCACAAGTTCTTCCCAACTTGACCGTCATTAACCCACACACTCGAAACACACCCTTGTCTATCCATAGACAAGAACCAAACCATTACAAATACTAACCAGTTCGTCCACGACCATAATATCCACGCTCTCCAAAAATCCACCTTCTGACCACTCAGCACGACCAGTCCAACTGCCGAACATAGCCAATCAGACCACTATCCCAACGCTTACTCGAAGCCTACCGATCACATACCACAAGTCTTCAACAACCAATCACAACACCTACAATAACCGATTGCTGACCACAATCACAAAAACCACGACTATCGAGTACCGAGTCCTTCCGACTATCGAGTACATCAACCATCTGACCACTGAGTACTTCCATCTTCTGGGTATCGAATCCTTTGAGTGCTATTCACCGATCGGCACCAACCTGTCATACCGCTAGCCTAACATGAGTACTCGAAGATAGCAAGAATTAAACCACTCGAATCGAGCATGAAGTCTACGAGTACCAATCATGATGCCTACGACCACCAATCACAAAGCTTTTGACTACCAATCACGAGGTCTACGACAATCGATCAAAAAGCCTAAGACAATGAGAGCAGACCGCAAAGTCTACGAGTATCGAGTATCGATCAGTAATGTGACACCCCGACCCATGTTGGCCCATGTGTGTGTGCACATGAATTTCTGGGTTAGTCCCACCTTGCTAGTTTACCTTGAAAAGCACTTACATATAAGCCTAGGAGTTCCAATAGTAGCACCCCCCGGTTAACTGTTTTGCGCGAAGCGAGGATGAAGTGCAAGTGGGTTGCTACGTGTGCGTGGCCTATCCAGAATGTGGTTAGGTCTGAGCCGGTTTGAACCCTAGGGCGTTACAAATGGTATCAGAGCTGACTCTCATGGTTATATGGGCGCGTGCGGGTCAAGGGCGAGGGCATATGGCGCATGGCGCGTGTGGGCCCGGAGTGGACACACGGCATGACATATGTGCTGGCACTGAACGCACGGACATGTGCCAAAAGGGGAGATCCTTATCATTTGCCCCGATGTGGGTATGTTGGTCCGACGAGGACGTCGGGTCCTTTGAGGGGGTGTATGTGACACCCCGACCCATGTTGGCCCATGTGTGTGTGCACATGAATTTCTGGGTTAGTCCCACCTTGCTAGCTTACCTTGAGAAGCACTTACATATAAGCCTAGGAGTTCCAATAGTAGCACCCTCGGTTAACTATTTTGCGCGAAGCGAGGACGAAAGTGCAAGCGGGTTGCTACGCGTGCGTGGTCTATCCAGAATGTGGTTAGGTCTGAGCTGGTTTGGACCCTAGGGCATAACAAGTAAAGTCTACAAGTGTTGAGTATCGACCAGTAAAGTCTACGAGTATCGAGAATTGACCAGTAAAGTCTACGACTATCAAGTACAAACCAGTAAAGTCTACGACTATCGAGTACTGACCAATAAAGTCTATGACTATTGACTAGATGTTATAGCTACGACCATAGACAAATATTGTAGGTATGACCATCGGAAAGTACCGTAGCCATGACCGGTTCACTGTAACTTACCATCTTCGACTAGGTATAGTAATTTTGCCATAGTCGATGTTCTGTGGTCGAAATGTCGTGATCAAAGAATGGCGAGGTCAAAATACCATGGTCAGATTACCATGGTCATTCTACCGCGGTCGAAACTGGATGTGGTCAAGGTTGGACGTGGTTGAAACAAGACGTGGTCGAAGCCTACCGTTTGGACCTGTCGATTGGACCATCCATCACAAGGCTGATCGAACTAGTCATCACAAGCCAATCGGACTACCAGACATGGTCATTTTGCCATCCTAAAAACTCAATTGTAGAAGTGCATCGACCAGAACTTTCATGAACACAAATTCTAATAAAACCAAATGTCAACTATTCATCATCAACAAAATGCATGACCATCACATGGTCCAACTGGCACCCTCCGCCGCTTTCAGTTTGCGGGGGTGGACATGGCTTTAGGGGAGATCGATGTGACCTCCCCTCACATTGCATAGCATCCTCTTCTGCCTAGCGTACTCTTCCATCTTGTCGAAGAGCTTAGCCACTTATATTATTGTCTTGTCTATGTTGTATTCGATGAGTCGGCCCTTCTGGAGACCTCGGATAGCCGTATTGATGATGGTCATCTCATTGACATCCTTCACCTGGCACATCGACGTACAACGTTTCATCCCTGGAAGTGTGGATTTCAGTAGAGGCGCTGCTGCGACTACAGTGTTGATCGGGACGATCCGAGGAGAAGACAATCGGCTCGTAGAGATCGACTACTGCTAGAGGATGACCGACTTCTGAGAATCGTTTCTAGATACGTTCGACGATCGATAACTTTCGCTTTATTGACATGCGCGACGTTGAACCGGACAGCTTTAACTCTTCTTTCGATGCACTACATGTTTAATGGTAACAATCCGTAATAGCTTACTTGTATGGTTTCCCAATTTACACAATAGATAATTTTAATTTACACTAATATAGCCTACCTGTATACCAACAAAGCCTTGTTCAGTTATTCTTATACCCCGAAGAGTCACGAGGGTCATCTATACTGCCAAGTCCCTTGACGCTAATTCCCAACCTGAACACCCCTTGCTCATCCTTGAAAAACACTTGTGACCGTACAAGGATCAAAACCTCTTCTTTGCAATATTCAATTAAATCTCTCTGCAGTGTCTTTCGTATTGGTTGCCCCATTGTTAAAGGATCGCACCGGAGACACATGGGGGGATCGTTTTTGCGCCCTCTTTTCCATGCTGGAGACAACGTAGTTGCTCCAAGCAATAATCCAGACGCCTCTCTTTATCTTTGAGCTTTCTCTTTTCCCTGCCGTTCTGTAATCCTCATCAGCAAGGCAAGCATATAGTTCCCCCTATAAATACCGGTCGACGAATCCTCCGTCTTCATCAGCCACTCACTCACCTGCAGATCGCACACATTGCTCACTGAGGAAGAAATTACCAAGCACAATTTTGAGCAATGGCGGCAGGATTGCAGGTGTTCGGGCAGCCGGCGTCCACCGACGTCGCGAGGGTCCTAACCTGCCTCTTCGAGAAGAACCTTGAGTTCGAGCTCGTCCGCATCGACACGTTCAAGAAGGAGCACAAGCTCCCCGAGTTCATCAAGCTACGGGTATGTCGTTTCGATCCATTCACTTTCCTGGGGTTCTTCGAGATGAACTAGATAGAAAATTCTTCGGTTTCATTCCTGTCGCGTGTCTCTGCAGGATCCGACTGGGCAGGTGACTTTCAAGCACGGTGACAAAACTATTGTTGGTAAGACCACAATTCTAAAGCAGCACTACTGTGAGCAATGGCCGGCATTGTAAACAGACTGTCAACATAAACACCTGATGATGGTTACTTGTTCTTGTTTCAGTGACTCTTAAATGGATCACCAAATTAATAGGCAATTAATGCGGTTCTTCTCTTGTGCCAGATTCAAGGGCTATTTGCCGGTACCTGTGCACTCAATTCCCAGAAGACGGCAACCGGACGATCTACGGCACGGGTTCGCTCGAACGGGCATCGATCGAACAGTGGCTCCAAGCTGAAGCTCAGAACTTCGATGCTCCTAGCTCTGAATTAGTCTTTCACCTCGCATTTGCGCCCCAGCTGAACATGAAGCCTGACGAGGCCCGCGTCACGGAGAACGTGAAGAAGCTCCAGCAGATGCTCACCGTCTACGATGATATACTGTCCAAGAACAAGTTTCTGGCTGGTGACGAGTTCACCCTGGCCGACCTGTCTCACCTCCCCAACTCCCATTACATCGTCAGTAAACCGGAGGGCAAGAAGCTGTTCACTTCCAAGAAGCATGTGGCGAGGTGGTACGAGGCCATCTCGAGCCGTCAGTCGTGGAAGCAGGCGGTGAAGATGCAGAGCGAGCATCCTGGCGCGTTCGAGTGATCGATCGGCCTGATCGGTTGTGCGGCGAGCTCTTCGTCGACGGCTTCGTCAGGCTTCATACCGTGATGCTGTTGTCAAGGTCCCTCGTCTACGTAGGTTGTCGTGTCGGCTAAAATGATATGAAGCCTTCCCTGCGGTGTCCCATGTCTTCCTTTTTGCAACGCTATGTCTTTCCGGGAGTTGTACCGATCAGTTACTTTCAATTCAATAAATAAATGTGCCCGAGCCGTCTTGCTCGTTTGCAGTACATTTGGCCTGTGAAAGATCAATCTGGAAATAGCGCAGCAAGTCTCGAATGGTCTCACTGTAATGTTGATTGGTCTAATGTCCACATGTCTAATTTCTTATGCAGTAGGTCGTTTTCTTTTTCTTTTATAAAAAAGGTGGTGTCAATGATGACAAGAACAACCGGTACTCTGGCAGTGACATCAACTGAAACTCTACCTTCACATCAACATTTGACTCAGAGGGAGTAAATGTAGGATTGAAGACAGCAATCAGAGGACAACAATTAGAGAAAGTGAATGATTATTGCCGCTTTTTAGTACCTGAAAACAAATTACTTACAAATATAGAATTTGACCGCAAGACGCTCGATCATGTGCACAGGCTCGATGAATATTCCGATCACTTGGCGTTCAACCACTCACTTCGATCGCTCACTAGACAGCTTGCTCGATCGCCTATGCAAACAGTCTAAATCTCCCACCACTAGAAAACTTCAGCCGCTCGAATGAGAATGCGCCGAAGACAACACCGTGCTCGTATCACTTGAGATCAAGATTTGTTATCACACCACCATCAAAGCCACAGAAAAAACCAATGCTTGGAAAGCACGTTGCCGACATCGACTAACGTTTCTTGAAATAGATCCGTTCTATTATTTCTGGAACATGATCTGTGGCTACAAAGCACCCTCACAGCACCCCTAAAAACCCTAGTACAAAAAGCCTCGCAAAGCCACGGCTAAAAACCATGTTCATCTCAAGCACGGACATCTCAAACCGTATCCTTAACAACCTGGATACACAAATACTATCTCTTCTAAAAATCAAGGGATCTGAAACTCTTCCAAACACGGGTTTTAACTAAACTCTACCTCTTCCAAGTTATGGACTCTCTCCACAACTCCTAACTCTCCATGTGACGAAGCCTTCAAAATAGCACCTCCTGTATCTTCATCACGCACCATCATAACGTGTCGAAGCCTCCGGGAATGCACCTCCCGTATCTTCTCCATGCATCATCCTTACGTGTTGAAGCCTCTAGAACCGCACCTCCCGTATTTTCTCCACGCATCACAACTTTTGATCTCCACATGCTTCAGCGTAAGCCCAACCACCTCGCATGATATCCTCAATTGCTTGGACCTCAAACTTCCCCATCCTAATCCCAGTTCTCCTCGTCATTGACCATGATTGTCTTCACGCTCACCTGCACATGCAAAGACCAAAGGAAGTTTTCCTGATACAAGTTCTCTACAACTTGACCATCATCAGTATACACACACTCGAAACACACCCTCGTCTACTCTTAGACAAGAACCAAACCTTCCACGATAACCAACCAGGACATCCACGATCATCAACTAGATCATCCATGATCACACATCCTATCGCTTCCCAAAAATCCACTTCAAACAACTCATTATGACTACCGATTCCATCGTTTTCCAAAACTCAGCCTTAGACCACTCAATACGGCTACTAGATCAACGAGTACTCGAAAACTATAAGTACTTCGAAAATACCATCTCTTCACTCAAAACACTCAGGAATAACAAGCATCGATACCGACCACAAATCCATCGAATACTTGACCATCGAGTAACAATCGCTTCAACTATGACTACCGATCGCAACACCTCCGACAACTGATCGCTGACCACGATCACATAAACCACGACTATCAAGTACTAAGTTCTTTCGACTATCGAGTACCAAATCCTTTTGACTACTGAGTACTACGACCATCTGCCCACCGAGTACTTCCAACTTCCAAGTACCGAATCCTTCGAGCACTATTCCTCCAAGCACTGTTTACTGATATCCGACCACCATGCACTAGCCACTCATACCGCTGGCCAATCACGAGTACTCGAGGTACTCGAAAAATCACAAGAGTTGCAGTAGTCGTACCGACCATGAAGTCTACAAGTACAGACCATGAAGCCTACGATAACCGATCGCAAAGTCTTCGAGTTCCAATCGTAAAGTCTATGACTACTGATCGAAAAGTCTAAGACCACCGACCAACAAAGTCTACGAGTATCGAGTACCACTGTAGCTACGACCATCAAGAAGCACTATAGCTAGGACCACCTAAATTCACTATAGCTACGACCATAAAAAAGTATTGTAGCTTACCATCATCGACCAGGTAAGGTCGCTCTGCTGTGGTCAATATGCCTTGGTTGAGTTGCACATGTTCGAAGTCCGCCGTGGTCGAAGTCTGCTGTGGTCAAAGTCTGTAGTGCTCAACTTACCATTGTCGAAAACCGAACGTGGTTGAAGTTTGACGTGATTGAAGTTTGCTGATCGGACAAAGTTGTTCGGACTATCCAACATAGAACTGTTCGGGCCAACGATACAAAGCCGTTCGGACCACTCAGCACAGATCTGTTCGGACCAACGATACAAAACCGTTCGGACCACCGACTACCAACGTGGTTGAAGCCAGTCGTGGTCGATATGCATTGAGCGACTGCCGTGGTCGAGATACGGAAGTGGTCGAAGATGGCCGCCCTGAAAACTCAAATACAAAAGCGCATCGGGCAGAACTTCCACAAATGCAAATTCCAATGAAACTCAAATATTGATTATTCATCATCATTAAATACTCGACCACCACATGGTCTACAAGTAAACTAGTTATGTACAGGACGTCAGAGCAGAGAAGTTCTTATTGCTGTCTTCATTTCGTGTGCAACACCGAGACACTGAAAAATGCTGATGTTGAGAGAAATGAACAACATTTATTCTGGACAAACTAGTCAAAGCCGTCATTTGAGTTACATGTTGCATCTTAAAGCTCCAGGTCACTTATTGACATATACCTTTGCATGGTCTTATTATAGACTAAATGAAAATGTTGTGGGGAAATGTGTTATGGATTAGTTTCTGGTGGGGTTTTCTGTGGACGTTGAGAGGAAGAAGTAGACTGGATCGAGACTCAGGATTGCTCGCCCTCGTGCGTATATAAGGACTGTAACAATCCGACTAGAACTCTTGATTCCTATTAATAACAAACTTTTATTCCTAAATAGTATCTACCTCTTATCTCCTAACTTGTAACAACCAATACTTACCCGATAAACCAAGATCTTCCATCTAAGTACCTGCACCTGAACTCTTGTTTGTCACAGGAGCACTGCTACCCGTCACGGTTTGCCGATTAGAAGGCCTCCTTGTATAAAACTTTCCCCAAAAAGTGTCCTCAACAAAAAGCCTCTGCATATGTTACTGATGCATCTAGCCATGTGAGGCATTTGAACCTACAAATTCGTTACTTGACAGTTCTACATGAATTCCTGAAGGACTAGGAGAACGTAACTGCAGGGCAGGTGTCGTCATCTTTGAACTGTCATTGAGTCCGTTACTTTGCTATCTTGTGATTAACGAGAAAAAATGACGGGAAGACTGTTTCAAGATTCATGGATCTGTTGTGATTATTTTTTAATTGAAAAACTCAGAGAAAAGAAAAGGCAATATATCCTTTTTTGGAAGACTTAATGATATGTTGGTATGCTCAGTGTATGATTAGAGACTGAGATGAATGTTCTATGCCTTGTTGAACTCATTTTCTTTTGCCTTTTGCTTACTTAACTCAGATTGTTTGTGTGTCATACTTTCATGTGATGATTTTGCACTGGCTTGCAAAAGGGGTCGGCGCGCTACCTCGGGTCGATGGTCCCACCGATAGCCTGCAATGCATTCCAATAACTTATTAGAATACTTTAAGTCTTCGCACAAACCTCGAGTGATAGGTTACGCACGCGCCTCTGAGCTGGGTCCTCCTGGTGTTCATCCAAGGGTCGTTGCTCCGCTCGGCCGATTTTGGGTCGAATCGGGGAGTTCACTGTTGCGCAAAAGGATTTGGAGTCATGAGCAGTTATGTAGTCAAGCATTGACAGCCTTGATGCTGAAGCTATGCGGAGGTGCGGGGTTAGGACTTGGCCCAAAGAAGCGCCTTGTGAAGTCAGTTCTTGACCTATAGCGTTTAAGAGGTGAAGGTATGCACGGGAGTGTCGAGCTTAACTCATGTAGGCATAGCCACCAAAGGATGATAGAACCTGAGGGTGTGAAAGGTTGACCCATGTGAACATGTTAGGAATAAGTGTCTAACTTATCAGTTCAAGACGTATGGAGTCCTTGGGCAATCGGATCGTTGTGCGACCTCGGTGGGATGGGCATGGGTATACCTCCAGTTTGAAGTGCGGTGGAGCTTCGAGCACATGAAGCTAATTGGATGTATGCATGCCTATGCACAAGCTCGGTCAGCGATGCTGAGCTGGACGACATCTCGAGTTGTGATTGATTGATGTGTGCCGACACATCGAGATGTTCAAGGTCGATGAGCATACCCAAGACTAGCCTGAGGAGGTTTGACCTTCAAGGTAAGGGGACACATGCTAAATTATTGCTTGCTCAGACCGTCGAAGCTCGATGCTAGGGGCTTGAAGGTGTGCCACATGCTCAGCTCATAGAAGCGTGGCCCATGAAGTAAGGGGGTGCATCGCAAATCCATGCTCTGTCGAGGGAATATCCTGCATGTCGAGTCATATCACATGGAGGTGAAGCCATCATGGAGTGTTGCCCCTTGCTTGGTGAACTAACCCGACGGCTAGGAGCGTGCTGGGACGTGAAGTACTAGGGATTGATGAGTTGCTTAGGGCGATGAGAGATGTGCCAAAGCGCCTATTAACCAACTCCTAAAGGGTCACGCACAGCGCGAGTGGGTGTGCACAAAAGTGCTAGATACTCAACTTGCCTCAGGTATGGCCTTGCGAGGGGTTCTCGACTTACTTTCAAGATGATGAGATAAGCACTGAAATGCAAAGTGGTCGATTCGTCAGAGCTTACATAGCAAACTCATCGAGGCACTGACTGCGAGGAACAGAGTGCTTTGCAAGTCGGGGTGTGGCCTTTGATGGAAGAAGGTAATTTGATTATCCGTAGAGTTAGGGAGAGTCCACGGTCAGCGAGATGCAATCAAGGCGAAGCAAAGTTTGGTTGAGAGGAAGCCAACAAGACCGATCGAGCCTCATCGGGGTCAAGCCATGGCTCTCAAGATGCTCGAAAAGCTTTGCCGATGTGTTGGAACGGCTGAGGCAGTGGGCATAGTGAGCCACCTTCTCAAGAGTGACCTCGGGATTCCACTATATGTTGCCTGAGCCATGTAGTGGTTTGAAAAAGGGTAATGCTCACTTTGTCACCCTAGAAAGAAAATGACTAAGGGCAGCTAGGTGACCTGTGAGCCCCTACACCTCCTGGGCAGTCTTCTAGGCTTTCATAGAGTGTATGGTGTTGATCTTGTCGGGGTTGGCTTCGATTCCTCATCCAGAGACTAGAAAACCAAGGAGCTTGCTTGCCTGAACCCCGAAGATGTATTTTTTTTGGGTTAAGCCTAAAGCGGCCCGCTAGAGATTATCAAATGTTTCTTGGAGATCGATGTCATGGGATACCGCCAGAAGGCTCTTGACTACAATGTCATTGATGTAGGCTTCGATGTTCTGACCCAACTGTGATGTAAGGATGTGTGCGATGAGCTTGGTGATGGCGGCACTGGCATTTTTTAGCTCGAAGGGCATCCGAATGAACTAGTACATTCCGCCAGGAACTATGAAGCTTGTCTTTGCCTCGTCATCCTTCGCCATTTGTACCTGATGGTGTCCAGAGTACGCCTCGAGAAAGTTCATCATCTCGCATCCCACTGTCACATTGACCAGTTGATCAATATGTAGCAATGGGTAGTTATCCTTAGGATACGCCTTATTGAGGTTAGTGAAATCGACGAACATGCACCAGGTTTTGTTGACCTTCGCAAGCACAGTGTTGGCTAGCCAATCGGGGTGGACCACCTCTCTTATTATGCCAGAGGCCTTTAGTTTGCCCACCTTCACCTTAGCAGCCTCTTGTCTATCGAGGGACATCTGCCTCATTTGTTGTTTGACTGGCTTCGCATCAGGGCGTACCGCCAGCTTATGTTCAATGATGGAGCAATCTACCACGGTGATATCGTCTGGTGACCATGTAAAGGTGTTCGCATTTTTGCAAAAGCACAGTCATGAGATTTTACTTGGCTTCAGGGTTGAGGCCTGCTCTGATTAACACCTACTTCGTTGGGTCATCTTGGCTGAGTGGCATTGTCTTCACATTGCCACCCAGCTCCGGCTTGGGCGTCCATCCTGGGGCAGAGGGTGGGATGGGTCTATCACTCACTACATGCACCCATCGGTGTGGGCTTTGTGTGCATACTTCAATTTGTCGTGTGAGATCTTGGTCACCCAGCACCGTGATGACTCCACTAGGCCCTAGGAGTTTCATGTACAGGCAATTATGGTGCGGGACCACCCCAAAGGCATTGAGGGTGGCCCTTCCTAGGATGGCGTTGTAGGGGTACTGGAGGTCGATGACATCGAAGGTGATGACTTTGTGTCTGCTTTGCTCCCTTGTGTGAAGACCACCTCCAATGCTATTTGTCCCAACACATTGATTGGCCAGCCACTGAAGCCTTGCAAGGGTATGCCTGGTGGTTAAAATCTACTTTGTGGGAGGCCCATCTGGTCATGCGTTGGTGAAGGAGATCCACGGAGCTGCCTCCATCGACCAGGACTCGCCACACGTCGCAGCCCGCAATGTTGGCAGTGATTACCAGGGGATCCTGGTGAGGGAAGTCCACCCCTAACGCATCCTTCACCCTGAAGTTAATGTCCGCCTGAGCCCACTCTGGGGCTGTCGAGACCCGAATATGCAAATCCGGACTCTTCTGTGTATTCTGCACTAGTCCAGGATCACGCTAGTGCACACAGTATAAACAAAGATGAAATATCGAACATATCACGATTTACTAAGAAAAGACTCATATTATTAATAATCATCAGAGTACGACCTTATGGTCAAGCTTACAATTAATAGCCTGAAAGGCTTAAAAAAAACTAGCAGCGGAAATCCAAAAGAAAGCGCAGCAACCAATCGACACACCCACAGGCTATCGAGTGGAGAACGAAGCCTAATCCGCGAAGACGTCGAAGTACTCTCCTTCTGGAACCTCCTGCTGATGATACTCCTCCTCCTCAACTGAGCAACAGGGGCATAAAGCCGTGAGTACATTGGTACTCAGCAAGTCGTTTATAACAAATGAATGCAATATAGTATGCAAAGCTTAACAATGGATGGCTGAAAGGTTAATTTTGCATAATGCGACAATTTGAAGTGAATACAATAAATAGATTGTAAAGCTAATTTAACAACAGACACGAAGTAGATAATCAAAGGAATTGAATAAATCCACAAGTGAACTAACCATTCACTTCCCATCTCAAACCAAACCCCAATTTCATAAAGACTCTACCCCTCGTGTGAAATCACCGAGCATTGTCCATGACCGAGGACACGGCTATTCGAATAGTTTACACTCTGCAGAGGTTGCACAACTGTACCCACACGATGTGATTAGCCTCGCGCTAAGGAAATCACAACAAGGCTTTTACAATGATCCATCTCCACCTGATCCCACTCGCTAAGGTTTCGCCGTCGAGTAGGGTAACCCCCTAGTCGATAATTGCCCCCTCTTGCGCCACAACAACATCGGTAGTAAAACCAAAGTGGAGACTTCACAAATTATTATGCCAGGTCTATCCCATACTAGACATGTGGTTTGCACGATTAAGCTCAGATCAATGGCGCACAAAGTTAAGTCCTTAAGAATTACCCAGGCGAAACATCCACATCCCAATGTGCATCCAGCACCCCCTTTACTGCACGATCGTTCGCCCAAGTGAAAACCAAGTTTGTATAACCAATGCCCATGACACTACCCATGTCATGACATACAAATTTTATAACTGTGGCTAACCACCACATTCAAGTATATCATTAAGTCAAGATTAATTAACCACATGTGATGATAAACCCAACGTGCTAGTGATAAGCATGGCTAAGCAATTAAACGCACAACCCATGTGACAGCTAATATTGCATCACTAAGTAATTTCCCATTCTATGGTGACAATGGGATCAGGGCATTCAAATTATCAAGGAGGAATAATCAATTAGGTCATTAACTACCAATACAAGGGTTTTATAATAAAATAGCAATGCATGATAATTTAAAACAAAGTAATACATAATAGATTTGAAAACTGGGTTCAACATGATCAAAGGACACGACTTGCCTTGGCCTTGCTCAGTTGACAACTCTTGATCTTCAAATCCAACGGCGGCTCCCTCGAACGCGTGATCTAACGAGAGAGAAAACGACACAAAGAGACAAAATAAATTCAAATAAAATTCAAATGAACTCCAATAATTCTCAAACCTGAACCAAAAGGTAGAGCTCAATTTTAGATGAATTTAGGAAAAAGAATCGGGTCAATCGGAGCTAGGACGAGGGAGAACGAGCTCTTGGAAAATTGAATTTTCTAAAAATCGGGAAAATTGGAAAAGTGCACTGTGCTGTGGACCGGGCGCACGGGAAGCTGGGTCTACGGTGGGCTCGGCTCACGGAACAGTACGGCTGACTGGGCTGCTGGCGCAAGCGGCGGGTGCTGACGCGGCGCTGACACGTGGGCGGTTTTGGCTGACGTGGCAGCTGACTGGGCAGGGTGACGTGTCATGCTGACGTGGCACCTGGGGACCTCGGGTGCTAAGGTGGCAGCCACGTGGCAAGCCACGTGGACACTAGGGCTGAGGTGGCGCTGACTCGGCTGCTGACTCGGCATAGCTGATGCGGCGGGTTTACGGGTGCACGGCTGACGGGTGGGCCCGGCTGGCAGCGAGACGGCGCACGGTGGACGACGTCCACGGGAAGGCGAAGGGTCGCGGGCGGCTGGCGTCAGCGCTGACGTGCGCGTGCACGGGGCGCGAGGCGGCGCGGACGGAGCGGCCGAGGCGGCGCGGCGCGGGCGGCGGGGTCTGGCCGACGGTGAGGTAGCGGCGGCGGCTGTCCGGCGGGAGGGGTTCGTGACGGCGGCGGGTGTCTCACCGGCGATGACGACGACGGCGACGGCAACGGAGACGACGACGGCGACGGAAAGTGGCGAAGGCAACGGCGGAGGCGGCGGACGCACACGGGCGACGGCGGCTACGGGCGTCGACGGCGGTGAGCGGCGGCGGTGGCGGCGGCTCGAGACGGGGAGAAGCCGAGGGGTCGGCCCCCGTATTTATACACGGCGGCGAGGCATCCGGGACGGGTACGGCGGAGGAGTCTGCGACGGAGACGGGGAAGAAGAGTCCCGCTCGGGGACGACGCGCCTGACAGGTGGGCCCCACCTGTCGGTGGCGCGGGTGGGCGGGCGGCCGGGATGCGGGGGCGCGGGCGCTGGGCTGGCGGATGACGGCCACGTGGCGATCATCGGGGCGGCCAAGGCGGAGCGGGCGCGGGCGCTGATGCCTGACGCGTGGCAGGCGGGGGCGACCGGCGGGCGAGCGGGCTGGACCGGGCCGGTGTTGGGCCGACCGGTTTTAGGAAAAATAGGATTTTCTTTTTCTTTTCTTTTTCCAAACATTCAAATAAACTCTTTTGAGCTCTAGAAAATAGCAAATAAATCCAGAAAAATCCAGAAAAATTCCAATAAATTCCTTGAGACACAAAGAACTCAAATAAAATAATTTTGGCAAATGTTCATGTTCAAATTATTCATATTAAATCCTTTTAATTCATAAAAATTCATTTAAGCTTTTAATTAATTCCAGAAAATTCAAATGGTGAATTTTATTTTAAAAGCTTCAAAAAGGTTCTGAAAATCAGGATGTTACAAACCTCCCCCCCTGGCTCTCTAAAGAATAGGTTTGGAAACTCCGCTTTGAGATCCTCCTCGCTTTCCCAGGTTGCTTCCTCCTCTGAATGATTGCTCCACTGAACTTTGCAAAAACGAACGACCCTTCTTCTGGTAACACGCTCTGACACTTCCAAGATTTTGATGGGATGCTCTTTATAGGACAGATCCTCCTGGAGATCCACTGCCTCAATTGGCACTGCTTCCTCTGGCACTCGCAAGCACTTCTTTAATTGAGACACATGAAACACATCATGTATCCCACTCAAGTTCTCAGGTAGCTCCAGCTGATAGGCAACTTCTCCCTTGCGCTTCAAAATCTTGAATGGCCCCACATACCTTGGTGCTAACTTTCCCTTCATTTGGAATCGCTTAACACCTTTGAAAGGTGTGATCCTGAGATACACATAATCATTGGGCTCGAAGCTTAAATCTCTTCGGCGAGTATCAGCATAACTCTTTTGCCTGGCTTGAGCTGCTTTCAGCCTCTCTTGAATCAAACGCACTTTTTCTTCAGCTTCTTGCAAACACTCTGGCCCAAATATCTGCCTTTCTCCTGTCTCCTTCCAATTGAGAGGGGTCCTACACTTCCGACCATACAAAGCCTCAAACGGTGACATCTGCAAACTGGCTTGGTAACTGTTATTGTAGGAAAATTCTGCAAAAGGTAGGCAATTGTCCCACTTAGCTCCGTGATCCAAAACACATGCTCTCAGCATATCCTCTAGGATTTGATTTACACGCTCTGTCTGGCCATCGGTCTGTGGGTGGTATGTTGTGCTAAAATTCAGATGAGTACCCATTGCTTCGTGGAAACTACCCCAAAATCGAGAAGTGAACTGCGATCCACGATCCGACACGATCCTCTTAGGAACTCCGTGGAGACTCACAATTCTGGACATATACAATTCTGCTAACTTATCTCCAGAATATGTGGTTTTGACTGGAAGGAAATGGGCTACCTTTGTCAATCGATCCACAATTACCCATATTGAGTCGTACCCTTCCTTGGTTCTGGGTAGACCTGTGATGAAGTCCATCCCCACATCTTCCCACTTCCACTCGGGAATTTTCAATGGTTGCAGCAAACCTGCGGGTCTTTGATGCTCTGCTTTCACTCGCTGGCAAACATCACAAAGTGCCACATACTCTGCTATTTCTCGCTTCATACCTGGCCACCAATACTTATCCTTGATGTCATGATACATTTTGGTACTGCCTGGATGAATTGAATATAGTGACTCGTGTGCCTCCTTAAGCAACAATTGCTTCAACTCTTCCTTATTGGGTACGCACAATCGCTTCTGGTACCATATGATACCCTGATCATCCTCCACAAAACCTGTCGCTTTTCCTTCCTTCAATCCAACCTTAATGCGCTGGATATTTTCATCCTCTGGTTGCGCTTGACGAATCTGACTATCCAAAGTCGGCTGCAAGTCCAAGGCGGCTAACATCCCTTCTTCAATCAACTCCAAACTGAGCTTTTGAAATTCCTCGTGCAATGCTGGTTGACTCTCCTTGACCATAACTGTGTTGCAATACACCTTCCTGCTCAACGCATCCGCCACTACGTTGGCTTTTCCTGGGTGATAGTGGATTCCAATGTCATAGTCCTTTATCAACTCCAACCATCTTCTTTGTCTTGGGTTGAGGTCTGATTGGGTGAAGATATACTTCAAGCTCTTATGATCCGTGTAGATCTCACATCTGTTACCCATCAGGTAATGCCGCCATATTTTCAAGGCATGCACAACTGCTGCTAACTCCAAATCCTGCGTAGGGTAGTTCTCCTCATGTGGCCTTAACTGGCGCGATGCATAAGCTACCACTCTCTTGTCTTGCATCAATACGCACCCTAAACCCTTGCGGGATGCGTCACAATAAATCTCAAAATCCTTCTTGATGTCCGGCAAAACTAGAACTGGTGCTGTTGTCAGACTTTCCTTTAGCTTCCGAAAACTCTTCTCGCACTCTGGCGTCCATTCAAACTTCTTTTCCTTCTTTAGTAGCTGGGTGAGAGGTCGGGCTACACTGGAGAATCCTTCAATAAATCTACGATAATAACCTGCCATTCCTAGGAAGCTTCTGACCTGGGTCACTGACGTGGGTGCCTTCCAGGTGAGCACATCTTGTACTTTCCCTGAGTCAACGGACACTCCCTCTGCTGTCAACACATGACCCAAAAAGGCAACTTCCTTCATCCAAAATTCACACTTGCTGAACTTAGCATACAACTGGTGCTCCCGCAATCTCTGCAGTACCAACCTCAAATGTTCCTCATGCTCCTCCTCATTTTTGGAGTAGATCAGAATGTCGTCAATGAACACAACGACAAACTTGTCCAAGTAATCCATGAACACTTTGTTCATCAGATACATAAAGTAGGCTGGGGCGTTGGTTAAGCCAAAGGACATCACGGTGAACTCATACAATCCATAACGAGTTGAGAATGTTGTCTTGGGTATGTCCTCTGGTCGAATCCTCATTTGGTGATACCCTGATCTCAAATCGATCTTGGAGAACACTCCAGCTCCTTTTAATTGATCAAACAGGTCATCAATTCTGGGCAACGGATACTTGTTCTTGATGGTAACTTCATTGAGAGCTCGGTAATCCACGCACATACGCTGGCTACCATCCTTCTTCTTGACAAACAAAACTGGTGCTCCCCACGGAGAGGTACTGGGTCTGACATAGCCTTTATCCAATAACTCTTGTATCTGCTTCTTCAATTCTGCTAACTCATTGGCGGGCATCCGGTAAGGTCTCTTGGAAATTGGCGAAGTGCCTGGTGCTAACTCAATTTGCGAACTCCACTTCTCTTTTTGGTGGCATCCCAGGGAGATCATCAGGAAAAACATCCGGATACTCTCTGGCCACTGGCACTTCACTTAGGGCAATCCCTTTACTTTGGCACACCATCGCTTTTTCTGGCTGCTTCATGTCGGCTTCAAATCTAACCTTGCTTCCATCGGGACCGTCCAAGGTGACTGCTCGGCTTCCACATTCCAACACTGCTTGATGCTTCTTGAGCCAATCCATACCCAGAATTACGTCCAAAGACTGGATATTCAGCACAACCAAATCTGCGGAGAACTCTACTCCTTGGATGACTATCCTAACTTTGGGGCATCCTAGGTTTGTACTCATCTCAGAGCCTGGGGATTGAACCAATAAAATGGAACCAAGTGCAACGACTTCCAACTTATGCTTTAGAGCAAAACTCCGAGAAACAAACGAATGTGAAGCTCCAGAATCAAACAAAACTGTGGCAGGTACTGAATTTACTGGGAACTTACCGATCACCACATCTGGCGCTGCTTGAGCCTCCTCCATGGTGACGTGGTTCACCTGGCCACGCATCACGGTCTGCGATCCTTTGTTGGGTTGATTTGATCCTTGAGGTGCTCCGCGTCCTGACCCTGCTGCAGGGGTACGGTCTGGTGTGGCTCCCAAGTTGAAGCGAACTGGTGTCAATGCGGTATTTTGCGGGCATTTGTTGGCATAATGTCCCGTCTCATTGCATTTGAAACAAGTGACTGCTGACATGGGCTTGGTAATCCTCTGCTGTTGGCTTCCCACTGGATTTGGTTTTGGCGCTGAAGAAAACTGACGGGGAGCTGGTGCAGGAGTTTTGAATCCCGACTGCTGAGGAACTCGAGCTGGCTGAAAATTACTGAAGCGGGCTCTCTGAGCTTGGTGCATCTGTGATCCTTGCTGCATCATTCTCCTCTTGCGAGATTCTTCCAACTCGCGACGACTTTCCTCCATGAGCATTGCTTTGTCCACCATGTTTTGGAAACTGGCATAATCATGTCCCACTACCTGAACTTTCAATCCTGGGTTCAATCCTTTCTTGAACCTCTTCTGGCGAGCATCATCTGTGGCAACATCTTCTGGAGCATAACGGGCCAACTGAGTGAACTTGTTGAGATATTCACTCACGGACATGTTCTTCTGTTGCAACTCCCGAAATTCTTCCTTCTTCATTTCGATCACCCCATCCAGGATATGGGCATGACGAAAAGCTTCTGCGAACTCAGCCCAAGTGATACTCTCTGGATCCTCATGAGCGGCACAATAATTTTCCCACCACTCGGCTGCAGCACCCTCAAGCTGATGGGCTGCATACAACACCTTCTTGCGATCTGTACACTGGGCAAGGTTAAGCTTCTTTTCCACTGAGCGCAGCCAATCATCGGCTTCTAATGGCTCAGAAGACCGTGAATACGTAGGAGGCCTTGTTCTCATAAATTCTGCAAACTTGGACTGCTGGCGGACTGGGGGAGGCATGGCCATGTCTTGATTCTGTCGATTCATCATGGCGTTCATGTTCTGCATCATGGTGTTCATCAACTGGGTCTGGGCTGCCATGAACTGACTCAAGGTTGGATCCAGTCCAGCTGGGTTTGCATGCTGCTCCGGAGTTGCCTGACTGCCCTCAGGGTCCTGACTCATCTGACCACGTCCTGCGGAGCTCCGGGTATCAACCATCTGAAAAGAAAGATCACTTGCTTGAGGACTGGCTTCACAGGGCTTACCAGGTAAGAGGGAAAAGCAAAGATAAGTGGTAAGTTCGTCTAAGGGGGATATTCTAATGGCAACCCTAAACTAAGAAACACTTAGCCGAAAAGGCTAACAAAAGAAGCAGTAAACTCCACAAAAAGATTTTTGACATGACTGCATCATAATGCTAGAAGCAAAACTGCAGCTCACATCTCACACAACGGCAAATAAGAAGCAAGACGATCTATACGATACTAAAACTATAACAGGGTTCAAATCTAATGACTCCTAATCTTCATGGAAATCTCCAATCTTGTCTTGACATATTGGGTGCTTCCTTGATCCGAACTTCACAGCACAGCTTGAATAATTCCATACCAACTTTCACTTTGATGGAGAGACACTCGAGACATCTATGGGCATTATAGGGATAAGAAGTCAAATTGAGTTTCGAAAACAAGTTCTTAGAGGAGGCAAGGAGTAAGAATCCTAAGAATGAGGTAAGAATAAAGAATTACTAGAGAATCATTTGGTTGATTTAATTTAGAAAATAAAATTTGAAAACTAGACTAATTCGACCATTCTAATTAGGGCTTCGTCCTACAGTCAATATGGCTCTGATACCATCTCTGTCGAGACCCGAATATGCAAATCCGGACTCTTCTGTGTATTCTGCACTAGTCCAGGATCACGCTAGTGCACACAGTATAAACAAAGATGAAATATCGAACATATCACGATTTACTAAGAAAAGACTCATATTATTAATAATCATCAGAGTACGACCTTATGGTCAAGCTTACAATTAATAGCCTGAAAGGCTTAAAAAAAACTAGCAGCGGAAATCCAAAAGAAAGCGCAGCAACCAATCGACACACCCACAGGCTATCGAGTGGAGAACGAAGCCTAATCCGCGAAGACGTCGAAGTACTCTCCTTCTGGAACCTCCTGCTGATGATACTCCTCCTCCTCAACTGAGCAACAGGGGCATAAAGCCGTGAGTACATTGGTACTCAGCAAGTCGTTTATAACAAATGAATGCAATATAGTATGCAAAGCTTAACAATGGATGGCTGAAAGGTTAATTTTGCATAATGCGACAATTTGAAGTGAATACAATAAATAGATTGTAAAGCTAATTTAACAACAGACACGAAGTAGATAATCAAAGGAATTGAATAAATCCACAAGTGAACTAACCATTCACTTCCCATCTCAAACCAAACCCCAATTTCATAAAGACTCTACCCCTCGTGTGAAATCACCGAGCATTGTCCATGACCGAGGACACGGCTATTCGAATAGTTTACACTCTGCAGAGGTTGCACAACTGTACCCACACGATGTGATTAGCCTCGCGCTAAGGAAATCACAACAAGGCTTTTACAATGATCCATCTCCACCTGATCCCACTCGCTAAGGTTTCGCCGTCGAGTAGGGTAACCCCCTAGTCGATAATTGCCCCCTCTTGCGCCACAACAACATCGGTAGTAAAACCAAAGTGGAGACTTCACAAATTATTATGCCAGGTCTATCCCATACTAGACATGTGGTTTGCACGATTAAGCTCAGATCAATGGCGCACAAAGTTAAGTCCTTAAGAATTACCCAGGCGAAACATCCACATCCCAATGTGCATCCAGCACCCCCTTTACTGCACGATCGTTCGCCCAAGTGAAAACCAAGTTTGTATAACCAATGCCCATGACACTACCCATGTCATGACATACAAATTTTATAACTGTGGCTAACCACCACATTCAAGTATATCATTAAGTCAAGATTAATTAACCACATGTGATGATAAACCCAACGTGCTAGTGATAAGCATGGCTAAGCAATTAAACGCACAACCCATGTGACAGCTAATATTGCATCACTAAGTAATTTCCCATTCTATGGTGACAATGGGATCAGGGCATTCAAATTATCAAGGAGGAATAATCAATTAGGTCATTAACTACCAATACAAGGGTTTTATAATAAAATAGCAATGCATGATAATTTAAAACAAAGTAATACATAATAGATTTGAAAACTGGGTTCAACATGATCAAAGGACACGACTTGCCTTGGCCTTGCTCAGTTGACAACTCTTGATCTTCAAATCCAACGGCGGCTCCCTCGAACGCGTGATCTAACGAGAGAGAAAACGACACAAAGAGACAAAATAAATTCAAATAAAATTCAAATGAACTCCAATAATTCTCAAACCTGAACCAAAAGGTAGAGCTCAATTTTAGATGAATTTAGGAAAAAGAATCGGGTCAATCGGAGCTAGGACGAGGGAGAACGAGCTCTTGGAAAATTGAATTTTCTAAAAATCGGGAAAATTGGAAAAGTGCACTGTGCTGTGGACCGGGCGCACGGGAAGCTGGGTCTACGGTGGGCTCGGCTCACGGAACAGTACGGCTGACTGGGCTGCTGGCGCAAGCGGCGGGTGCTGACGCGGCGCTGACACGTGGGCGGTTTTGGCTGACGTGGCAGCTGACTGGGCAGGGTGACGTGTCATGCTGACGTGGCACCTGGGGACCTCGGGTGCTAAGGTGGCAGCCACGTGGCAAGCCACGTGGACACTAGGGCTGAGGTGGCGCTGACTCGGCTGCTGACTCGGCATAGCTGATGCGGCGGGTTTACGGGTGCACGGCTGACGGGTGGGCCCGGCTGGCAGCGAGACGGCGCACGGTGGACGACGTCCACGGGAAGGCGAAGGGTCGCGGGCGGCTGGCGTCAGCGCTGACGTGCGCGTGCACGGGGCGCGAGGCGGCGCGGACGGAGCGGCCGAGGCGGCGCGGCGCGGGCGGCGGGGTCTGGCCGACGGTGAGGTAGCGGCGGCGGCTGTCCGGCGGGAGGGGTTCGTGACGGCGGCGGGTGTCTCACCGGCGATGACGACGACGGCGACGGCAACGGAGACGACGACGGCGACGGAAAGTGGCGAAGGCAACGGCGGAGGCGGCGGACGCACACGGGCGACGGCGGCTACGGGCGTCGACGGCGGTGAGCGGCGGCGGTGGCGGCGGCTCGAGACGGGGAGAAGCCGAGGGGTCGGCCCCCGTATTTATACACGGCGGCGAGGCATCCGGGACGAGTACGGCGGAGGAGTCCGCGACGGAGACGGGGAAGAAGAGTCCCGCTCGGGGACGACGCGCCTGACAGGTGGGCCCCACCTGTCGGTGGCGCGGGTGGGCGGGCGGTCGGGATGCGGGGGCGCGGGCGCTGGGCTGGCGGATGACGGCCACGTGGCGATCATCGGGGCGGCCAAGGCGGAGCGGGCGCGGGCGCTGATGCCTGACGCGTGGCAGGCGGGGGCGACCGGCGGGCGAGCGGGCTGGACCGGGCCGGTGTTGGGCCGACCGGTTTTAGGAAAAATAGGATTTTCTTTTTCTTTTCTTTTTCCAAACATTCAAATAAACTCTTTTGAGCTCTAGAAAATAGCAAATAAATCCAGAAAAATCCAGAAAAATTCCAATAAATTCCTTGAGACACAAAGAACTCAAATAAAATAATTTTGGCAAATGTTCATGTTCAAATTATTCATATTAAATCCTTTTAATTCATAAAAATTCATTTAAGCTTTTAATTAATTCCAGAAAATTCAAATGGTGAATTTTATTTTAAAAGCTTCAAAAAGGTTCTGAAAATCAGGATGTTACAGGGGCCACCTGCACCAGGTACACAGCGTGATGATGGATCCGACAAGAATAGGCTCTCCGCTGTCCCTCGGAGGGTAACTCGAGGGACGATTCGCCCTTGATGGTGTTGATCACTCTGTGAGGGGCGGCTTCAGGGTCCTGAATTCATAGCATGGCTAGAGGGGTTGGGCAGGGGGTGCCTCCAGATGTTGTTGTATGTGCGCTACAACTAGCACCCTCGTGCCTTGGTTGTGCTCCCTGACTGTGCTTTCGTGGAGGGCAACGATGGAAAAGCAGTCACGGGTGAGGTGGTCTCCTTGGTCGTGCATCTCACATCAAAGCCCTTCTTGATGCCCGTCCTCATGACCCCTCCCACTTCCACACCCGTGGCCCCTCCAACCACAACTGCACCCCCCAGGGGCGTTGCTCTCCTTGGCTCCTTTAATGCCAAAAACATATTTGGAGCGGGCACCCTCTGCTGCTTACAATTTGAGTCCTCCTTCGGCACCGTAGGGGTGGACTTGGGTTCGGGGGCAGTCAGTGTGACCTCTACCTCATGTTGCATTGCATCCTCTTTTGTCTGGCATACTCCTCCATCTTGTCGAAGAGCTTGGCCACTGATATTATTGTCTTCTGCACGTTGTATTTGGCGAGTTGGATCTTCTGCAGACCTCGGATGGCCACATTGATGATGGTCATCTCACTGACATCCTTCACCTAGCATCGAACCTTCGCAAAGCACTGGAAGTAGGCCCACAGCTTCTCCCTCGGCTCTTGCCTTACTGCGAAGAGCTGGTCTGCATCAACTCGCTCTACATAGTTGCCTTAAAAGTTATTATGCATGAGATTCTGGATCTATTCCCATGCGTATACTGATCCGTGGGTGATGGTAAAAAACCAGGAGAGCACCACCACTTGGAGAGGAGGGGCAGCCCTTTCACCTTCATCGAGTCATCCCCTCTGCTGCCTCGATTGCCATCTCATAGATGCACAAAAAAACTCATAGGGGTCTGTGTTGCCCTTGTACCGCTCCATAGTAGGCATTTTGAAGTTCTTCGGCCAGGCACTCGCTACAAGCCTATGGAGGAGGGGGCCTCTGGGTCTACCCATTGAGAGGTGTTGCAAGCTCCAGCGTGGTCTTGGTGAACCTCCGTCATTGCCTCTACTGCTATTGTGATGGGGGCTGGTTAGCTCCGGCTTTACTATATTTTGCTCCTTCTCATGAGCCACCATCATCATCGGTGAGCACCTCCTCCCCTGTAGAGAATGTGAAATCAAAAAGAGAAACTAAAGTAATCATAGTCGAAAGGAGAACTAAAAGAAATCATAAATCATGAATGTGATCTTTGACCGCTAGCTTAGTTGAGATCTTCGACCGCTTGCATCATCGTGATCTTCGACCGCTTGCGTGGTCGTGATCTTCGACCGCTAGCCTGGTCATGATCTTCGACTGCTTGCATGGTCATGATCTTCAACCGTTCGCATGGCAATGATCTTTGACCACTGTCGGGTGTCGACATCCTCGACCGCTGTCACATCGAGATTTTTGACTATAGCTAGATGTTGGAATCTTTGACCACTGACGTGTAAAAACCCTCAACCGCTGCTGTTATTGAACTCTTTGACCATAGCCTTAGTCGAGATCTTTGACCACTACCATTGTCAAAATCTTCAACCGCAAATGGACTCGTAATCTTCGACCGATGACCATAGTCTGTAGTTGAAACCTACAGTACCTGATCGGTAATTGAAAATCTACAGAACCTGGTCGATAATTGATAGTCGTAAATCATAGTATTGGTCGATAGTCATAAGCCATGGTCAATAGTCATAATCCACGGTCTATAGTCATAAGTCGTGATTGGTAGTCGTAAGTTACAGTACCTGGTTGATAGTCGTACAGTACCCGGTCAATGCTCGAAAAACCCGTGTGGATGAAGATCGGTCGTACCAACTCTATATGAATGGTACGTCCGGAGTTGCGGTAGGATCGACGTAGTCAAAGACCCACGTGATCAAAGTGCCACAATAGGTAATCGATAGTTAGGGCGACCGAGTACCATAGCGGTCTCAACGTCCGAAGTATCAAAGTAGTACTCATAAGATCGGTAGCCGCAGTGGTCGGTAGCGATAATGGTCATAATATAAGATCATAAGCTATGATGGTCGTAAGCTGCAGCGATCGTAGGCTTCAGTAGTCATATATAGAATTGAGTAGCTAGCAGCCAAAGTGTGTCAGAAGTCAGAAGAACACCATAGCAACCAAGGAGCTTGGGTGGTTGTGAAAAGTGCTGAGATAACTCAAACCAAGCCAAAACTCAAACTCCGTTCGACTATGACAAACATCCCTCACCAAACTCAATCATAATAAAACTTAATGAAGTTCTCCTTGGAATTATTTGGATCTTTTGTAGTCTTTTGATTTATTTGGTCTTTCAATCGCTTATGTCTCAATTAGAAGTTAAAGACCCGAAGGAGCATCGACTCGAGCAAAATCGAGACAGAAGATCAATAGCTTCAAGATCATTGATTGATAAGGTTTTGAGTAAGGTCAAGTCCATGGTAATTTAAGCAAGGCAAGCATGCCCTTTGACCATGTTGATCCCAGTATTTTAGTTATTGTATATTGTTTGCAAAATCTATTATGCACGCGTGTATGATATGTTAAAACTGCTATATTGTGGGTAATGGTTGTTACGACTGCTTGTATGCATCGAATCTCCTTGAAAATTTGATGCCCTCACTGTTGTAACCTCTAGGACATGGTTTAGACAATGTATACTGTCAAATTGGGAATACACATTGATATATGGTCTAGAAGTTTAGCCAAGCACTAGTTTCTACTAAGTTTGCACTTTCGAACAAAATTTACATGTGGATATGATGGTTTCAAAAATGTTGGACCAGAGGGGGAACCTCTGTTACTTTGGTATCAAATAAAATGAAAAACCTAGTTTTTTAGACACAGACGAGTTATATGATACACTGTCAAATGTGAGAGGGAATCTACATGTATATAGGGGACATTATCTTCTAAGTCAATTAATAACCGAACGCTATTACTGCACATCTAAATCACACCATACAACCACATGTGCTATATGGGCTCTGGCATTTATGTGATTAAATTGTCTAGGACTAGCCTTACATTGTGGTAGGCACAGATATAGTAAGGGCACTACAGTTAGGTTTGCTCGTAGGGGCTTATTTCACCAAGGTGACGAGCCAAAGCTTTAATACCACGATGAATGCCCACTTGGGGGACGGACCTAAGTGAGGGTCTTCGCTTAGGGGTGTACCTAAGTGAGAATTTGAATGTTCTCTTAGGGGTGTACCTAAGAGAGGTTCGATGTTCATTTGGGCTAGTGCAAAGTTAAAACCAGATGATCTAAGGGCTATAAGATAATCAACTTTTATCACACGCCCCCAATAATAAACCTATAGGGTCACACACTTAATGAGTTAGAACAGTAGGGGTCAGGATGATAGACTCCGAGTTGAATACGATTTCTACTTGTACTAAAAAAGGATCCGATCGGAGATTCTCCGAGTGGAGATACAATCTCTACATGTGTTAGAAAAGTGGCCGGAGGCTCTATATAAAGGGGTTCGTGGGGCTATGGGTCTGGGGACAATAAAGAGAGACATTGCATTACCCAGCGAAACCTTAGCTGTCTCCATCCGAAGGCTCTGCTATGCACGCTGGTGCTAGCACACCGACGTACAACATTTCATCCCTGGACATGTGGATTTTAGTAGAGGCGTTGCTACAACTGCGGTGATGATCAGGATGATCCGAGGAGAAGACCATCAGCTTGTAGAGATCGACTACTGCTAGAGGACGACTAGTTTCTACGAATCGCTTTTCAGAGATGTTGGACGATCGACAACTTCCGCTACATCGACACACGCTATGTTGAACCGGACCACTTTAACTCTTATTCTGTTGCACTGCGTGATTAATGGTAACGATTCATAATCTCTTACTCATATGGCTTCCTAGTTTATGTGGTAACAAATTTTAATTTGTACTAATGTAGCATACATGTATCCCAACAAAGCCTTGTTCAGTTATTCTTATGCCCCAACATAAGTCACGAGGGTCATTTTTACTGCCAAGTCCCTTGACGCCAATTCCCATCCTGAACACCCCTTGCTCATCCTTGAAAAACACTTGTGACCGTACAATGATCAAAACCTCTTCTTTGCAATGTTCAATTCAATCTCTCTGCAGTGTCTTTCGTATTGGTTGCCCCATTGTTAAAGGATCGCACCGGAGACACATGGGGGGATCGTTTTTGCGCCCTCTTTTCCTTGCTGGAGACAACGTAGTTGCTCCAAGCAATAATCCAGACGCCTCTCTTTATCTTTGAGCTTTCTCTTTTCCATGCTGTCCTGTAATCCTCATCAGCAAGGCAAGCATATAGTTCCCCCTATAAATACCGGTCGACGAATCCTCCGTCTTCATCAGCCACTCACTCACCTGCAGATCGCACACATTGCTCACTGAGGAAGAAATTACCAAGCACAATTTTGAGCAATGGCGGCAGGATTGCAGGTGTTCGGGCAGCCGGCGTCCACCGACGTCGCGAGGGTCCTAACCTGCCTCTTCGAGAAGAACCTTGAGTTCGAGCTCGTCCGCATCGACACGTTCAAGAAGGAGCACAAGCTCCCCGAGTTCATCAAGCTACGGGTATGTCGTTTCGATCCATTCACTTTCCTGGGGTTCTTCGAGATGAACTAGATAGAAAATTCTTCGGTTTCATTCCTGTCGCGTGTCTCTGCAGGATCCGACAGGGCAGGTGACTTTCAAGCACGGTGACAAAACTATTGTTGGTAAGACCACAATTCTAAAGCAGCACTACTGTGAGCAATGGCCGGCATTGTAAACAGACTGTCAACATAAACACCTGATGATGGTTACTTGTTCTTGTTTCAGTGACTCTTAAATGGATCACCAAATTAATAGGCAATTAATGCGGTTCTTCTCTTGTGCCAGATTCAAGGGCTATTTGCCGGTACCTGTGCACTCAATTCCCAGAAGACGGCAACCGGACGATCTACGGCACGGGTTCGCTCGAGCGGGCATCGATCGAACAGTGGCTCCAAGCTGAAGCTCAGAGCTTCGATGCTCCTAGCTCTGAATTAGTCTTTCACCTCGCATTTGCGCCCCAGCTGAACATGAAGCCTGACGAGGCCCGCGTCACGGAGAACATGAAGAAGCTCCAGCAGATGCTCACCGTCTACGATGATATACTGTCCAAGAACAAGTTCCTGGCTGGTGACGAGTTCACCCTGGCTGACCTGTCTCACCTCCCCAACTCCCATTACATCGTCAGTAAACCAGAGGGCAAGAAGCTGTTCACTTCCAAGAAGCATGTGGCGAGGTGGTACGAGGCCATCTCGAGCCGTCAGTCGTGGAAGCAGGCGGTGAAGATGCAGAGCGAGCATCCTGGCGCGTTCGAGTGATCGATCGGCCTGATCGGTTGTGCGGCGAGCTCTTCGTCGACGGCTTCGTCAGGCTTCATACCGTGATGCTGTTGTCAAGGTCCCTCGTCTACGTACGTTGTCGTGTCGGCTAAAATGATATGAAGCCTTCCCTGCGGTGTCCCATGTCTTCATTTTTGCAACGCCATGTCTTTCCGGGAGTTGTACCGATCAGTTACTTTCAGTTCAATAAATAAATGTGCCCGAGCCGTTTTGCTCGTTTGCAGTACATTTGGCCTGTGAAAGATCAATCTTGAAATAGCGCAGCATGTCTCGAATGGTCTCACTGTAATGTTGCTTGGTCTAATGTCCACATGTCTAATTTCTTATGCAGTAGGTCGTTTTTTTTAATAAAAAAGGTAGTGTCAATGATGAAAAGAACCACTGGTACTCTGGCAGTGACATCAACTGAAACTCTACCTTCACATCAACATTTGACTCAGAGGGAGTAAATGTAGGATTGAAGAGAGCAATCAAAGGACAGCAATTAAAGGAAGCGAATGATTATCGTCGTTTTCTGGCACCCGAAAAGAAATTACTTACAGAGATAGAATTTGACCGCAAGACGCTCGATCATGTGCATGGGCTCGATGAATATTCCGATTGCTTGACGTTCAACCACTCACTTTGATCGCTCGCTAGACAGCTTGCTCGATCGCCTATGCAAACAGTCGAAATCTCCCACCACTAGAAAACTTCAGCCGCTCGAACGAGAATATGCCGAAGACAACACCGTGCTCGTATCACTTGAGATTAATATTGTTATCACACCACCATTGAAGCCACCTAGAAAAAAACCAATGCTTGAAAAGCACATTGCCGACATCGACTAATTTTTCTTGAAATAAATCCAATCTATTATTTCTGGAACATGTTCTATGGCTACAAAGCGCCCTAATGGCACCCCTAAAAACCCTAGTACAAAAAGCCTCGCAAAGCTACAGCTAAACCCTTAGCCTCTCCCCTGCTTTTATATGCTAGAGCCTTAAACTATGTTCATCTCAAACACGGACATCTCAAACCGTGTCCTTAACAACCTGGACACACAATTCTATCTCTTTCGAAAATCAAGGGACCCGAAACCCTCCCAAACATGAGTTTTAACTAAACTCTACCTCTTCCAAGTTATGGACTCTCTCCACAACTCCTAACTCTTCATGTGACGAAGCCTTCAGAACAACACCTCCTGTATCTTTATCACGCACCATCATCACGTGTCGAAGCCTCCGGGAATGCACCACCCGTATCTTCTCCACACATCATCCTCACGTGTTGAAGCCTTTAGGACCGCACCTCCCGTATCTTCTCCACGCATCACAACCTTTGATCTCCACGTGCTTCAGCGTGAGCCCAACCACCTCGCATGATATCCTCAACCGCCTGGACCTCAGACTTCCCTATCCTAATCCCAGTTCTCGTCATTGACTATGATTGTCTCCACGCCCACCTGCACATGCAAAGACCAAAGAAAGTTTTCCTAATACAAGTTCTCTACAACTTGACCGTCATCAGTACACACACATGAAACACACCCTCGTCTACTCATAGACAAGAACCAAACCTTCCACGATAACCAACCAGGACATCCGCGATCATCAACCAGGTCATCCATGATCACACATCATATCGCTTCCCAAAAATCCACTTCAAACAACTCATTCTGACTACCGATTACATCGCTTTCCAAAACTCAGCCTTAGACCACTCAATACAGCTGCCAGCTCAACGATGACTCGAAAACTATAAGTACTCTAAAAATACCATCTCTTCGCTCAAAACACTCAGGAATAACAAGCATCGCTACCGACCACAAATCCATCGAGTACTTGACCATCAAGTAACAATCGCTTCAACTATGACTACCGATCGCAACACCTCCGACAACTGATCGCTGACCACGATCACATAAACCACGACTATCAAGTACTAAGTCCTTTCGACTATCGAGTACCAAATCCTTTTGACTACTGAGTACTACGACCATCTGCCCACCGAGTACTTCCAACTTCCAAGTACCGAATCCTTCGAGCACTATTCCTCCAAGCACTATTCACTGATATCTGACCACCATGCACTAGCCACTCAAACCGCTGGCCAATCATGAGTACTCGAGGTACTTGAAAAATCACAAGAGTTGCAGTAGTTGTACCGACCATGACGTCTACAAATACAGACCATGAAGCCTACGATAACTGATCGCAAAGTCTTCGAGTTCCAACCGTAAAGTCTATGACCACTGATCGAAAAGTCTAAGACCACCGACCAACAAAGTCTATGAGTATCGAGTACCACTGTAGCTACGACCATCAAGAAGCACTATAGCTAGGACCACCTAAATTCACTATATCTACGACCATAAAAAAGTATTGTAGCTTACCATCATCGACCAGGTAAGGTCGCTCTGCTGTGGTCAATATGCCTTGGTCGAGTTGCACGTGTTTGAAGTCCGCCGTGGTCGAAGTCTGCTGTGGTCAAAGTCTGTAGTGCTCAACTTACCATTGTCGAAAACCGAACGTGGTTGAAGTTTGCTGATCGGACAAAGTTGTTCGGACTATCCAACACAGAACTGTTCGGGCCAACGATACAAAGCCGTTCGGACCACTCTGCACAGATCTGTTCGGACCAACGATACAAAACCGTTCAGACCACCGAATGCCAATGTGGTTGAAGCCAGTCGTGGTCGATATGCATTGAGCGACTGCCGTGGTCGAGATACGGAAGTGGTCGAAGATGGCCACCCTGAAAACTCAAATACAAAAGCGCATTGACCAGAACTTTCACAAATGCAAATTCCAATGAAACCTAAATATTAATTATTCATCATCATTAAATACTCGACCACCACATGGTCTAACAGTAAACAAGTTATGTACAGGATGTCAGAGCAGAGAAGTTCTTATTGCTGTCTTCATTTCGTGTGCAACACCGAGATACCGAAAAATGCTGATGTTGAGAGAAATGAACAACATTTATTCTGGACAAACTAGTCAAAGCCGTCATTTGAGTTGCATGTTGCATCTTAAAGCTCCAGGTCACTTATTGGCATATACCTTTGCATGGTCTTATTATAGACTAAATGAAAATGTTGTGGGGAAAAGTGTTATGGATTAGTTTCTGGTGGGGTTTTCTGTGGACGTTGAGAGGAAGAAGTAGACTGGATCGAGACTCAGGATTGCTCGCCCTCGTGCGTACGGCGGGACTCATTCCCATCCAGCGACGAGGCTCTCAGGACGCCTGAAGATAAGGGAAGATTATTCTTTATTGTTGTATCCAAGTTACAGGATGTCATCCTTTATATAAGGACTGTAACAATCCGACTAGAACTCTTGATTCCTATTAATAACAAACTTTTATTCCTAAATAGTATCTACCACTTGTCTCCTAACTTGTAACAACCAATACTTACCCGATAAACCAAGATCTTCCATCTAAGTACCTGCACCAGAACTCTTGTTTGTCACAGCAGCACTGCTACCCGTCACGGCTTGCCGATTAGAAGGCCTCCTTGTATAAAACTTTCCCCAAAAAGTGTCCTCAACAAAAAGCCTCTGCATATGTTACTGATGCATCTAGCCATGTGAGGCATTTGAACCTACAAATTCGTTACTTGACAGTTCTACATGAATTCCTGAAGGACTAGGAGAACGTAACTGCAGGGCAGGTGTCGTCATCTTTGAACTGTCATTGAGTCCGTTACTTTGCTATCTTGTGATTAACGAGAAAAAATGACGGGAAGATTGTATCATGATTCATGGATCTGTTGTGATTATTTTTTTTAATTGAAAGAACTCAGACAAAATAAAAGGCAATATATCCTTTTTTTAAGACTTAATGATATATTGGTATGCTCAGTGTATGATTAGAGACTTAGATGAATGTTCTATGCCTTGTTGAACTCATTTTCTTTTGCCTTTTGCTTACTTAACTCAGATTGTTTGTGTGTCATGTGATGATTTTGCACCGACTTGCAAAAGGGGTCGGCGCGCTACCTCGGGTCGATGGTCCCATTGTTAGAATGATCTCAGCCGATTAGCCCAACGGCTAATCGGGCCTTGATCCGCGCCCTGATCGGGGGCGCCCAGCCCAACCACTGGCTGATGGGCCCCCATCGCGCTGCGCAATAAATAGAGGGTGGGGGCCGGCGGCTCGAAGCACGAGGTTCGCCTGAGCCGCAATCCCACCCGACAAAACCCTAACTGATATAGAGGGGGCGCAGTCAGCGGCGGGAAGCTCCATCGCCGTCCATCGTCACCGGATCTACGCCGCCGCCGACACCACCGTCCTCTTCTCCGACCGTCGCTGCCCGTGCGCAGACTTCACCGCCGAACCTGAGATGCCTAGCTCCTCCTCCACGCAATCAGACGGTCGGTACCCTCTCCCTCTCTTCCTTCCCTCTCAGATCTAGTTTCCCCAAGCGCAAAAAGAATCAACAATGGTATCAGAGCGGGTCTTACGGGTGCGGTCGCCGCCGTCGTGTGCGCCGGGTAGCCGCGCCGCCGCTCCGCTCGGGGTTGCCCCTCCGTGCGCCGCGCCTCCCATGGCGCCGTTGCGCTCCGTGTCGGGGGCCGCCGTCGTCCCCGCGCCGCTGCGTCGCGCGTATGTGCGCCGCCGCTTCCCCGCTTGGGCCGCCCGCCCTCCTCGCGCCGGGCTCCGATGGCGCCGCCGCCTTGCGAGCTCACCGCCGCACAGCGCCTTGCGCGCGCTACTCGCCGGCCCCCCTTGCGCACGCTCGCACCCGCCCGCCCGGCTCGGCCGCCGCTCCCTCCGTTTTTTCCGCGTGGGACAGGTGAGTTTGGCCTCTAGGGTTAGGGTTTTGCGGGGGCGGCAGTTTTGTTCGGGCGGAAAATACTCCTGGCCGTCCGATGGAGATCAACGGCCAAGAGGAAAGGGGGCCAGTTGGGCCGTCTGCGTGCTGTTGGGCCGTGGCTGCACGCGCGCTCGGCTGGGCTGAGCGGGCCGCCGTGGGCCGGGGCCGCGTGGAACAGGCCGAAATGGCCATTTTTGAACAGTAATTCCATGAATTGAGTTTTATTATTTTCAGAAGCATTTATGAATGAATTTGAATGAAATTTGATTTAATTTTTCTGGAAATTTTGCACCAACGTGTTATTTTTCCAGAGATTAAATGTGTACAGTTATAATGCTTCTGAATAATGAATTATTTTTTGAATAATTTCATGTTTCCGCTGTAAAAGTTAATGTTGATTGATTTTTCATTATTAAATTCGAACCAACGGGAGAATTTAATTTTGGAAAAATAGATATAATTTCCAGAGATTTATGATATTGTTATTTTCTGACCAACGTTGATAATAACAGTATTATAATTTTTTAATTGATGATTTTATGCATTATTTCTATTTCTGCCCAACGGTGATGTAGATTTAATGTATAAATAAAATTGTATGTCGTATTTTTGACCAACGTTAGAAATAAGGCATATACTTTTGCTGTTATTAATGTTTAAATGTTCTCACTGTATATGGATTGTGGTTTCAGGAGGATACTCTTTGATGGGCTACATCAGGGATATCCCTGTTCTCAAAGAAGACAACTATGGTGAATGGAAGAAAAAGATTGACCTGGCCTTCATCTTGGCTGAGGTGGATTGGGTAGTCACCACACCGTGTCCCACAGAGCCTGTGGCACCGGTGAGGGACGAAAATGAGGCTGATGCTGCTTGGCAGACCAGACAGAGGGACTATGCTCCCATAAAGATGTCATATGATCTTGATCATAAAAAGTGGGTCACTGCCAACAAGAAATGTTTGGCTGTGGTAAAGAACACGATTGAGCCTGCTATTGTGGGTTCAATCGCAGAGTGTGACACTGTCACAGAGTACCTTGAGAGAATAAAGAGTCAGTTTACTGGCTCTTCAAAGACTTATGCTACACAGCTGATTAAACAGCTTGTGACAGAAAGGTACTCTGGTGGTGGCAGTGGCATAAGAGAGCACATACTGAGGATGAGCAACTTGGCATCCAAGCTTAAACCAATGGATTTGGCTCTCAAGGATGAGTTCCTTATTCATTTGGTTTTTGCTTCCTTGCCGAAAGAGTTTGACACTTTTGTTGTCAACTACAACATGCAGCCCGAGAAATGGGATTTAGAAAAGTGCATTGCTATGTATGTGCAAGAGGAGGAAAGAATTAAATCCTCACATGGTGGTTCTATCAACTATGTGAAGGACAACAAGAAAAAGAACTTCAACAGTAACTTCTCCTCAAAGAACAAGGGAAAAGCCCCTGTCCATCAGCCTCAACAGAATAATTTTGCAGTAGACAAAGATCAGTGTCTTCACTGCAAGAAGACGGGACATTACAAGAAGAACTGTCCCGATTACTTAAAGATGATAATGGCAAAGAAAGGTGAGAACATTATTACCTTTATAAATGAATCCTTGTATGTGCAATATTCAAAATCTACTTGGTGGATTGATTCAGGTGCAACTGTTCATGTTGCCAATAATTTGCAGGGATTCCGTTCGACGAGGACTACGCAAAGAAAAGAAAGATGTGTTAAAGTCGCAAATGGAGTCCAAGCTGAAGTTGAAGCTGTTGGCGATCTTTCATTAGAGCTAGCTGATGGCTTCACTCTTTTACTTAGAGATGTTCTTTATGTACCCTCTTTACAGAGGAATTTGATTAGTGTGTCAAATTTGGACAATGATGGTTATGATTGTCATTTGGAAATGGCAAATGTGAAATAATGTTTAATAATAAATGCATTGGTCTTGCCATCAAACAAGACGAGCTTTATTTATTGTCACTTCGTGAAAATGTGAATTCCGTATGTGATGTGAATGAGCGTATATCCTCGCTTGTGAATGAGAACAGAAAACGAAAGAGAACTCTAGATGCGTCGTCGAAATTATGGCACTGTCGATTAGGCCATATTTCGAGGGGGAGAATAGAAAGACTAGTTAAGAATGATATTCTTCCTCCATTAGAGTTCTCAGACCTAGAACAATGCAGAGAATGCATTAAAGGAAAATATGTAAAGAAAATTAAGAAAGACGCCAAAAGAAGCATAGGAGTTCTACAAATTATTCACACAGACATTTGTGGTCTTTTTTCTGTGAAAAGTGTGGATGGTTATGACTCGTTCATAATATTCACGGATGATTACTCCCGTTATGGATATATCTATCCAATCAAAGAAAGAAATGAAGCCTTGGATAAATTCAAGATATTTAAGGCTGAAGTTGAAAACCAACACGATTTAAAGATTAAGATAGTCCGATCTGATCGTGGGGGGAGTACTACGGTCGACATACCCCATATGGACAAGTTCCTGGACCTTTTGCAAGGTTTTTACAGGTAAATGGCATAGTGGCCCAGTATTCTACACCGGGCGAACCTCAGCAAAATTGAGTAGCTGAAAGACGCAACCGTACCATGATGGATATGGTGCGAAGCATGATGAGCTATTCCACACTCCCATTGAGTTTATGGATGGAGGCGTTGAAAACCGCCATTCATATTCTCAACAGAGTGCCTAGTAAGTCGGTGCCCAAAACACCGTACGAGTTGTGGACAGGAAGAGTTCCCTCACTAAACCACTTACGTGTGTGGGGGAGTCCTGCTGAGGCTAAAGTATTTAACCCAAACCTTGGGAAGCTTGATCCCAAAATAGTGAGTTGCCATTTCATTGGCTACCCTGAAAAGTCAAAAGGTTTTCGTTTCTACTGTACAGATAGATATACAAAGTTTGTAGAAACGAGACACGCTGTCTTCTTAGAGGATGAAATGATGAGAGGAAGTATGGTAGCTCGTCAGATTGATCTTGAAGAGAAGCGGGTGTATGCGCCCACTCCGATAATTCAAGAGCCATTCTTCACACTACCTGCTGTCGCTGCACCGACGGTGCAAGACACTGTGGTGCCAGCACCTGTTATTGTTCCTCCTGTGGCAACAATGAATGATAATGAGGAACCTGTTTTTCAGGATCCTATAGAACCTATTGCCACAGATGAGGGGGAGCAACAACAGCCTCAAACAGAAGATGTACCAAATGAGGAGGCCCCGAGGAGGTCTCAAAGAGTAAGACGATCAGCTATTTCTGATGATTATCAGATTTATCATACAGAGGAATTTCAAATGGAGGATGATCCCACCTCATTTGAAGAAGCCATGAGAAGCGAAAATTCCTCAAAATGGCTTGAGGCCATGGAAGAGGAGATGAGGTCCATGAAGACTAATAAAGTCTGGGACTTAGAAATTATTCCTAAAGGAGCCAAAACAGTAGGCTGTAAATGGGTCTACAAGACAAAACTTGACTCCCAAGGGAATATAGAAAGATACAAAGCGCAACTTGTGGCAAAAGGCCTTTTCTTAATGGGGATTTAGAGGAAAATGTTTACATGGCACAACGCAAAGAGAAGGGATTGATTACAATGAGACCTTTTCTCCAGTCTCATGTAAAGATTCCTTCAGAATCATAATGGCATTAGTAGCACATTATAATTTAGAGTTACATCAGATGGATGTAAAGACGACATTTCTTAATGGGGATTTAGAGGAAAATGTTTACATGGCACAACCGAAAGGTTTTGTCATGGAAGGAAATGAAAGAATGGGATGCCGCCTAAAGAAATCGATTTATGGGTTAAAGCAAGCTTCAAGACAGTGGTACTTGAAGTTTGACAGTACAATAAGAAAATTTGGGTTTAAAGAGAATGTAGAGGACAATTGTGTTTATGCAAAGTTTAAAGATGGGAAGTTTATCTTCCTAATCCTGTATGTGGATGATATCCTATTGGCTAGTAGTGATGTCAGTCTGCTACTGGAGACAAAGAAGTTTTTGTCCTCAAACTTTGATATGAAAGATCTTGGTGAAGCTTCGTTCGTTCTAGGGATCGAAATTCACCGGGATAGAAACAAAGGGATATTGGGACTGTCACAAAAGGCATATATAGAGAAAGTCTTAAAGAAATTTGGTATGCATAAATGTAGTCCTTCACCTGCACCTATAGTCAAGGGCGACAAATATGGGGATTTTCAATGCCCCAGGAACCAGTACGAGCTCGATCAAATGAAATCGGTTCCATATGCTTCAGCTGTCAGAAGCTTGCAGTATGCTCAAGTGTGTACGCGCCCTGACTTAGCGTTTGTTACCGGGTTACTTGGCAGATTCCAAAGCAATCCTGGAATAAAACATTGGAAATTGATAAAGAAAGTCTTGCGTTATTTGCAATGAACAAAAGGCCTCATGATGACATACAGAAGATCAGATTCACTCCATATAGTGGGGTATACAGACTCTGATTATGCGGGAGATGATAGAAAGTCGACATCCGGATATGTGTTCACTCTCGCTGGAGGAGCTATATCGTGGAAAAGCTCAAAGCAAACCGTCACTACATCGTCCACAATGTATGCTGAGTTTGTAGCATGTTATGAGGCTACGGGGCAGGTGAACTGGCTAAAGAAGTTCATACCCGGTTTAAAAGTGGTTGACGACATCAATAGACCACTTAAATTGTACTGCGATAATGAACCCGCAGTAATGTATGCACACAACAATAAGTCAAGTGGTGCTGCCAAACACATTGACATAAAGTACTATGTTGTGAAAGATAAAGTTCGGGAACAAATTATAAGTCTTGAGCATATAAGTACCGCAAAGATGTTAGCGGATCCGCTTACTAAAGGATTACCACCCAACGTGTTCAGAGAACATGCAGCCGGCATGGGTTTAAGGGAAAGCCTATGATTCCTGGACTAAAAGATGGCCCAAAAGATTAAAGTAACTACTTCAGAACAGAGAGGTGTATTGTAGCTGTTAAATCTATCGGCGATTGACCGTGACGATGAGACATGTTCTATGCACTAATCTGTGATGGAATGAGTAAAGTCAAAAGTAATTAAAGATAAAGTATAGATTGAGATCAAGGGGGGAATGTTAGAATGATCTCAGCCGATTAGCCCAACGGCTAATCGGGCCTTGATCCGCGCCCTGATCGGGGGCGCCCAGCCCAACCACTGGCTGATGGGCCCCCGTCGCGTTGCGCAATAAATAGAGGGTGGGGGCTGGCGGCTCGAAGCACGAGGTTCGCCTGAGCCGCAATCCCACCCGACAAAACCCTAACCGATCTAGAGGGGGGCGCAGTCAGCGGCGGGAAGCTCCATCGCCGTCCATCGTCACCGGATCTACGCCGCCGCCGACGCCACCGTCCTCTTCTCCGACCGTCGTTGCCCGTGCGCAGACTTCACCGCCGAACCCGAGATGGCTAGCTCCTCCTCCACGCAATCAGACGGTCGGTACCCTCTCCCTCTCTTCCTTCCCTCTCAGATCTAGTTTCCCCAAGCGCAAAAAGAACCAACACCCATTGGTTGTCTGCAATGCATTCCGATAACTTATTAGAATACTTTAAGTCTTCATGCAAACCTCGAATGATAGGTTACGCTTATGCCTCCGAGCTAGGTCCCCCGGTGTTCATCGAAGGGTTGTTGCTCCACTCGGCCGATTTTGGGTCGAATCAGGGAGTTCACTGTTGCACAAAAGGATATGGAGTCGTGAGTAGTTATGTAGTCAAGTGTTGACCGCCTTGATGCCGAAGCTACACGGAGGCACGGGGTTAGGACTTGGCCTAGAGAAGCGCCTTGTGAAGTCAGTTCTCGACCTATAGCGTTTGAGAGGCGAAGGTACGCGCGGGAGTGTCGAGCTCGACTCACATAGGCATAGCCACCAAAGGATGACAGAATCTGAGGGGGCAAAATGTTGACCCATGTGAATACATTAGGAATAAGTGCCTAACTTGCCAGTTCAAGACGTACAGAGTCCTTGTGCAATCGGGTCATTGCGCGACCTCGGCGAGATGGGCATGGGTATAACTCTAGTTCAAAGTGTGGTGGAGCTTCGAGCGCATGAAGCTAATTGGATGTATGCGTCCCTATGTGCAAGCTCAATCGACGTTGCTGAGCTGGATGACATCTCGAGAGGTGATCGATTGATGCGTGCCGACACATCAAGAAAGGTCGATGAGCGTACCCAATACTAGCCTAATGAGGTTTGACCTTCAAGGTGAGGGGACACACGCTAAACTATTGCCTGCTCGGCCCATCGAAGCTCGGTGCTTGGGGGCTCAAAAGCGTGCCATGTGCTCGGCTCATAGAAACATGGCCCATGAAGTAAGGGGGCGCATTGCGAATCCATGCTCTGTCAAGGGAATATCCTGCAAGTCGAGTCATATCACATGGAGGTGAAGCCATCATGGAGTGTTGCCCCTTTCTTGGCAAACTAACCCGACGGCTAGGAGCGTGCTGGGGCGTGAAGTACTAGGGACTGACGAGTTGCCTAGGGCAATAAGAGGTACACCAAAGTGCCTATTAACCAACTCCCAGAGGGTTGCCCATGGTGCAAGTGTGTGCACATAAGTGCCAGATACTCAACTTGCCTCAGGTATGGCCTTGCGAGGGGTTCTCGACTTACTTCCGAGATGATGAGATAAGCACCCAAACACAAAGTGGTCGATTCGTCAAAGCCTGCATAGCAGACTCATCGAGGCACTAACTATGAGGAATAGAGTACTCCGCAAGTCGGGGTGTGGCCCCCGACGAAAGGAGGTAATTTGGTTATCTGTAGAGTTAGGGAGAGTCCATGGTTAGAGAGATGAAATCAAGGTGAAGCAAAGTTTGGTTGAAGGGAAGCCAACAAGACCGATCGAGCCCCATCGGGATCAAGCCATGGCTCTCAAGACACTCGAAAAGCTTTGCCTATGCGTTGGAAGGGCTGAGGCAGTGGGCATAGCGAGCCACCTTCTCAGGAGTGACATCGACCTTGTCTTTTGGCAAAGCATGGACTTGGTCTAGGAGGTGATGTCCTAGAGGACTAGGAAGGCGATGGCACCACAACTATGAAGTCAAAAGAGTACTCAAAGGTAGCTTGTAATGATAACAAAGATCAACTTGACTTTGACGAGCAAAGGGAATGGCTGACAGAATTGAAACAATAGGTTTTGAATCAACTCAGCCATTTTTCAGGGAAAACGGAAGTACCGCAGTTTCACTGTTGGTAGTTCTGTAAGACGGAAGTACCGTAGAATGTGCAGTGGTAGTTCTAATTTCTCTGGAAGTATGCCAAGGATTGGAATTTTGAGGAGAGGGTTGATGTAATGTTGTACTTTGCTCCAAAGCCTTTCACAAAAAAACTTAAACGATTTGTGGAGCACTTCTAACTATATGTCAAGATTTAAAATCTCTTGGATATAGATTTTGACAAATTAAGCTTTCATTTTAAAAACCAACTCATTTTAAAAGAAATCTTCAAGATTGCAAGAATGAGCATTTGAGGGTAATTTTAAGCATTAAAATTTATGTATGAGTTATAAATACCCTTATGAGCTAATATATATCAATTACTTTAGCTCAAATGGCAAAACTCACTCAAGTATCAGATTGTGACTATTTAGGTCAACTTAGGATTTTGGATGAATTTCAAAACTAAATAACTTTTGATTAGTTGGCCTTTTGAAAAACTTTTGAATACCAATAATGTTTGAAATAGCCAGCTCTAGGTTTTTGGTATTGATTTTTTTAAATTCCTTTTAGAATTGATTTTGGCTAGTTTTTTAGTTTAAAGCCAAAATAAGATACTATATTATTAGTTTTGGGTTAGAAACTCAATTTTTCAAAAACAATACTATTACTTAATTTATTGGACACACTTAGGGATGTGATATACATGAATATGATTTAGCACTTCTCTTAATATGCCACTCTCATGTTGCACATGATTACAATAATAATTTTTTAGAACAAGAGCAAGAACACCCCCTTTTAAAAGATATTCATGCAATACAATCTACACAAGGTTAGGGGCTAAATACATCAAATATAGATACTTGTTATTGAGATGGCATAGGTTCATGATGTGGCACGATTGTCCTCAAACCCGGCACCCATTATGCATATGGTAGAATTCACCTCTTCATGTTTAAGCCAAGCCTCCAATGCCTCTCCAAGTACCATTAAGCTTTTAAGCGCATTTTGGTAGCAAAAACTTGGTTGGGTTTATAAATGTTAATCACAATAGATTTGGGCACCCAAATAGCCCTAACATTGAATTTTTGTGAACTAACATTTTTAGCAAACATATTGTTGTTTTTATCTTTCCTAAGCAAATAGTGTTCATTAACAAGAGATGGCTTAGGAACGATACCTTTGGGATAATCTTTACTAAAATGTCCCTTTTACTGGTAATTGCTACCCCTTCTTATCTTCTTGTCTTGCTTATTACCAATTTGTCTCTCCGTTGATGACTTCTTGTCACCCATCTTGTTGGGGCACACTGAGGTGAAGTGATCCTTCTTGTTGCATCCAAAGCATTTAACTTTGTTGGATTGATTTCCAAATTATTTTGGGATGCTCTTCACATTTTTCTTGGAGGTGAAACCGATACCTCTCTTGTTATTTGACTTCTTTGACTTTCGAATATTATGTCAAGAAAGGCATTCCATTTATAGCTTTTTCCAAGTCATTTTTGGAAAAAATTGTGACTAGGGCCTTGAGCTCTTTGTTGATGTGGATACACTAACTTTAGATGTATTACAAGAGCTAGGAGCTACACATGACATATCATATATTAGATCACATGTAATGCCTATATCTACATTTGTCTTAGAATATTCTTTGAGAAGGAGGATTTCATGTTCTCCTTTTAGCTTATTATAATCATTTTGAAGAGAGACATACTCATTCTTCAAAATCTTAAACTTAGCCTTCTCCTTCCCAAGATATTCATTAAGCTCTTTTAGTATATCCATCAACTCATCATAAGAAGGCGCATCATAGTCATTATCATTGTTTACCTTCTTATTATCTTTTACCATGAAGCATTGAGTTGATGTGGAGATAATAGTGGATTCTTCATCGTCGAAGCTAGAAGTTGAGCATTCTTCTCTCGACATCCACTCTTGTATGCAATCCTCGTTGGATGAGGTGGACACTTCATATTTATCTTGAATTTTAGTCCAATTATCATGAGCGTTCTCAAGATTGCATATTTTATTGAACACCTCTACACTTAAGCACTAAATAAAGTATTAGTTGCTTGAACGTCGAGATGTGAGCATTTCTCTTCCTCAATTATTGGAGCAAGAGAATCCTTTGGAGGAGAAAAACCCATATATATAATCCACCATATTTTTGGGCTCACAACCTTAAAATAACAAATCATGTGTATTTTCCAATTGTCAAAATTTGTGCCATCAAATAAAGGCGCTTCATCTAGGTGCACTATACCTCTAGTTGCTATCCTTTACTCTATAGACGGCGAAGCCTAATAGATGAGAGACCAAGCTCTGATACCACTTGTTAGATCGAGGAGGTCGACTAGATAAAAGTGAGTAGGCGGTCTAAAAAATTTATTCTCCAATTAATTATCAATTTCTATTTGGCTAAATCAAGCAAATAATGCGAAAGCTTAACACAAAAAGGTTTAGCACAAATAACGCCTAAAACAACCGGGTTCACCTAAGTGCACCAACAAGATAAGCCTATGTCAAAATTTATAATTCTAGGATGACAAGCAATCAATTTAATTCTATGAAAGTAATTGCTTGAATATAAATTGAGCATAACAAAATAAACCACAATTGACACGGTTGTTTTTTATTATGGTGTTCGAAGATTTGCCAATCTCCCCTAATCCACGTTGAAGTTAGCCTAAACAAATTGGACCAGCTCCATGAATTAAGTTGAAACACCTCAATCCACTAGTGGTAGCTCTTTCCCGCTCTAGGTAGGTGAGCTCCAACCTTCACAACCTTCGCGAGTCTTCTCACAACCTTCTTTGAGAAGATCACTGTACACAACACCTCTAACACCGTCTAGGAGTCGGCAAACTCCAAGAGTAATAAGTCAAGCCCCTCGCTTAACTCTCACCACATGCAATGAATGCACAAGCTCGAGTAAATACACCATCCACCTCTAGATGCAACATATGCAATCTAGAGCCTTCTTCCTTGCTCACAAGGTGTAACACATGCATAATTGAGAGTAGGACCTCACATTAGCTCAAAGGAGTGAAATGGAGTGCCAAAAGTTATCCTCCAATCGACCAAAAAGGGGTATATATACCCTACACCTTGAAACTAGCCGTTGGGACAGAAAAACAGGATTTTCGAAAGTACCGTAGGCAAATGACCGGCACTTCCGCTCCCCTTAGCAACGGTTAGAAAACTAGTTGTTGCAGAAAATTTTGGTAGTTTCATCATACAAAGTCCGGTACTACCGATCATTGGAAGTACTGCATCTCTCGTGCGGAACTACCTATTTCCTCAGGGATGAGAAGACTCCACGAACGTGTCTCTCTAGAAAAAATGTGCTACTACACAAGCCGGATGTTCCGCAAATCGGAAGTACCACTCACACAGAGCCGGTAGTACTGCTCGCTGATCGAACTACTCACATAGAGCTGATCTAAAGTACCAATTGTCGACTACTCTACTCCTTGACCACATCGGATGGTTTGACCACTCATGTCTCCAACCACGTTGATCTCTAACCATGTTATCAAGTTCGACCACATATGTCTTTGACTACACTGGTCTCTGACCATGTTGACCTTCGACCACGTTGTTTGGATCGACCACACAGGTCTCCAACTACGCTGGTCTCTGACCACATTTGTTTTGACCACTCATATCTCGACCACATCGACCATGTTGATTTTTGACCACGTCAATCTTCGATCTCATAGATCTCCACCACCATGTCGATCTTCGACCACATTGTATCAATCACGTCAGTTCGATCACGTCGATTATGACCACACAGGTCTCAACCACCTCGGTTTGACAACGCTGGTCTTTGATCACACAGATCTTGACCACGTCGATTACAACCACATAGATCTCGACCACGTCAATTTGACCACGCTGGTCTTCGATCACATAGATCTCAACCACATCGGATCCGACCATCTTGGTACAACCATGCTGGTCTTTGATCATACAGATCTCGACCACATCAATTTCGACCACACTAGATTCGATCACAGAGATCTCGAGCACGTTTGTTCCGACCACGTTGGTTTCGACCACTTCGATCTTAGACCGCATTGATCTTCGACCACATAGGTAATTGAAATAACTTAGAAAAAAGGCAATATGTCCTTTTTTTAAAGACTTAATGATATGTTGGTATGCTCAGTGTATGATTAAAGACTGAGAGGAATGTTCTATGACTTATTGAACTCATTTTATTTTGCCTTTTGCTTAACTAAGATTGTTTGTGTCATGTGATGATTTTGATCTGATCTATGCATGGTGGTATTTTTCATCTTCTCTGATACTCTCAATTCTCATATTAAGGTTAATTTGTTGATAAGCTGGCACTTATAGTAAGAATACATAGGCAGGTCATTTAGTCTAACTAGATACGAACTGGTCGTATAGGTATACTAAGTAATCATGAGCTGGTCGGATATATCATAAACTAGTCTTTTGCTCTTACTGCGGCGAGGTATTTGGCTAAGTTGGGGTCCTTGACCTGATAGGATTTGTTGACATGTCCTATGAGAAGACAGGAATCCGTCTGTACCAGCACCCTTCGTGCTCCGAGCGCCTTCACCTTTTGTAGCCTAAATAGCAGGGCCTCATATTCCATTGTGTTGTTGGTTGTGAGGAAGCTGAGGCGCACAACGTACGTGAGACTTCGGTCCTCGTGTGTTGTTACAATGGCCCCCACCCCTATCCTGTGGCACTGTACACTTCGTCTATGTTTAGGGCCCATACTGGCTCGGAAGGTTGCTCGTAGGCTTGTTGACCCATGGGGGTGTGTTCGGCGACGAAGTCAGCCAGTACTTGTGACTTAATCACAATGTGTGTGGTGTAGGTGATTGTAGGACCGAAGATGGCAACAGAGAGGGTGAATGGTGCCTTAAAAATTTCCCCCAAGTATTCACTTATTTTTTGATCCAATAGCTACAAAGCTATGAAGATTCGGATAGGAACCCTACTCAAAATCTGGAGAAACACGGAGCTGAACTACTATGGAAAAACAGTAGATGTGGTACTCTCGCTGTTGATCCTGTGGTACTACCGCAACCGGTTGGACGGCAAAGTGCTTGGAAATGACTTGAATGATCGTCGACCAGTGAGTGATCAAAACCAACATGGTCGTGGTTGTAAACCAACATGGCCGACAGCCAATGTGATCAGAATTCGACTCAAGTGGTCAACAACCAAAGAATAGACAGAAACCAACGTGGTCAAAAGCCAACTTGGTGGAGAGCCACCATAATCAAAATTTGACTTGAGTGGTCAATGACCAAAGAATGGTCAGAAACTAATGTGGTCGAAACCAATGTAGTCAAAAATAGCGTGTTCGAAAGCCAACATGGTTGATGACCAATGAGCGGTCGAAAAACTAGTGTGGTCGAGAATCAATGAGTGGTCAAAAACCAACGCTTCGAAGACTGATGTGATCAAAACCTATGTGGTCGAAGACCAGTGTGTGGTCGAAAAATGAACGTGGCCGAAGACCAATGAGTAGTAAAAAACCAGCACAGTCGAAGACCAATTAGTGGTCGAATACTAACGCAGTCGAAGACCAATGTGGTCAAAACCTACGTGGTCGAAGACCAGTATTTGGTCAAAAAGCCATCATGATCGAAGACCACGAATGATCGAAAACCAACACAGTCACACAACGACACGCTCTATGGTGGTGGTCGGTTCGGCTGAAAAGCTCATGGCTTATGGCTGAAAACACTGTAGCTGGCTAAAAAAACACTGTAGCTGACAGAGGCTTATTTAGCATAATTAAATTTAAAAAAATTAAAAATATAAAAAATATGTTAGCCCATTACGTATAATACAAACAAATACAGGAAAAAAAGAACCGGCAAAAAAGCTCAACAAAAAGCCAAAAGTTCAGAAAAAGACGAAACTTATGAATAGTGAAAAATAAGCCAGAAGCCAGAAGCTGAAGCCAAAAGTTCAGAAAAAGACGAAACTTATGAATATTGAAGCGGACTGATTTAAATATTATTCCGCGACACTGCGTGGTTAATGGTAACGATTCATGATTTCATACTCACATGGCTTCCTAGTTTGTATGGTAAAATTTTTTAATTTATACTAATATAACATACACATATCCCAACGAGCCTTGTTCAGTTATTCTTGTACCCCCGACATAAGTCACGAGGGCCATCTTTACTGTCAAGACCCTTGACGCCAATTCCCAACCTGAACGCCCCTTGCTCATCCTTGAAAAACACTTGTGGCCGTACAAGGATCAAAACCTCTTCTTTGCAATATTCAATTAAATCTCTCTGCGGTGTCTTTCGTATTGGTTGCACCATTGTTAAAGGATCACACCGGAGACACATGGGGGGGATCGTTTTTGCGCCCTCTTTTCCATGCTGGAGACAACGTAGTTGCTCCAAGCAATAATCCAGACGCCTCTCTTTATCTTTGAGCTTTCTCTTTTCCCTGCCATCCTGTAATCCTCATCAGCAACGCAAGCATATAGTTCCCCCTATAAATACCGGTCGACGAATCCTCCGTCTTCATCAGCCACTCACTCACCTGCAGATCGCACACATTGCTCACTGAGGAAGAAATTACCAAGCACAATTTTGAGCAATGGCGGCAGGATTGCAGGTGTTCGGGCAGCCGGCGTCCACCGACGTCGCGAGGGTCCTAACCTGCCTCTTCGAGAAGAACCTTGAGTTCGAGCTCGTCCGCATCGACACGTTCAAGAAGGAGCACAAGCTCCCCGAGTTCATCAAGCTACGGGTATGTCGTTTCGATCCATTCACTTTCCTGGGGTTTTTCGAGATGAACTAGATAGAAAATTCTTCGGTTTCATTCCTGTCGCGTGCCTGTGCAGGATCCGACTGGACAGGTGACTTTCAAGCACGGTGACAAAACTATTGTTGGTAAGACCACAATTCTAAAGCAGCACAATTGTGAGCAATGGCCGGCATTGTAAACAGACTGTCAACATGAACACCTGATGATGGTTACTTGTTCTTGTTTCAGTGACTCTTAAATGGAATGGATCACCAAATTAATAGGCAATTAATGCGGTTCTTCTCTTGTGCCAGATTCAAGGGCTATTTGCCGGTACCTGTGCACTCAATTCCCAGAAGACGGCAACCGGACGATCTACGGCACGGGTTCGCTCGAGCGGGCATCGATCGAACAGTGGCTCCAAGCTGAAGCTCAGAGCTTCGATGCTCCTAGCTCTGAATTAGTTTTTCACCTCGCATTTGCGCCCCAGCTGAACATGAAACCTGACGAGGCCCGCGTCACGGAGAACGTGAAGAAGCTCCAGCAGATGCTCACCGTCTACGATGAGATACTGTCCAGGAACAAGTTCCTGGCTGGTGACGAGTTCACCCTGGCCGACCTGTCTCACCTCCCCAACTCCCATTACATCGTCAGTAAACCAGAGGGCAAGAAGCTGTTCACTTCCAAGAAGCATGTGGCGCGGTGGTACGAGGCCATCTCGAGCCGTCAGTCGTGGAAGCAGGTGGCGAAGATGCAGAGCGAGCATACTGGCGCGTTCGAGTGATCGATCGGCCTGATCGGTTGTGCGGCGAGCTCTTCGTCGACGGCTTCGTCAGGCTTCATACCGTGATGCAGTTGTCAAGGTCCCTCGTCTACGTACGTTGTCGTGTCGGCTAAAATGATATGAAGACTTCCCTGCGGCGTCCCATGTCTTCATTTTTGCAACGCCATGTCTTTCCGGGAGTTGTACTGATCATAAATAAATGTGCCCGAGCCGTTTTGCTCGTTTGCAGTACATTTGGCTTGTGAAAGATCAATCTTGAAATAGCACAGCTAGTCTCGAATGGTGTAACTGTAATTGATGAGGCGATGGGTGTTCTGATCTTCGATAGGATGATAACTTCGACTTGAAGGAGAACGACTTTGACGATGCAGGCTTCTAACCGTCCACGACCAGAACACCAAGCAATCGCTAAACCACACTCCAGATCGTTATCAACCGTGCCAAGACGCGGTTGACCTGACCACGAAGGTCTATTCCTGCATGCAACCGAAGAACACGCAAGAACAAAATTACAAGTAATCTGAAATTGCAAATATTTATATTGAGTTCAAAAAGTGAGATTCCGTAGAGGTTCTTTACGGTTGGTCTAGTCGACACAAGCGAAGAATAACAGTTTTCACAATGGAAAAACTTAGCAAACGAAATCTAATGAAACTAGAAGTGTGCGACCTCCTTAAATAGGCGAGGAAAAGCCGCACAAAACTAAGAAATAAGGGTGGTACTATTTATGATACTGTTCATGTGAATAGTGCGGCCGTGAGCAGTACGGGCCTAGAGAGGGGGCGCCTTCCCCTTGGGCCTAAGCATTACAAGGCCCAATTTGGCCCAAACAGGTGACGCAGCACATTTTTTTGGTAACTACGGTGTATATAGAAGGAATTTGGAGGTGAGGCTATATCCATGGGAAAGAGGACGAGAAAAGCTTTCCAACAAGTACTCGTGGACCTCAAACGGACTTCGTATGTGAAAGTTATGCACATTTGAAGTTAGGCATGTCAGGCTAAATCCGAATTGGTCTGGAGGCCGAATTGGATTCCAAAACGTGTCCAACTTGAACTTTTGCTTGAATTGGTGTAAAAGTAATGTGGTGCTACAAAAATATATTTTTTCATCATTAGGTAGCATCATATTCTCATTTAAAATAGGAATAAGTCTACATAACCCCTCCACGTATTGTTGCTTGATTACTTAACCCCCTGACCTAGTAAACCAGGTGTTTAACCCCTTAGTCTTACAAATACCGTTTACTTAACCCCCTAAGGTGGTTTTGCAATCTGATTTTGCCTTGTTGGTGTGCCACGTTGGACAACAATACATAGGGGGTTATGTAGACTTCCTGGCTATTATGCGGCTGCAGGGAGTACATGCCGGCGTCGCCGGACTCGCTCAAGTGCGCCGCTGCGGCTGCCACCGTAGCTTCCACCGCCGCGCCGCGGCGGCCGGCGGGCCCGGGGCGTGCGCGCCTGTCTTCTTCCGCCCGCCGCCGCCGCCACACGGGACGCACCACGCCGCCACACGGGCTTTCCTCCCTTCCGTGCCCACGCCATCGCCGTAGCTCGCGCTGCTGTACCACGCCGTGCCTGCCGCGTGGCACCACGTCGCGCGGGCCGGGTCGGAGACGCCGCCGCGGCCGGAGGACTTCTCCGGCGGCGCCGGCATGTACTCCCCGCAGCTGCATAATAGCCAGGAAGTCTACATAACCCCCTATGTATTGTTGTCCAACGTGGCACGCCAACAAGGCAAAACCATATTGCAAAACCACCTTAGGGGGTTAAGTAAACGGTATTTGTAAGGCTAAGGAGTTAAACACCTGGTTTACTAGGTCAGGGGGTTAAGTAATCAAGCAACAATTCGTGGAGGGGTTATGTAGACTTATTCCTTTAAAATATGTTGCAGCTGAAGAAATAAATTCACTTTTAATTCAATCTTGATATTGGGCACTATGGTCAAATATGTTTGTGGCGTGGTCACATCATTCTCCCCTTCTTAACATAAAACCGTCCTCGTTTTTTACATATGTGTAGCCTCACGTATTGCATGATCTTAATCATAAATCTTGGTACATGATAACAAACACAACGAACTCTCATTATGTAATATCATAAGTTCTTTATCAAACAAAGTAAAATCTGTTTGAAACGAACTCACCTGATAATTTAAGTGATGCGTAGTATCTCTTGTAATTGGAACAACAAGAATAACAAATATAGTTGTATCGACAGGGTACATGTTCTCATCATCCTCCCCTTCCTGAAAACAAAACCATCCTCAGCTTTTGATAAGCTGAAAGTATGGTAACAAAGAAACCAAGGTGTATGTATGGTATATGTATATGTCATCCGTTTTAACAATTCTTCATTGTTGTACAATTAATGTTATAAAACAGCAGCAATCATAAAACCTCATCGTATTATTAACCCAAGAGTGATCATATATGTTAGTGAGCAAATCAAAATTTCTCAAACAGCAATTATTATAACTAGATTTGCAAATGTAAGTGAAACATTTATACAATTCAAATTTCTGAAGTTGTAAACTTACAGTGGTGGCACATATGGGCAAAGCAACAACTTTTGGAATCAAGCAAAGTTCATCCATATAATCATATCTCAATTGAGCAATAATAAATTCATCAAGCAAGGGTGAAAAATTTTGTAAGTTCTTCCATAATTCATCATTTTTATTCAGATTGTCCATACTAGATGGTGCAAAAAGAGATGAACACAAAGACATTGGATAAGTACTAAATTTTACTTCTCTCTCACATTTAACAAGATTCAGCACATAAGAATTGTTGTCCCAAATAACAAGTTTCAATTCATCAATGTGATCACAAGTTATGCATATTCGATACACAAGAAATTGATTTTATACACCATAATCTCTAATCAAATTAAACTTATACCCAGGAGTGTAGGCACTAAACAAGAATTTCGAACATGTGAGTTCAGAAGCTTTTTCCATAGCATGTGACAATTTCATAGGTAGATCTAACATGATGTAACACAATGAATTAGCAGGAGAAATTATAGTCAAAACTTCTTTATATCTAACCAAAGCCACATGATCATTGTATGTGATTAATTCATCACATGAATCACTCAAAACAGCAGGCAATTCAATTATTCTTTGACAAGGTGCACTCAACTCAATTTCAACACTCAAATCAATGCAGTGTGAATTCTCTACTTGAAATATGGACGTGTCAGAATTGTTTTCCACTAAGTTTTGCTCTAAAATAGCATGAACAGTGGATAATTATAGTTCTTCACAAGCATACTCACCATTAGTGATGATAGCACCATGATCTTTCCCTTTTGGCTCTCCTCAGGTAATATAGGTGCATCCATCTCCTCATCTTCATTCCCAACCAATGGAGTCAGTGGTTCAATCAGCTCATACTCCTCTTCGGCATTGTTCTCAACTACCTGCAAGTTGTTAGTCACAGAAAAAGGCACAAACATGGATTTGTTCTCATGTTTCTTATCATCAAGCACTCTCAATTTCTTCTTAATCTGACTTTCAACCTTACAAGCAGGTATAAACAAATGAGGGAGAGCATTATATTCTTCGTGAATAAGAAGGTCCTGAATTTCTTTATTAAGCCCACGTAAGAATCTATTCTCTGTAGCTTCAGCATCTTCCTCTAAGCCACAACGTAATAGATGAGTTTTTAATTCATGATAATATTCCTTAACAGTTCTACTTCATTGTTTTAAACATTTCAATCTAGCTAGCAAATAATCAGCATGATTTTTAGGAACAAATTCATCTCTCATAAGTTTTTTAATGCATTCCATGTTTGAGGCACTCTACCATGCCTACCAAAATACTTCCACCAAAGTCTTGCATCATCAATAAAAACACTAGTGGCAGCTCTAATCTTTTGCCTATCAGACTAATCATAACATTCAAATTCTTTATCTAGTACACTAGGAGAGCACCACCACTTGGAGAGCGAGGGGCAGCACTTTCACCTTCATTGAGTAATCCCCTGCTGCCTCAATCGTTGTCTTGTAGACACACAAAAACTCGTGAGGGTCTGTGTCGCCCATGTATGGCTCCACGGTTGGCATTTTGAAGTCCTCCAGCCATGTACCCTGCTTTAAGCCTACGGAGAGGGGGACTCTGGGTCCACCCACCGAGAGGTGTTATGGGCTCCAGCATGGACCTGGCGGCCCTCCATCATTGCCTCTGTTGCTATTGTGACAGGGGATTGCTGGCTCAGGCTTTCCTACATTTCATGCATGGCTCTCCACAACTCCACTAGTTCTTGCCGCAGTATCTCGCAGATCACCTCAAGGGTGTCTCCGCCCACATTCATTGTAGGAGGGAGGAAGCCCTTCGTCCCTCGAATGGTGATGGGAGTGGTGTCAATGCCGGTACGAGTCTCAGGGTTTCAGATGGCCACCGCCATCGAGTCCTCTGCTCGCGGTGCTTCCTGCTCCATCATCGGTGCAGTTGTCAAAGGACCTACTTCGTTGCCCATCGCCACTTCAGATGTCATTGCGTCAATGCACCGCTCCCACGAGGGTGGGAGTCCTTCATAGACCTCCTCCGTTGTTCTCACCGTGACGACTTCGAAGATGGTGCCCCTTTTTTGCTTGGGGGTTAATGCTGCCTTCTTCTCTGGAGTCTACATCTTTTTCAAGGTTGATGTCACCACCTTCTTTGGCATAATTGTGTTCGAAGGCGCTTACCGTGGTCCATAGTTTCTACGTCCATCTCCCACAAACGGCTCTAATTATTGTAGTTATAGACTAAACAGTAAACAAGAAGGCTACGGGGAGGCACAAAGGGGCTGCCCGAAGCATTACAAACCGTGGAGACAGAGATAGAAATTTGTGCTACCTAGATTTGTCTGAAAAAGAGAGAGCTCTCTGCACCATGGCGACCTAGGACATATATTTATAGCCATGAGTGGGTCTGTTACATAAATACCCCGATCTGAGTCTACAATTGTTGGGGCATTACTGTCTTTTTCCTTGTTATAGCCTTCTTGGGCTAGTCATATGGCCATTCGAGTATTAGGCTTCTTGGAGCAATGGTTTGGTTGGACTAAGGTGGGGGCCACTCCCCCAAAAATGAACCAACAGGGTTACACACTTAATGAGTTAGAACAGTAAAGATCAGAATGATAGACTCCAAGTCAAAAATGATTTCTACTCGTATTAGATAAGAATCCAATCGAAAGCTCTCTGAGTAGGAATACGATATCTACTCATTTTGGAAACGTGGTCGGAGGCTCTATATAAAGGGTGCCTTAGGTTGTGGGTCTGGGGGCAATACAGAGAGACATTGCACTACCCACCAAAACCTTAGCAGTCTCCTTCCAAAAACCCTGACACATTAGTACTAGCACACACGTACAATGTTTCAACCTTGGAAGTGTGGATTTCAGTAGAGTCGCTGCTGCGATTGTGGTGCTGATTTGGACGATCCGAGGAGAAGACAATCGGCTCGTAGAGATCGACTACTACTAGAGGATGACCGACTTCTGAGAATCGTTTTCTAGATATGTTGGACAATCGATAACTTTCACTTCATGGACTTGAGCTACGTTGAACCGGACAGCTTTAACTCTTCTTTCGCTAAACTACGTGTTTAATGGTAACGATCCATGGTAGCTTACTTGTATGGCTTCTTAATTTATAAGGTAAAAAATTTTAATTTATTCTAATGTAGCCTACCTATATTATGTATACCAACAAAGCCTTGTTTGTTAGGATGATCTCAGGCATTTGGCCCAACGGCCAAATGCCAACCCCTTGACCGCGCCCTCATCGGGGGCGCCCAGCCCAATAGGCTGGTGGGCCCCTGTCGCCAGCGCTATATAAACAGAGGTGGGGGCCGGGCGACACGTATCCCAAGGTTGACCGTGCCGCCGCCACCCCACCGACAAACCCTAGACCGATCTAAGAGGGGGAGCTGTAGCGACGGGAAGCTCCACCGCCGTTCACCGCCGCCAGGGAGACGCCGCCGCCCGGAACACGCCGCCGAGGAGCCCCGCACCTCTTCCCCGACCGTCGCTGCCCGTGCGCAGACGTCACCGAGCGTACCCGTGATGGCCGCTTCTGCTTCCTCTACATCCGAAGGTCGGTACCCCTCTCTCCCTCTCAGTGTAGCACTCAAGAACCCGAACGCACAATAGATACCCCGCTAGATCTACCCTAGAGATCCCTAAAAGACCTAAACCTATCAATGGTATCAGAGCTACCTAGGCGTAGATTTGAGATGGGGAAAAGAAAAGAAAGAAAAGAGGGGAAGGAAGAACCCTAACCCGAACCCTAACCCTAGAAAAGAAAAGACCGGGACTCACCTGGCCGTCATCGCCGGGTCGTCGTCGTCGCTGGCGTGCGGGAGATCGATCGAGCCGCGGGCTCGCCGGCGCTCCACGTGCGGCTACCGTCGACGAGCGGGACAGGGCGCCAACACGGAGCCGCTCGACGGCGGCGCGCTCCCTCTCAGGGGAGCGCGCACGCCGGCGAGAGGGCCCGCGGTGGCGCCGTCTTCTCCTTCTCCGGCGGCGTGGACGTAGTCGCCGCCGAGTTCGCTCGGGCGCGAGGGGAGAGGGAGAGGAGAGAATGGTTAGGGTTAGGGTTTCCGCCGCGCGAGCGCGTTTTTGTTCGGGCGATTTTCGCTCGCAGCCGTCGGATGGCGATGGATGGTACAGATGGCGCTGAGCGCGTCGGGCTGCCTTTCGGCCCAGGCGGGCGAGAGGATTAACGGCCCAGGCCCAGGTTGCGCGCGAGAGCGCGCCGCCGCGAGGAGCGAGAGCCGTCGGATGCGAATCCGACGGCTGAAAGGATCGCGCGGAGGCACCACGGGCCGCCGAAGGCCGCGGCAGCGCGAGGTTTCGGCCGTTGGATCGCGCGTGGACGGCTGAGATGAGTTGCGGCTGGAGCGTGGGGGCAGAGCGCCGCGCGCACGCTCAGCTGGGCTGAGCAGGCCGAGCGTGGGCGCGTGAGGCCGAGTGCGGACGCTCGCGCGTGAGGCCGGCTGGGCCGGAGGGAGCAGGCCGTCGAGGCCGCGCACGCGCGGTGGTCGGAGCAGGCCGCCGTGAGCCGTGGGCCGGGCCGAACAGGCCGAAATGCCTGTTTGCACAGTAAACCCGATTTTTGATATTTAATGATTTTCAGAAGCATTTTTTTGATGAATTTGATTGAAAATTGAACCAAAATCTCTGCAAATTTTTGCACCAACGTGTTAATTTTTCAGAGATTAAAAGGGTACAGTGTAATGCTTCTGAATAATGAATTTATTTTTATAATTACAGTTTCCGCTGCAAAAGTTTATGTTGATTAATTTTCATTATTAAATTCGAACCAACGGGAGAATTTAATTTTGGAAAAATAGAAATAAATCCCAGATAATTATGATATTGTTATTTTCTGACCAACGTTGATAATAACAGTATTATAATTTTTAATTGATGATTTTATGCATTATTTCTATTTCTGCCCAACGGTGATGTAGATTTAATGTATAGATAAAATTTATTTAAATTGTATGTCGTATTTTTGACCAACGTTGGAAATAAGGCATATAATTTTCCTGTTATGTTCTCACTTTATTTGAAATATTTTTCAAGAGGATACAACTTGATGAGTTGTATCAGAGAGATCCCCACTCTAAAAGGAGATAATTATGGAGAGTCGAAGAAAAAGATAGACTTAGCGTTTATCTTGGTTGAGGTGGACTGGGTCCTCACTACAGTACGTCCCACTGAGCCTTTGGCACCAGTGAGGGAACAAAATGAGGATGATACTGCATGGCAGAAAAGACAGAGGGATCATGCTCCCTTACAGATGTCTTATGACCTTGATCATAAGAAATGGACCACAGCCAACAAGAAATGTATAGTTGTGATAAAGAACACAATTGAGCCTGCGATTGTGGGCTCAATTGCAGAGTGTGACACTGTCACAAAATACCTTGATAAAATAAAGAGTCAGTTCACTGGCTCTTCAAAGACTTATGCTACACAGCTGATTAAGCAGCTGGTAACAGAAAGGTATTCTGGCAGTGGCAATGGCATAAGAGAGCACATTCTTAGGATGAGCAACTTGGCATCTAAACTTAAACCAATGGATTTGGCTCTCAAGGATGAGTTCCTTATTCACTTGGTTTTTGCTTCCTTGCCCAAAGAGTTTGACACTTTTGTTGTCAACTACAATATGCAGCCCGAGAAATGGGACTTGGAAAAGTGCATTGCTATGTGTGTGCAAGAGGAGGAAAGAATCAAGTCCTCACATGGTGGTTCTATCAACTATGTGAAGGATAACAAGAAAAAGAACTTCAACAGTACCTCCTTCTCAAAGAACAAGGGAAAAGCCTCTGTCCATCAGCCTCAACAGAATAAATTTGTTGTAGACAAAGATCAGTGTCTTCACTGCAAGAAGACGGGACACTACAAGAAGAACTGTCCTGATTATTTAAAGATGATAATGGCAAAGAAAGGTGAGAACATTATTACCTTTATAAATGAATCCCTGTATGTGCAATATTCGAAATCCACTTGGTAGATTGACTCAGGAGCAACTATTCATGTTGCTAATTCTTTACAGGGATTCCGTTCGATGAGGACTACGCAAAGAAACGAAAGATGCATTAAAGTTGCAAATGGAGTCCAAGCTGAAGTTAAAGCCGTTGGCGATCTTTCATTAGAGTTAGCTAATAGCTCCAATCTTTTACTTAGAGATGTCCTTTTTGTTCCCTCTTTACAGAGGAATTTGATTAGTGTTTCAAATTTGGACAAAGATGGTTATGATTGTAATTTTGGAAATGGCAAGTGTGAAATAATGTTTAATAAAGAATGTGTTGGTCTTGCCATCTTACAGAATGAGCTTTATTTGTTGTCACTTCGTGAAAATGTGAATTCCGTATGTGATATGAATGAGCGTATATCCTCGCCTGTGAATGCGAACAGAAAACGAAAGAGAACTCATAATGAATCGTCGAAATTATGGCACTGTCGTTTAGGCCATATTTCGAGGGGGAGAATAGAAAGACTTGTTAAGAATGAAATTCTTCCTCTATTAGAGTTCTCAGACTTAGAACAATGCAGAGAATGCATTAAAGGAAAATATGTAAAGAAAATTAAAAAAGACGCTAAAAGAAGCACAGGAGTTCTACAAATTGTTCACACAGACATTTGTGGTCCTTTTCCTGTGAAAAGTGTGGATGGTTATGACTCGTTTATAACATTCACGGATGATTACTCCCGTTATGGATATATTTATCCAATCAAAGAAAGAAATGAAGCCTTGGATAAATTCAAGATATTTAAGGGGGAGCAACAGCAGCCTCAAACAGTAGATGTACCAAATGAGGAGGCCCCGAGGAGGTCTCAAAGAGTAAGAAGGTCAGCTATTTCTGATGATTATCAGATTTACCATACAGAGGAATTTCAAATGGAGGATGATCCCACCTCATTTGAAGAAGCCATGAGAAGCGAAAATTCCTCAAAATGGCTTGAGGCCATGGAAGAGGAGATGAGGTCCATGAAGACTAATAAAGTTTGGGACTTGGAAATTATTCCTAAAGGAGCCAAAACAGTAGGCTGTAAATGGGTCTACAAGACAAAGCATGACTCACAAGGGAATGTAGAAAGATACAAAGCGCCACTTGTGGCAAAAGGATTTACGCAAAGAGAAGTGATTGATTACAATGAGACCTTTTCTCCAGTCTCATGTAAAGATTCCTTCAGAATCATAATGGCATTAGTAGCACATTATGATTTAGAGTTACATCAGATGGATGTAAAGACGGCATTTCTTAATGGGGATTTGGAGGAAAATATTTACATGGCACAACCGAAAGGTTTTGTTGTGGAAGGAAATGAAAGAATGGGATGCCGCCTAAAGAAATCGGTTTATGGGTTAAAGCAAGCTTCAAGACAGTGGTACTTGAAGTTTGACAGTACAATAAGAAAATTTAGGTTTAAAGAGAATGTAGAGGACAACTGTGTTTATGCAAAGTTTAAAGATGGGAAGTTTATCTTCCTAATCCTGTATGTGGATGATATCCTACTGGCTAGTAGTGATGTCAGTCTGCTACTGGAGAGAAAGAAGTTTTTGTCCTCAAATTTTGATATGAAAGATCTTGGTGAAGTTTCGTTCGTTCTAGGGATCGAAATTCACCGGGACAGAAACAAGGGGATATTGGGACTGTCACAAAAGGCATACATAGAGAAAGTCTTAAAGAAATTTGGTATGCATAAAAGTAGTCCTTCACCTGCACCTATAGTCAAGGGCGACAGATATGGGGATTTTCAATGCTCCAGGAACCAGTATGAGATCGATCAAATGAAAGCGGTTCCATATGCTTCAGCTGTCGGAAGCTTACAGTATGCTCAAGTGTGCACACGCCCTGACTTAGCATTTGTTACCGGGTTACTTGGGAGATTCCAGAGCAATCCTGGAATAGAACATTGGAAATTGATAAAGAAAGTCTTGCGTTATTTGCAAGGAACAAAAGGCCTCATGATGACATACAGAAAATCAGATTTACTCCATATAGTGGGGTATACAGATTCTGATTTTGCGGGAGATGATAGAAAGTCTACATCCGGATATGTATTCACTCTCGCAGGAGGAGCTATTTCGTGGAAAAGCTCAAAGCAAACCGTCACTACATCGTCCACAATGTATGCCGAGTTTGTAGCATGTTATGAGGCCACGGGGCAGGTGAACTAGCTAAAGAAGTTCATACCCGGTTTAAAAGTGGTTGACGACATCAATAGACCACTTAAGTTATACTGCGATAATGAACCCGCAGTAACGTATGCCCACAACAATAAGTCAAGTGGTGCTGCCAAACACATTGACATAAAGTACTATGTTGTGAAAGATAAAGTTCGGGATCAAATTATAAGTCTTGAGCACATAAGTACCGCAAAGATGTTAGCGGATCCGCTTACTAAAGGCTTACCACCCAACGTGTTCAGAGAACATGTAGCCGGCATGGGTTTAAGGGAAAGCCTATGATTCCTGGACTAAAACATGACCCAAAAGTTTAAAGTAACGATTTCAGAACAGTGAAGTGTATTGTAGCTGTTGAATCTATCGGCGATTGACCGTGACGATGAGACATGTTCTATGCACTAATCTATCAGTTATTCTTGTACCCCGACATAAGTCACGAGGGCCATCTTTACTGCCAAGACCCTTGACGCCAATTCCCAACCTGAACACCCCTTGCTCATCCTTGAAAAACACTTGTGGCCGTACAAGGATCAAAACCTCTTCTTTGCAATATTCAATTAAATCTCTCTGCGGTGTCTTTCGTATTGGTTGCACCATTGTTAAAGGATCACACCGGAGACACATGGGGGGGATCGTTTTTGCGCCCTCTTTTCCATGCTGGAGACAACGTAGTTGCTCCAAGCAATAATCCAGACGCCTCTCTTCATCTTTGAGCTTTCTCTTTTCCCTGCCATCCTGTAATCCTCATCAGCAACGCAAGCATATAGTTCCCCCTATAAATACCGGTCGACGAATCCTCCGTCTTCATCAGCCACTCACTCACCTGCAGATCGCACACATTGCTCACTGAGGAAGAAATTACCAAGCACAATTTTGAGCAATGGCGGCAGGATTGCAGGTGTTCGGGCAGCCGGCGTCCACCGACGTCGCGAGGGTCCTAACCTGCCTCTTCGAGAAGAACCTTGAGTTCGAGCTCGTCCGCATCGACACGTTCAAGAAGGAGCACAAGCTCCCCGAGTTCATCAAGCTACGGGTATGTCGTTTCGATCCATTCACTTTCCTGGGGTTTTTCGAGATGAACTAGATAGAAAATTCTTCGGTTTCATTCCTGTCGCGTGCCTGTGCAGGATCCGACTGGACAGGTGACTTTCAAGCACGGTGACAAAACTATTGTTGGTAAGACCACAATTCTAAAGCAGCACAATTGTGAGCAATGGCCGGCATTGTAAACAGACTGTCAACATGAACACCTGATGATGGTTACTTGTTCTTGTTTCAGTGACTCTTAAATGGAATGGATCACCAAATTAATAGGCAATTAATGCGGTTCTTCTCTTGTGCCAGATTCAAGGGCTATTTGCCGGTACCTGTGCACTCAATTCCCAGAAGACGGCAACCGGACGATCTACGGCACGGGTTCGCTCGAGCGGGCATCGATCGAACAGTGGCTCCAAGCTGAAGCTCAGAGCTTCGATGCTCCTAGCTCTGAATTAGTTTTTCACCTCGCATTTGCGCCCCAGCTGAACATGAAACCTGACGAGGCCCGCGTCACGGAGAACGTGAAGAAGCTCCAGCAGATGCTCACCGTCTACGATGAGATACTGTCCAGGAACAAGTTCCTGGCTGGTGACGAGTTCACCCTGGCCGACCTGTCTCACCTCCCCAACTCCCATTACATCGTCAGTAAACCAGAGGGCAAGAAGCTGTTCACTTCCAAGAAGCATGTGGCGCGGTGGTACGAGGCCATCTCGAGCCGTCAGTCGTGGAAGCAGGTGGCGAAGATGCAGAGCGAGCATACTGGCGCGTTCGAGTGATCGATCGGCCTGATCGGTTGTGCGGCGAGCTCTTCGTCGACGGCTTCGTCAGGCTTCATACCGTGATGCAGTTGTCAAGGTCCCTCGTCTACGTACGTTGTCGTGTCGGCTAAAATGATATGAAGACTTCCCTGCGGTGTCCCATGTCTTCATTTTTGCAACGCCATGTCTTTCCGGGAGTTGTACTGATCATAAATAAATGTGCCCGAGCCGTTTTGCTCGTTTGCAGTACATTTGGCTTGTGAAAGATCAATCTTGAAATAGCACAGCTAGTCTCGAATGGTGTAACTGTAATTGATGAGGCAATGGGTGTTCTGATCTTCGATAGGATGATAACTTCGACTTGAAGGAGAACGACTTTGACGATGCAGGCTTCTAACCGTCCACGACCAGAACACCAAGCAATCGCTAAACCACACTCCAGATCGTTATCAACCGTGCCAAGACGCGGTTGACCTGACCACGAAGGTCTATTCCTGCATGCAACCGAAGAACACGCAAGAACAAACAAGTAATCTGAAATTGCAAATATTTATATTGAGTTCAAAAAGTGAGATTCCGTACAGGTTCTTTACGGTTGATCTAGTCGACACAAGCGAAGAATAACAGTTTTCACAATGGAAAAACTTAGCAAACGAAATCTAAGGAAACTAGAAGGGTGCGACCTACTTAAATAGGCGAGGAAAAGCCACACAAAACTAAGAAATAAGGGTGGTACTATTTATGATACTGTTCATGTGAATAGTGCGGCCGTGAGCAGTACGGGCCTAGAGAGGGGGCGCCTTCCCCTTGGGCCTAAGCATTACAAGGCACACGCATCTCTTTTTCACTTTTTCCACAGCTCGCCCTCTCCTTGTAAATGCCACTTCTTTCAGCTATTACTATTCATTTTCAGCCAAAAGCCACAACCAAAGGCCATCAGCAAAATCCAATATGAATGCCTCCATAATAGGCAAGAACTAGAGCTAAACTAATCTAGGTCTTTTTCTAATGCTAGTCACGAATTCAATAGATTAAAGTGCACGCAGCTGGTTAATGTGGCATGCTACCTTATTCTAGTACAAAGATTTATTTAATTGTTATATTGGTTAGTACTTGTTGCAAAGCTACTAGCTGAATATTCAGAGGCAAATGCATGCATATATTAAACTGCCAAGGATTCCAACATTTTTGAAGTGCATTATTATTATCAATACTGACCTTCCCCAAATGTTGTTGTTACAAGGCAACTGTTGGTTTGACACTTGTGGATAATTGAGGGGTTTTTATAATGGCCAAAGTAACATGGCTTGTATAACTGAGTCTTGTGGATAATATTATGTAATTAAGTATGGCAATTGTGCACATGATTAATGCTTAATTAGGCTTATGATTAGAATAAATTAATTACGATTAGTACTGATTAAATATGATTAGCACTAATTAAATCACTAAATAAAATATGATTAATTTAGTGCTTTAATTAGCACTAATTAATTACAATTAGTGTTAATTAAAGTGCTAATCACAGCCCGCACAGCACCGACTGCCACCTACCAAGCAGGGAGGGCTTGGCAGGCCACAAGTAACTGGGTAGTTATAAAATGTAGCTTTCGGGTATAGTATAAGACATGCAGAAGAATATGACTGGTCGGATATGATATTTGTCCTTCCTACATAACAGGAGAGATATCTCTGGGCCTCTTGATGTGATTGGATAAAAGAAGTGCATGGCCATGCCACGAATAGTCGAAGAGTTGACCACATGGAATCATCCATTACTATATCGGGAAAAGATTGAACAGGCCATAGATGACATGTTTCTCGCTTGGAGTTCGATCAAGTATCATGAGGCAAATAAAGAATACACAAACAGGTCATTTAGTTCAACTAGTTACAAATTGGTCGTATAGGTATACTAACTGATCATGAGCTAGTCAGACATATCACAAACTAGTCTATGAACTGGTCATATGGGATATATATTGGTCGTAACTAGATATGAACTGTTTGTAAGGAGTTATGAACTAATCGTGGGTGACTAAGACGTGGTTGTAGATCATATTATATAAGATTCGTTTAGATTAATCTTTGTGTATATTTAGGGTTGATATATTTTGCTAGGGACCGCTGTCGACTAGTGATTGGAAAGGTACTTTCGAGTTACAACCAAATAGAGTGGCCGGTCCTACTGTATGGCTGTGGAGGTTAGAACTTCAAAGAAAATGCCGGTGGGTAGCTCCCATCCCTGGCTGGCGGCTTTTGCCAAGGTGTCTACCTCGCAGTTGGCAACCCACGGTATTGGCTTGACAGTGATCCCCAGGAAATGACACTCTCTTGCCCTAACCACGGTGAGGTATTTGGCTAAGTCGGGGTCATTGACCTGATAGGATTTATCGACAAGTCCCATGAGAAGACGAGATTTTGTGTGTACTAGCACCCTTTGTTCTCCGAGCAGCTTCGCCTTTTGTAGCCCAAATAGCTGTGCCTCATATTTTGTCGTGTTGTTGGTTGCAGGGAAGCCAAGGCGCACGGCGTACGGAGACTTTGATCCTCAGGTGTTGTTACGATGGCCCCCACCCCTGCTCCTGCAGCGCTATATGCTCCATCTGCATGTAGGGCCCATACTAGCTTAGAAGGTTGCTCGTAGGCCTATTGACCCACGTGGGTCCGTTCGGTGACAAAGTCCGCCAGTACTTGTGACTTAATCATGGTGTGTGCGGTGTAGGTTATGGAGAAGGGAGCCAGCTCCACTACCTACTTGCCGATGTGGCATGTGGACTTCTTGTTTCTCAGCATCTACCCTAAGGGGAAGGATGAGGGTACGATGATGCTATGGGCAATAAAGTAGTGTCACAACTTGCGTGAAGCCGGAACCAGAGTGTAAGCGAGCTTCTCGAGCTCAGTGTACCACATCTTCGCCCCTTAGAGGGCTTTGGACACATAGTAAATGGATTGTTGTATGGAGTGTACCTCCAGCACTAGTACCACGCTAACTGCCTAGGGTGTGGTGGCGAGGTGCAATGAAAGTAGAGCCTCTAGTTCCAGGCACACGAGCTGGGGAAGCTTGACGAGGTACTCCTTCAAAATTTCAAAGGCCGGTGCACACTCATCCGTCCACTGGAAGTAGCCTGAGTCATGTAGTGTTTTGAAAAAGGGTAATGCTCACTCTGCCACCCTAGAAAGAAAATGGCTGAGGGCAGCTAGGTGACCTGCGAGCCTTCGCACCTCCCAGGTGGTCTTCAGTGCTTCCATGGAGAGTATGGCATTGATCTTGTCGAGGTTGGCTTCAATTCCTCGTCCAGAGACTCAGAAACTGAGGAGGTTGCTGCCCGAACCTTGAAGATGTATTTTTCAGGGTTAAGCCTGAGGTCAGCCCGCTAGAGATTATCAAACATTTCTTGGAGATCAAGGTCAAGGGATACCACCCGAAGGCTCTTGACTACAATGTCATCAACATAGGCTTCGATATTCCGACCTAGCAGCGATGTGAGGATGAGTGTGATTAGCCTGATGAAAGTGGCACCGACATTTTTTAGCCTGAAGGGCATCTGAACAAAGTAGTACGTTCCGCCAAGAACTATGAAGCTTGACTTCGCCTCATCGTCCTTCACCATCCGTACCTGATGGTTCCCAGAGTACGCATAGAAAGCTCATCATCTCACATCCCACTGTCGCATCAACCAGTTGATCAATATGTGGCAATGGTTAGTTATCCTTAGAACACGCCTTGTTGAGGTTAGTGAAATCAACGCACATGCACCAGGTTTCGTTGGACTTCTTCACAAGCACTGGGTTGGCGAGCCAATCGGGGTGGACCACCTCTCTTATTATGACAAAGGCATTTAGTTTGGCTACCTCTACTTTAGCAGCCTCTTGTCTATCAAGTGGCATCCGCCTCATTCGTTGTTTCACTTGCTTTGCATTGGGCCATACCACCAGCTTATGTTTAATGATGGAGCGGTCTACCCCCGTGATATCGTTTGGAAACCATGTGAAGACATTCGTGTTTTTGCGAAGCACGGTCAAGAGATTTTGCTTGGCTTTAGGGGTTAGACCTACTCTAATCAACACCTGCTATGTTGGGTCCTCTAGGCTTGTAAGGTCTAGAAACATATTTCAAACATCACTACCTTGCATCTCAATGTACGCTTGCATTCGACACTTCTAAAAAGCAAAATCAGTACCATCTAGCATAGGAAGACGGTTCACATACATCTCTGATGCTATCACAACCCGCTTTGATACCACATGTAGGATCGTATAACGCAACTAGAGGGGGTGAATGATTGCCTCCACTTTTTGATACCTGAAAACAAATCTCAAACTAGAAGAAAAACAATCTAAATTACAGGATGTAGATTTTGAATGCAAGTCATTTGTCTACTCGCTTGACCTCCTTTACATGCGCTTGATGAATGCTTCAATCATTCGACCGATCGCTACGACGACCTTTGCACATGGTCGAAATATCCCTCTGCTCAAAAGCTTCAGCCGATCAAATGCTTTGACCACTCGAACGAGAATACACCGAAAACAACACTGTGCTCTACTTGGTTGAATTGAGCCAACGACCAAAGACATCGAGCTCGTGACACGCAAGATCGTGATGTGTTAGCACTCCTCCGAAGACACGAGAAAACAATGCTCAGAAAACATGTTGCCGATGCCGACTAACTTTCCTGGAATACATCTAATCTATTATTTCTGGATCATATTCTAACAAAGCACTCTCACAGCACCCCTAAAAACTCTAGCACAAAAAGCCTCCATAGAACCCCAGCAAAAACCTTTATCCTCTACCTGCATTTATAAGCTAGAGCCCTAAACCGTGTTTACCTCAAACATAGACAACTCAAACCATGTCCTTAACAATCTAGACATGTAATCCTATCTCTTCCGAAAATCAAGGAACCTGAAACCCTTCCAAACACGGACTTTAACCAATCTCATCACGTGACGAAGCCTCCAGGACCGCACCTCCTGTATCTTCATCATGCATCACACATCTCACGTGTTAAATCCTTCGAAAATGCACCTTCTGTATCTTCTCCATGCATCATCCTTACGTGTTGAAGCCTCTGACACCGCACCTCCCATTTCTTCCCCACGCATTATCACCTTTGATCTCCACGTGTTCCAGCGTGAGCCTGACCACTTTGCGTGACATCCTCGATCACCTAGACCTCAGACTTCCCAATCCTAGTCCAAGTTCTCCTCATCACCGACCAAGATTATCTCCACGCCCACTTGCATATGCAAAGACCAAAGAAACATTTTTCCCCAGCACAAGTTCTTCCCAACTTGACCGCCATTAACCCACATACTCAAAATACACCCTTGTCTATCCATAAACAAGAACCAAACCATCACAAACACCAACTAGGTCGTCCACGACTATAATATCCACGCTCTCTAGAAATCCACCTTCCAACCACTCAGCACACTAGTCCAACCGCTGAACATAGCCAGTCAGACCGCTATCCCAACACTTACTCGAAGCCAATGAGTACTGATCACATACCACAAGTCCCTGAAAATCGATCGTAGCACCTACGACAACTGATCGCTAACCACAATCATGAAAACCATGACTATCGAGTGCTGAGTCCTTCTGACTACTGAGTACCACAACCATCAGACCACCAAGCCGGGATGCACAGAGGAAAGACGTTGCATAGAGCAAAGGAGAGGTGTGGGGCTGAGCCACGTCGGCACGGTGCAGGTGGAGACATGATGAGGTGGGAGCACTGGGCATGGGCTATCAGCAGAGAGGAGAAATGATGGGTGTGGTATTCAAAACGATGAGCATGGCATCAAAATTAGTGGCTTGTGCTCACGCAGGCTGGAGGTGAAAGATGTTGCAATTAATCTACACTTCATTAGCAATCGTTGTGTGCAGGTATGAGTCAGTTCAATCCGAGTGCGGATTCGAACTAGGAGTTAAGGTCGTTTTAGTTTCGGAGTCTAGTTTTAGCAAGAATTTGAGTCCGAGTCCAGTTTGTAATTGGCATTAGTTTTTTCGTCTTTGAGTTGTAAACTTAGGTATAAATAGAGGGGATTTACCCCAGAAAATGTGTGGCGATTGAAGCATCACCAAAAGATCTTGTTTAATCTATCGCTCTATTTTTATTGGGTTGTCTTCGCCATACTCGAAGAACAAAGGAGTTTTGAGTACTCGAGGAAGGTTTCGAGTTCGACTATCAAAGCTGGGTGAATAGTCGAAGTTCGACTTCGAGTGAGTAGTCGAAGAGATGGTGCTCGAGTGTTATTGAAGCATATCAGATAGTGCTCGAGTGCTACGTGATATCGCTTGGCGTTTTGAGTGATATCGGATGGTGTTCGAATAGCAACAGAGCATCGAACGACGTTCGAGTAGTGTTGAAGCGTCAGACGATGTCCAAGAGGTATTGTGAAGGATTAGAACGTGGAGCGGTCAGAGTTTCTGGGGCACCCATCGGCCGAAAGCTGCAGTGGTCAAAACTAATAGAAGAAGGGTACTGCAAGTGGGTCACACTGGACAATAAGAGGGAAAGAATGAGGAGAGCTGAGAGGTTTGAGCAAGAGTTAGGCACATCAGATGAGCTCGAAAGATTATGACAATCTTTGCGAATGCTCCTGATATAGAGTTGATGATTGCGTAAATTTTCAAAGTATTACCTTCACTTGATTTTTCTTGAAAATTTTGAGAAGACTTCTTACTGAATTCAGATATACTTATTTGATTTAGATAATTTCAGGATTTCCTTCAATATTAAATTTTTGTGCCCAGATTATACTCGTGGGCTTTTTTAGGATGATTTCCACCATGAGTTTTTTTTCATGGCACTTTTGATCATCTTTTTAGTTTTTTTAACTTGGTCTTAATTTTTGATTTGCATTACATGCACTTTTGAACCAAGATTGATACATTAACAAATCTAGCAGTTTTCAATTCAAAATGTAAAACTTGATAAAACTCACATGATTCATTATCAGGAAAAACTTGACAAAACTCACATGATTCATTATCAGGAATAGCAGCTCTAAGTCTATCAATTTAAGAAGTTAAGCTTTCAATAAGACAATTATTTTCATTTAGTTTCTTTTTTGTATTTTTCAATTCAATAGCAAGTTTAATCAAACCATCTTGAAGCTCATCATATGATGTTCCTACCTCATCGGGATCACTGTAGTCGTCATCACTCCTTGCCATGAAGCACATGCCCATGAAGTCGATGTTCATCTTTTTCTTACCTTTAGTCTCATCATCATCGTGGTCAACGTCGTTGCAACTCTCATATTCCACATCACTCAAATCAAGACGTTCAAGGGCCGATATGATCTGTTCAGCAATCTTGTGATGGAAAAAGGCACCCTTCATGTTATAGTTCTTGGATGGCTAACGACGATAATTCTTGTCTTCCTCGGTCACCTATCCCTGGAGCTTGGGGCAATCCATCTTAATATGGCCTGGCTCGCCACACTCAAAGCATCTGATCAAACCTAAAGTGCCTTCTTGCCTCCTCATCCTCACATTGTTGAGTGCCTTGATTGCACATGAGGTGATCAATCTTCAGGGAGCTACTCAAATTGTTCCTCTGAAAAAGAAGACAGAGCAGACAAAGAGCCTAAGACAAAGTACTCAATGAAGCAGCATACACAGGATTAGTTACAAGTACTAAAGATGAAGGTTTCTCAATCCTAGATGGCAAAGCATCCATCCCATAGGTTTTCAATCTAGAATAAAGATCATCCAAGGTTAAAATATCTGGATATATAGTTTGATTAATTGTTGTGACAACCATCAACCACTCAGAATATAAAGATCTCAAAATTTTGGTTGCATTATCTTCATCAGCAGGAATAACATTAACACCACGCAGATCACTCAAGATTTTTTCAAAACGAGCAAATAGATCATCAATAGATTCACCAGGCTTCATAGCAAAATCAGAGTACTCTTTTTTATACAGATTCTTACACACTTTCTTGATCTTAGTGGTTCCTTTATGATAATCACAAAGAGTTTTCCATATTAAGTGAGCAGAATTAATATGAGCTATATAATCGAATTCTTTGTGATAAATCGCTTGAAATAACAGGTTACAAGCTTGAGCATTTAGATCAACATCTATTTTATTTAGAGTCATAATAGTAGCAGGAATCTCATAAGGTCTGAAACCTTATTCCATCGCAACCCGCACTGATATCACTTGTAGGATCATATGGCATAATCAGAGGGAGGTAAATGATTGCCTCCACTTTTTGATACCTGAAAACAAATCTCAAATTAGAAGAAAAGTAACATAAATTACTGAATGTAGATTTTGACCACAAGTCATTTGTCTACTCTCTTGACCTCCTTTACACGCGCTTGATGAACACTTCGATTGTTCGACTGCTCACACTGACCACCTTTGCACGTGGTCAAAATCTCCTTATGCTCGTAAGCTTCAACCGCTTGAACGTTTCGACTGCTCGAATGAGAACACGCCGAAGACAACATCACGCTCTACTTGGTTGAATAAAGCCAACGACCAAAGCCACCAAGCTCATGACACGCAACATCGGGATGTGTTAGCATGCCTCCGAAGACATAATAAAACAATGCTCAGAAAACATGTTGTTGACACTACTAACTTTTCCTGTAATAATTCTGACCTATTATTTCTGGCTCATATTCTGTGGCTACAAAGCACCCTCACGGCACCAATAAAAACTCTAGCACAAAAAGCCTCCACAGAATCCCGGCTAAAATACTTAACCTCTACCTGCTTTTATATGCTAGAGCCATAAACCGTGTTTACCTCAAACACAGATAACTAAAACCATGTCCTTAACAACCTAAACACACAATCCTATCTCTTCTCAAAATCAAGGGACCCGAAACCCTTCCAAAAACGGATTTTAACCATTCTCATTACATGACAAAGGCTCTAGGACCGCACCATCTGTATCTTCATCCTGCATCACACATCTCACGTGTTGAAGCCTCCGGAAATGCACCTTTTGTATCTTCTCCACGCATCATCCTCATGTGTTGAAGCCTCTGACACCGCACCTCCCATTTCTTCTCCACACATCATCACCTTTGATCTCCATGTGCTTCAGCGTGAGCCTGACCACCTCGTGTGACATCCTCGATCACTTGGACCTCAGACTTCCCCATCCTAGTCCTGGTTCTCGTCGCCGACCATGAATGTCTCCACACCCACCTGCACATTCAAAGACCAAAGAAACTTTTTTCTTGGCACAAGTTCTTCCCAACTTGACCGTCATTAACCCACACACTCGAAACGCACCCTTGTTTATCCATAGACAAGAACCAACCATTACAAATACCAACCAGTTCATCCACGACCATAATATCCATGCTCTCCAAAAATCCACCTTCCAACCACTCAGCACGACCAGTTCAACTGCCGAACATAGCCAATCAGACCGCTATCCCAACGCTTACTCGAAGACTACCGATCACATACCACAAGTCTTCGACAACCAATCACAACACCTACGATAACTGATTGCTAACCACAATCACAAAAACCACGACTATCGAGTACCGAGTCCTTCCGACTACCGAGTACCACAACCATTTGACCACTGAGTACTTCCATCTTCTGAGTATCGAATCCTGAGTACTATTCTCCGATCGCCACCAACCTGTCATACCGCTGGCCTAACACGAGTACTCGAAGATAGCAAGAATTAAACCACTTGAATCGACCATGAAGTCTACAAGTACCAATCATGATGCCTATGACTACCAATCACAAAGCCTTCGACTACCAATCACGAGGTCTATGACAACGATCAAAAGCCTAAGACAATGAGAGTAGACAGCAAAGTCTACGAGTATCGAGTATTGATCAATAAAGTCTACAAGTATTGAGTATCGACCAGTAAAGTCTACGAGTATCGAGTATTGACCAGTAAAGTCTACGACTATCAAGTACAAACCAGTAAAGTATACGACTATCGAATACCGACCAATAAAGTCTATGACTATTGACTAGATACTATAGCTACGACCATAGACAAATATTGTAGCTACGACCATCGAAAAATACTGTAGCCATGACCGGTTGACTGTAACTTACCATCTTCGACTAGGTATAGTCGTTTTGCCATAGTCGATGTTCTGTGGTCAAAATGTTGTGATCCAAGAATGGTGAGGTCAAAATACCATGGTCAGATTACCGTGGTCATTCTGCCACGGTCGAAGCTGGATGTGGTCAAAGTTGGACGTGGTCGAACAAGACATTGTCGAAGCCTACCGTTTGGACCTGTCGATTGGACCATCTATCACAAGGCTGATCGAACTAGTCATCACAAGGCCAATCGGACTACCAGACATGGCCATTTCGCCATCCTAAAAACTCAATTGCAGAAGTGCATCGACCAGAACTTTCATGAACACAAATTCTAAGAAACCAAATGTCAACTATTCATCACCAACAAAATGCATGACCATCACATGATCCAACTGGCACCCTCCACTGCTTGCAGTTTGCGGGGGTGGACTTGGCTTTAGGGGCGATCGGTGTGACCTCTGTCTTACGTCGCATAGCATCCTCTTTTGCCTAGCGTACTCCTCCATCTTGTCGAAGAGCTTGGCCACTTATATTATTCTCTTGTCTATGTTGTATTCGATGAGTCGGCCCTTCTGGAGACCTCAGATAGCCGTATTGATGATGGTCATCTCATTGACATCCTTCACCTGGAAATGAACCTTCGTAAAGGGTCAAAAGTAGGCCTAAGCTTCTCCCCCGACTCTTGCCTTACCGCGAAGAGCTGGTTGGCATCAACCCGCTCTACATAGTTGTCTTAAAAGTTATTATGCATGAGATTTTGTATCTGTTCCCACGTGTATACCGAGTCAGGGGTGATGGTAAAAAACCAGGAGAGCACCACCACTTGGAGAGTGAGGGGCAACCCTTTCACCTTCATTGAGTCATCCCCCTGCTACCTCAATCACTGTCTTGTAGACACGCAGAAACTCGTGAGGGTCTGTGTCGCCCTTGTACAACTCCACGGTAGGCATTTCGAAGTCCTCCAGCCATGCACTCTACTTCAAGCATACGGAGAGGGGGACTCTGGGTCCACCCACCTAGAGGTGTTACGGGCTCCAGCATGGACCTGGCAGCCCTCTGTCATTGCCTCTGTTGCTATTGTGACAGGGGATGGCTAGCTCAAGCTTTCCTACATTTCACGCATGAGTCTCCTTAAGTCCGCTAGTTCTTGCCGTAGTATCCCGCAGATCACCTCAAGGGTGTCTCTACCCACATTCTTTGTAGGAGGGAGGAAGCCCTTCGTCCCTCGAACGGTGATGGGAGTGGTGTCGATGCCGGTACGAGTCTCAGGGTTTCAGACGGCCGACGCCATCGAGTCCTCTACTCGCGGTGCTTCCTGCCCCATCATCGGTGGAGTTGTCAAAGGACCTACTTCGTTGCCCATCGCCACTTCAGATGTCATTGCGCCGATGCACCGCTGCCACGAGGGCAGGAGTCCTTCATAGACCTCCTCCGTTGTTCTCACCATGACAACTTCGGAGACGGTGCCACTTTTTCGCTTGGGGGTTGATGCTGCCTTCTTCTTTGGAGTCTACGTCTTTTTCAAGGTTGATGTCACCACCTTCTTTGGCATAATTGCATTCGAAGGCGCTTACCGTGGCCCATAATTTCTACGTCCATCCCCCATGAACAACGTTAATTATTGTAGTTACAGACCAAACAGTAAACAAGAAGGCTACGGAGAGGCACAAAGGGGCTGCCCGAAGCTTTACAAACCGTGGAGACAGAGATAAAAATTTGTGCTACCTAGATTTGTCTGAAAAAGAGAGAGGTCTCTGCACCATGGTGACCTAGGACATATATTTATAGCCATGAGCGGGTCTGTTATATAAATACCCCTATCTGGGTCTACAATTGTAGGGGCATTACCATCTTTTCCCTTGTTATAGAATTCTTGGGCTAGTCATATGGCCTTTCAAGTACTAGTAGTGTGCCCGTGCTAACGCTACGGTAAAATACAAAATAAGATAAAATTTGTAAAAAATAAAACGAACAATCTCAACGTGGTCGGACAACGTGGTCGAAACCGACCAATCTCAACGTGGTCGGACAACGTGGTCGTTACCGACCACTCTCGACGTGGTCAAAACCTACCACGCACAACATGATCATAACATGGTCGTTACCGACCACTCGTAACGTGGTCAAAACCAACCAATCTTAATGTGGTCGAAACCGAACACGCATAACGTCGTTGTAATGACCGCTTACAACATCGTCGAACCAACCACTCATAACGTGGTCGTTACCAACTACTCACAACATGGTCGAAACCGACCACTCTCAACGTGGTTGTACAACGTGGTCGTTACCCACCACTCTCAACGTGGTCGAAACCGACCGCTCACAGCCTGGTCGAAACCGACCATTCTCTACGTGGCCGTACAACGTGGTCGTTACCGACCACTCTCAACGTGGTTGAGGGGGGTGGATTTAGTAAAGAAAATTTTGGTGTATTATAGAGGGGTAGAGATGTCACAAATAGTAAGTGATGCATAAGAGGCTGCAGCATTAACATGTCGTCATTTCGAAGTTAGACTGCTAAGGGAATAGGGAATTCAAATACGGATATATTACACTTAAAAGATTCAAACTTGAGCCAAATTTAAAGCTTACTTCTTGCGGCACTGGTTCTGATTGGAAGTATGGAGGGAGTGTCCCATCCAGAAGACCTAAGCAGAACTCCTGTTGTCCAGTGCATGATACAATTGAGTAATTCACCTCAAGTTGCATAACATAAAATTAAAATAAATAACCCAGTACCCGGAGGTTCTTCACATTAATATCAGCCTCCATCAGATATTTGGCACCTTTACTGGTATCAAATGCTGTAACCTGTTCAACTTTCTACCTTTAGCAACAACTCTATCATGTCAAATAACACCAAAAAAATATTGTAATGATGGCTGACTCATGTCTACAGACCAATTAACACAATGCTTGTCATTGTCAAGGACACAACAATCTAAGTAGGTCAATAATTTCACTTCCTCCCTACTTCCTCCATCCATCAATCCCATATCTCAATCATAACGCAATAATACATGTGCATGCCTGCGTCTACTGGGGAAAAAGATATAAAAGATGGAAACTTGATGCCAAAATGAGATTCAGGATACAATGAACTTACAGTAGGTTTTTCCGGTTCAAGGCCATAGAGAGTCAAGAATGGTTTCGCAAGGTTTTCTTCAGCAATGTCCACATATATATAAACATAACCTGCAACACCGGGGAGAAAACAGTTTTAGCCATTTAGGTGATGTGATAATAGCCAGGATGCAAAATAAAGCTATTATATTAGGAAGTGCACACTTTTGTCTTGAATCCTGTGGCAACCTCTTGAAGCATAGATTCAAGATCTTCGAAATCATAAGCCTCTGCAAAGGTGAAGACCTAGAAAAAAATTGCAAGACAGTAAATACAACTATCCATATAACAAGGATCACGAATCCATCTGTAATTTTCTATGATTCACTATACAATTAAAACTTAAAACGTAAAAGGCCTAATGCAGTTGAAAGAAAATAAACAGTTGTTTTCCTCTCCCAAAAAAATGCCACCCTTTGACCCTCAATATTTGATTCAGGGAATTATACGATAATATGATGTAAATTGAGAGAATTCCACTTGTTCATATTTAGAATTACAGTGAGAAAAAGCAGTGTGTACCAACCTCCAGCTTAATAGGGCTTGCATAAACTTTAGCAGAATTGAACTCAGTGAATGCAGTAATTAGCGGGAACTTGTTAAGGTCCACAAACTGTATTATAGCCTTTTCTTCAAATGCTCCATCTGCAAGAATGCCAAGTTACTGGATGAACAAACTAAATTTTCTGATTGTTACACTTACAACATTGTATACCCAATGGACAAGTACATGCCACTGCCACTTAAGGAATTGAAACTTAACCGGTATTATCTTTCAGTATCCAATGAGGCTTTTCTTCTTTAGTAAGTTTTCTTTTTTGCAAAGTAGACGGGATTGTCTGAAAAAACATGAATATATTTGGAAGTGCTTCAGTGCTCCCCCAGACGTGAAAATCACAAATCCTTATTTTGGAACTATGGTAACAAGGCATTGTTATGCAATCTTGAAAACATTACTCACCAATTCATGATTCACAAGATCTAAATGAAAAGGAGAAAAAAAGAAACATCCAAAAATACGTTAAGGATACTTACCAAACTTCAAATTTCTCGGGTTCGCCTTTAGCAAGGCCAAGGAATTGCTCTTCAGATGCAATACCTGGAAAAAGAATTTTGGCCACATCCCTATCATTAGTTTCTACAAATTGTACTTCGTTTTCAGTGGTTGCTGCCTTCACAAATTCTTCATATTCTGCTCCCTGCCAAGATATGGATATGGATAAACAAAATTAAAATTAAATTCATCAATATGAACTTTATCCCTTAAGATTTTTTTAAAAAAAAACTTTAAGCAAAGCAGAACTAGCAAGTTATACAATCGCATCCAGCATTTCACGTACCTCGTAATTCTTGAAAAGACCAATAGCAAAAGTCTGGTCCTTTTTCAAAAATTCCTCAGCCGAATCCCTCGACTGAAGCCTAATGACTGGCGCACCGGTCTTCTTTCTCACCCAAGTAACTATCGCGTCCCTATCAACAAGAGAGATAGAAATCTTTTAGTCAATTCGTCGAGCACATGAAAGGCAGCTCCTAGGATAAAACAAAGAAGTAGCCAGCGTTCTCACTTGGTGTGGAGGACAGTGCATGCGTACTCGGTGCCGTTGACGAAGAGGAGCACGGTGGGGAACCCCTTGACACCTACGGCGGAGGCGGCCTTGGGGTACCACTCCCCGTCGAGCTTGGCGAATGCGACGGTGCTCCCCATCGCGCGCAGCGCTGCAGCGGCCTCTGCGAAGCGCGGCATGAGCTGCGCGCTGCGCTCGCACCAGGGCGCGTAGCCCAGGAGCAGCAGCTCCGCGTGCTCCCCCACGGCGCGCCGCGCGTTGTCGTTGTCGAGCACCAGCACCATCGACTGCGCCCGCCGCACCGCCTCCACGCCCCCTCCGCCGTCGCGCTTCCCCCCATCCAGCGCCCCCCGCTCCGCCTCCTCGTCGATGTGCAGTAGCTCCTCCAGCACGTCCGAGTCGTCGCCGTCGTCGTCGAGATCGAGCCGCGCCGCCGCCGCCGACACAGCTAGCAGGAATAGAGCCACCGCGAGAAGCCGCGCCCTCATCGTGTTCGACCAAAATGCCTAGCCGCAGCGGTTGTCTCCTGCGAGATCTAGAGGAGGAGGAGCGCACGACGCCGGGAGGAGACGAGATCGAAGAAACTTAAGATGCAAATGCGCGCTCGGGTGGAGACGGGTATCGCGGGGTGGAGGCAGCGTCCGGGGCGTGTGCGTGGGCGCGGGGTGGGGTTCTGGGTTCAATGATATGCATGATCCGGATGATTTTGGTCTTAGAATCTTCAATGAGTAAGACAAGAAGGCTTGAGGAGAGATCCAGACCATTCATTTGTATGAAGTTGGATTACTTTGGTACACAAATCTGGGTGGACTTAGATTAGACATGACTGTGGGGGTGGTTGAGGGGGGTGGATTTAGTAAAGAAAATTTTGGTGTATTATAGAGGGGTAGAGATTAGGCTTCTTGGAGCAATGGGCTGGTTGGACTAAGGTGGGGACCACTCCCCCATAATGAACCAACAGGGTTACACACTTAATGTATTAGAACAGTAAAGATCAGAATGATAGACTCCAAGTCAAATATGATTTCTACTCGTATTAGATAAGAATCCAATCGGAAGCTCTCCGAATGGGGATATGATATCTACTCATATTGGAAAAGTAGCCGGAGGCTCTATATAAAGGGTGTCGTAGGTTGTGGGTCTGGGGGCTATAAAAAGAGACATTGCACTACCCACCAAAACCTTAGCAGTCTCCTTCCGAAAACCCTGACATACACATTAGTCCTAGCACATCGACATACAACGTTTCATCCCTGGAAGTATGGATTTCAGTAGAGGCGCTGCTGCAACTGCGGTGCTGATCGGGACGATCAGAGGAGAAGACAATCGGCTCGTAGAGATCGACTACTGCTAGAGGATGACCGACTTCTGAGAATCGTTTCCAGATACGTTGGACGATCGATAACTTTCACTTCATCGACATGCGCGACGTTGAACCGGACAGTTTTAACTCTTCTTCCGCTGCACTATATGTTTAATGGTAACAATCCATAATAGCTTACTTGTATGGTACCCTATTTTACACAATAGAAAATTTTAATTTACACTAATATAGCCTACCTATATACCAACAAAGCCTTGTACAGTTATTCTTATAAACCGAAATAAGCCACGAGGGTCATTTTTACTGCCAAGTCCCTTGACGCCAATTCCCATCCTGAACACCCCTTGCTCATCCTTGAAAAACACTTGTGACCGTACAAGGATCAAAACCTCTTCTTTGCAATGTTCAATTCAATCTCTCTGCAGTGTCTTTCGTATTGGTTGCCCCATTGTTAAAGGATCGCACCGGAGACACATGGGGGGATCGTTTTTGCGCCCTCTTTTCCATGCTGGAGACAACGTAGTTGCTCCAAGCAATAATCCAGACGCCTCTCTTTATCTTTGAGCTTTCTCTTTTCCCTGCCGTTCTGTAATCCTCATCAGCAAGGCAAGCATATAGTTCCCCCTATAAATACCGGTCGACGAATCCTCCGTCTTCATCAGCCACTCACTCACCTGCAGATCGCACACATTGCTCACTGAGGAAGAAATTACCGAGCACAATTTTGAGCAATGGCGGCAGGATTGCAGGTGTTCGGGCAGCCGGCGTCCACCGACGTCGCGAGGGTCCTAACCTGCCTCTTCGAGAAGAACCTTGAGTTCGAGCTCGTCCGCATCGACACGTTCAAGAAGGAGCACAAGCTCCCCGAGTTCATCAAGCTACGGGTATGTCGTTTCGATCCATTCACTTTCCTGGGGTTCTTCGAGATGAACTAGATAGAAAATTCTTCGGTTTCATTCCTGTCGCGTGTCTCTGCAGGATCCGACTGGGCAGGTGACTTTCAAGCACGGTGACAAAACTATTGTTGGTAAGACCACAATTCTAAAGCAGCACTACTGTGAGCAATGGCCGGCATTGTAAACAGACTGTCAACATAAACACCTGATGATGGTTACTTGTTCTTGTTTCAGTGACTCTTAAATGGATCACCAAATTAATAGGCAATTAATGCGGTTCTTCTCTTGTGCCAGATTCAAGGGCTATTTGCCGGTACCTGTGCACTCAATTCCCAGAAGACGGCAACCGGACGATCTACGGCACGGGTTCGCTCGAGCGGGCATCGATCGAACAGTGGCTCCAAGCTGAAGCTCAGAGCTTCGATGCTCCTAGCTCTGAATTAGTCTTTCACCTCGCATTTGCGCCCCAGCTGAACATGAAGCCTGACGAGGCCCGCGTCACGGAGAACATGAAGAAGCTCCAGCAGATGCTCACCGTCTACGATGATATACTGTCCAAGAACAAGTTCCTGGCTGGTGACGAGTTCACCCTGGCCGACCTGTCTCACCTCCCCAACTCCCATTACATCGTCAGTAAACCAGAGGGCAAGAAGCTGTTCACTTCCAAGAAGCATGTGGCGAGGTGGTACGAGGCCATCTCGAGCCGTCAGTCGTGGAAGCAGGCGGTGAAGATGCAGAGCGAGCATCCTGGCGCGTTCGAGTGATCGATCGGCCTGATCGGTTGTGCGGCGAGCTCTTCGTCGACGGCTTCGTCAGGCTTCATACCGTGATGCTGTTGTCAAAGTCCCTCGTCTACGTACGTTGTCGTGTCGGCTAAAATGATATTAAGCCTTCCCTGCGGTGTCCCATGTCTTCATTTTTGCAACGCCATGTCTTTCCGGGAGTTGTACTGATCATAAATAAATGTGCCCGAGCCGTTTTGCTCGTTTGCAGTTCATTTGGCCTGTGAAAGATCAATCTGGAAATAGCACAGCAAGTCTCGAATGGTCTAACTGTAATGTTGATTGGTCTAACGTCCACATGTTTAATTTCTTATGCAGTACGTCCTTTTTTTTTTTTGATAAAAAAGGTAGTGACATCAACAGAAACTCTACCTTCACATCAACATTTGACTCACAGGGAGTAAACAGGTTATGTACAGGATGTCAGAGCAAAGTAGTTCTCGTTGCTGTCTTCATTTTGTGTGCAACACTGAGATACCGAAAAATGCAGATGTTGAGAGAAACGAACAACATTTATTATGGACAAACTAGTCAAAGCCGTCATTTGAGTTACACGTTGCATCTTAAAGCCCCAGGTCATTTATTGACATATACCTTTGCATGGTCTTATTATAGACTAAATGAAAATTTTGTGGGGAGAAGTGTTATGGACTAGCTTCTGGTGGGGTCTTCTGTGGACTGGCTTCTGGTGGGGTGTCATCATCTTTGAACTGTCATTGAGTCCGTTACTTTGCTGTCTTATGATTAACGAGAAAAAATGACGGGAAGATTGTATCATGATACATGGATCTCTTGTGATTCTTTTTTAAATTGAAAAATTCAGAGAAAAGAAAAGGCAATATATCCTCTTTTTTTTGAAGACTTAATGATATGTTGGTGTAGGACCGAAGATGGCAACAGAGGGAATAAATAGTGCATCAAAATTTTCTCCCAAATATTTACCAACACTCCTTCACTCCAACAATTACAAGCTATGAAGATTAGATGAGAAAACACCAAAAGACGAGCAAACGAAGCTATTGAAATTTTGGAGAAGAATCAGCAAAATCGGAAGTACCTTTGAATTTGATTGCACTGCGGAAGTACCTTTGATTATACTGCGGTACTTCTGATTTTCGGAAGTACCTTTGTTTGCACTGCGGTACTTCCGATTCCTAGATGAACAGAAATTTCAGCACAAGTTCCAAAACGAAAATCGATGGAACTTTTGACTCGTAAATCCAATGATATGAAATTTGGCAGGAATCTACTCTAGAATATTGTGAACCTATTCCAATAAACTATCATGAAAATTATGACTAAAGTTGAGACCTTTTCAGTTTGTTAGAAGGTTGCACCAAAACCCAAAATCGGTTAATACAACTTGCTCGTGGGTAAGTGATGATCAAGATGGGTCTAGATATATTACCACAAGTCCCAGCAAGTAAGAACACTAAAAAATATTGGGTCTTGATATATTCCCACAAGTCCCAGCAAGTAAGAACACTAAAAAAATTACTCCAAAAACCCTCAGATCAAGAAACCACTTGGAAAGTAAAAAATATGCAAAAACTGAGTTTCTTAATGAACTTGCTACCAACATGCCTAGATGGGTGGGGATGATTCCCATATGATCTCGCTATCTCTTATACGTCCTTGTCACAGCAAGATCAAGAAAAGGGAAGAAAAGATATCAAAACCAACCAAAACGGAGCAAATCAATCAAAACAAGAGATAGACAAAGAGATGATCAAAGATTGATGTATTGTTTCTTTAGGACATAGGTTTTTACATCCAATCTCTCAGGATAGCAGAATTCGAAGCCTAGAGTACACACACAAGGGTCCAACCCAAGAAACCCTAATCTCCCCATGGGAAGGAGGAGCTGGCCACCAAAAGATTTAGCTAACCTTCTCAAACCCTAGCTCGTCTTTCCTTTCCTTATATAGGCTCACAACCTGAACCCAAAACCTAATGGATCCCCCCATTAGGCCAAACCAGAGATAACCCGTTAAACTCATCTAATACCGGGTTTTACTCACACACATTTCTTCAGTATTGGGCAATTTTACCAAAATGCCCCTCTATCGCCTTCCTTGAAGCTTCCCGCTTCCTTTGTCACGAAGCATTACCCATGCTTCGCCATTTTCCATATGGCCCTAATAACTTGCCGTCAAGCCTCTCACACGTTCGAGTCCTACCGAACCGTCCTCGCTTGCAAATGATCCAAGTCACTTGGCGCATCACATGTTTCTCCTCACGCATAACGGCACCCAGCTTCCTCGACCGTCTGGACCTCGACTCCTCCCTGAGCCTAGTCCTGGTCCACCTCGTCGTTGTCCGTCATGTCTAGGGATGGCAATCGGGCGCGGCGGGTACGGGTAATGCTCGCCCATACCTGTACCCGTGACCCCGATTTACGCCCACGGGTATACCCGCAAAGGACGATGGGTGAAAAACCTCGCCCATACCCTTCGCCCGCGGGTACCCATCGCCCGTGGGCATACCCGTTTACCCGCAAACTAAAAGTCACCATATGAGAGTTGAACTAATGACAGGTACATATAAGTAATAGCTGTTGCTAGGAAATATAATAACTATCAAAAAAAGTTTATAACAATTAATAGCAATTAGAGATATGAAAAAGTTTATAACAATCAATAGTAATTAGAGATATTGCTATGGCTGCTCCGCCTGTTAATTTATATCGTAGGTAAACGGGCGGGGCGAGTACGGGTGAAGCTTACCCATACCCGTACCCATTTACCCGACGGGTAGAGTGTTCCCCCCATTTCCATACCCGTAAGTAAAAAAATATCCCATACCCGGCTCCATTAGGGTATTTACCCACGAGTATATGGATAAACGGGCACAATTTCCATCCCTAGTCATGTCCACCACCAGTAGCTCCCGCTTCGGTTCCTCGTCGTCCTGGTTTGCAACCACCCCGCAAGCCACAGTCATCTTCGACGTCTCCCTGACCGTTCTGAACCTCAGCACCACCATGTACCTAATCTTGACCCTCCTATGTCTCACCATGATCTAGCTCCGATGTCCTGCAACCAACACCAACAAGCAAACCATCACGTAGCACCGCACAACACATAAAATCATCAATTTGCTCAATTCATCCATACAATGCATAATGTAAAATATATGCACGCAAATTACTGATCCTAAACCTAGGACCAAACAATAAACACATGTGCACATAAGCAACAACATCCATACCATGACCATATGGTCATCCTAACTCAAAACCCAAAATCTAGTTTTTCTGTGAAATCCGGCAGTATTGTTCTTAACACACCAGTACTATCGCGCTATAGTACTACCGCGCCCCAAGGCGGTACTTCCGCACCATCGCTCCTCGCACAGAACCTATCTGGAAAAAACGTTCCACTGCTCAGACTAGAACTACCACTCAAGCAAAATTACCACGCTCACAACATCAAAACTACTTCTCAACGGTACTACCACACAAACACCTATAGTACTTTCGATTTTTCTGATAATTCTAAAAAATAATCCAAATTAAATGTAATCTTTGCAAAAAAACTAATTGACCACTCCACAAAACATTGTAATGGTTTATTGCAACAATATTATAGATCTTCTCACATGATCCTTCCGTTGATATGCTTAGTGTCTGATTAGAGACTTCGAGGAATGTTCTATGCCTTGTTGAACTCATTTTATTTTGCCTTTTGCATACTTAACTAAGATTGTTTGTGTGTCATGTGATGATTTTGATCTGATCTGTGCATGGTGATATTTTCCATCTTCTCTGATACTCTCAATCTCTCATATTAAGGTTTGTTGGCAAGTTGGCACTTAGTAAGATTACTGGCGGCACTTTGTACTGGATATATCGAATACTAGCGGCATGAGCGGGCGTCACGCCGCGCTAGCTACCGTGTAGACCGAAGTGAAAGAGAGGACAATTCGCAGAAAAGTTTTTTAAAAAAATCGAGGACAGATGCATAATTTCAAGAAAATCAAAGGTCTTTTTCGTAAAAAATCGAGGACCTATAAGGGCCTATATATAACAAAAAAGGACCCGTACGTAATTTTTAAAAACTACAGGGTGCTATCCTGCAAAGGATACAAAATTTCGGTGAAGCGGAGGGGTGTTTTCAGAAAAAAAACCTGGCAGGGACCTTTTCGCGAGAATCGAGGACCTTTACGTGATTTCCAAAAACTCAGGGGGCTTTTCGCAAAAATGATGACATGGTGCGGGGAGGAGCCGGGAATCCCCCGTACGCCGCGCCAGCCACCGTGTGGACCGAAGTAAAAGAGGCGAAAATTCGTAGCTAAAGGAAAGCGTAGGGTTTTTTCAAAAAAACGAGGGGCTTTTCGCAATAAAAGGAGACCAGAGGGGTTTTTTCGTAAAAATCAGGGGTTGTTTTGAAAGAACCGAGGGCCTATACGTAATTTTGGAAACTGCGGATCGTTATCAACGAAAAATAAATATGCGCAGGGTCTTTTTTGAAAAATCCAGAGGCCTTTTTGCGATAACAGAGAACCTTTACGTAATTTCGGGAAAATGTATGAGCTTTTTTGCAAAAAAAACGGCACCCGACCGTACGGGAATTCCCCCGCCACGCGCCGGCCGGAGCGGGCGGGCGGGGTGACGTGGGCTCCTCCTCCTGCGGGGAATCCCGCGGGGCGTAATATGGGTATGATAGTATATGTCATTTGATACTTCCCTTAGCAAGTAGGGAACAAATTAAGGCTGAAACCAGCATCTCTTTTCCCTACTTTTCCTTTTCTGTATTTCTTTTCCTCTCTTAAATCTTCAGATCTTGCTCAATGGTCACTCACTCTTGATAAAGTAGACAAATTGTGCTGTTCTCTGATGAACATCCTCACCTGATTGCTCGTGGGTGTTGTCATGCCATCATACACAAGACAATCTTGGAGCAGAGATAAGCCTTCTCTTTCCCTTTGGTATCCAGCACTTTGCACTTTAGGTCTTTACCCTTGGATTTTTAGCTTTAGATTTACCTCTTGGCAAGCAAAGCGCTTTGTGCTCCTCACTTTGGCAAGTATATAAGCACACCCCGAGCTATCCAAGCGGCACACGCACATTTGCAACCTTCCAATTTAGTTCCGAGCTCTCCCTTCACACTTCACAGTAGAGCACTTAGCCACGGACTGAAATGGCGCCGGCGAGCGCAAGGGTTTTCCGGTCACCGACCTCGCCCAAGGTTGCCCGTGTGCATCTTCGAGAAGGACGTCGAGTTCCCGCTCATCCGTGTCGACGCGTGCCGCGGCCCCAACCGCGTACCACGGTACCTCAAGGTTCAGGTATGCTGCATTGATTGTTTGACACTTCCGCGCACTGAAATGTGTTGCACGTCAATGTTAACTTCCCTGACACGTCGGGAAAATGGCGTAGCCGCACGGGGAGGCGCTCACCTTCGAAGGCGATAACCTCACCCTCTCCGGTAAGCATGAAGATTTGCAACAAAAAAAACCCTGCACTACACTGTGAGATCGAGCTAGATCTTGAATGATTGTATACCATGCATGCAGGTCCAGGGGATCCTTCGCCGCATCTCGCACAAGTACGCGAAGCAGGGCAACCTGGACCTGATCGGCACGGGCGAGCGCGCGTCCATCGAGCAGTGGCTGCAGACTGAGGCGCAGAGCTTCGACGTTCCCAGAGCCGAGATGGTCTACAGCCTGACCTTCCTGCCGCCCTCCATGCCGCCGCAGAACGGCAATGGCAACGGCATTGGCAATGGCAGGGACGTCTCCGTGGTCAACGCGTCAACCAAGCGCGTGGCGGCCGGGCCGTAGGTGAAACCGGAGGCTCCGCAGGAGGAGGAGAGAATTTTTTTGTACGGATAATCCGTTTTTTATTCGAAAATACATAAATATACCCGCGACAACATTTTTTACAAAAATAATCTCCAGTCGCCACCCCATTGGGCGACTGCTGCCTTTCGCCCAACCGGGAGGCGACATTTAGGGAATCTGTGTACCGTTGGGCGACTTCTTCAATCGCTTTACGGTTGAGCCACTGCAATTGCAGTCGCCCAACGGTTGAGCCACTGCAATTGCAGTCGCCCAACCGTAGGGCGACTGCAATTATGCCGCCCATTACCCCCGGGCACATTCCCCTCGTTCTGCGCAGAAATCGTTATTCCCTCATTCTGCCCAGAGAGAAGAGAGGAGGAAGAGGAAGAAAAGAAGAGGAGAAGAGAGGGAGGAGAGGAGGAGAGAAGAGAAGGAGAGGAGGTGAGGGAGGAAGAAGAAGTCGAAGCTATTCCATCGATTTGGATCCAGGTATTTTTTGTAATTATGTTGTATTTACAGTCTTCAACTCCCATGATATTTGACATGTCGTAAATTTCAATCATACATCTAGGCATACATCATTAATGGCCAGTACTACATTGAGAGTGTATTATGGTGTTGGAATGATTCGTGAAGGTCCGACTGGTGTGGATTTGAGCGATTTTCCGCAAGTCACTCTCGTACTTCCGGATGACGAGAATGCTCGAATGACAGATGTGCAGCATTGGCTGACCCAGAGTTTTTCATTGGACCCCGAGGTGTGCAGCGTCGTTGTGCAAGGGCTTTGGAGCCGGTCTTCCACTGACATCAGATGGGAGTTGAAGACATTGGTGCGCTCTGCTTCGTGGAAGGGCTTTGTGCAAGGGTGCCGGCGCCGTGGATACGAGTGTGTGCATAATCCATGATCGTCACGCCGGTATTATGAAGGCGATATGAAAACTTCAAGAAGACCCTGAGGAGACCTTTTTTTGGCCGGACATGAGAAACCGGTGGTGCAGTCGTCACTTAGGGGCAGACTTTTTCAAGCAATTCCCGAAACAATCTTTGATGAAGCTATTCAAGAGGCTGGCTAGGCAGAACCAGCAGAGAAAATTTGATGCTTTATGGGGGTTGTTGGATGAGCACACCAGGAAGAACGTCGACGAGAGGAGCAAGGGGCCGGTCACTCCTGGGGAGGCACAACCGCAATGCTTGCCAGCAATCGATAAGTCTAACCCAAGTGGTTCAAGAAGGAGGAGCGCGCGAAACATCAAGTGCTTCTCGCAGTGGATCGAGGGGGAACCATTGGAGAAGTGGTCGCTGTTGCACGACACGGATGGCGCAAGGTACGGAATAATGACAACTAACCTTGCCGAGGTGTACAATTGGGTTCTCAGAGGTCTCCGTTCTCAGCCCCTTGTCGCCATCGTGGAAGGTGTTTTTCACAGCACAATCCGCTACTTCAGGGAGAGGCACGCGAGTGCCTCGCTTCATGCGGCCAATCCCGGAGCCCTGTATTCGTCAAAAATTACTGCGTACATGGAGACGAAGGCACAGAAGGGTCAATTGCACACAGTGCATGTCATGGGCAACAGGGAGCATCGTTTCGAGGTGATACTCCGTGACAGAGCCGGATTTGGGACATCTCGTTCACTTATTACTCACGAGGTATGTCTTCGAGATCATGCAAACGAACCTAGCTGCACATGCAACAAGCTTAAGTTGTTACACAGGCCATGCTCTCATGTCCTCGCTGCATGCGCAACGGCGGGCATGGATCCTTCCAACTTCATGTCCGAGTACTTTTTCAAGAAGAGAATACTGCAAGCTTGGTGTGGGGAGCTCCGGGGGTTCAGGGCGGTGGAAAACTTCACCACTTTGGACATTTCAGCGAGGACTTGGGTTCCGGATATTAACATGCTGAAGGGTGGGAAGGGTCGGCGACAGAGCCGACGTATTAGAAACGACATGGACGAATCACAAGCTGGAACCTCTGGTGCACGTTGTGGGCGATGCGGTCAGGAGGGGCACACAGCTAGACGATGCAATGCATTTCCGGATCAGTAGTTGGTGTTGTAATGCATGCTATAATTCATGTACCATTTGTAAACCTTGTATGTTACATCCGTTTTCTGTAATGAACTTATTTCGTTGAACCCTTAAAACATACCAATGTATATATCAAACGTTCTACAGTCAATTGTACTTAAAAAAATTCCTCAAAATTTTAAATGCACCTACAACATACAATAAACATAAATTTTTATTACAACTATACCATATTTTTTTCCAGTTTAAAACTACAAAATTGATAAAACTCTAAAAATTCACGGGGACTGAGTAAAGTCGCCCTACGGTTGGGCGACTGCAATTGCAGTCGCTCAACCGTAAAGCGATTGAAGAAGTCGCCTAACGGTACACAGATTCCTAAATGTCGCCTCTCGGTTGGGCGAAAGGCAGCAGTCGCCCAATGGGGTGGCGACTGGAGATTATTTTTGTAAAAAATGTTGTCGCGGGTATATTTATGTATTTTCGAATAAAAAACGGATTATCCGTACAAAAAATTCGAGGAGGAGATGCGGAAGCTGTTCGAGAAGAGCAAGAAGGAGCTGGAGAAGCTGCTCGACATCTACGAGCAGCGGCCGGAGGAGGCGGCGTACCTGGCCGGGGACAAGTTCACCATCGCCGACCTGTCGCGCCTGCCCAACGCCGACCGACGTCAGCCGGTGGTGGAAGGACATCTCCACGCGCGAGACGTGGGCGTACGTCAAGAGCCTGCAGCGCTCGCCGCCCGCCGACGCGAACGCCCAGAACCAGCAGCACCCGCAGTCCGCCGAGGAGCACGGCAAGAACTACCGCGCCAGCCGTACGCCGAGGAGCGACCCAAGAACTACCAGGGCCAGTCCACCGGCGAGGCTTCGTACTGACGACGAGCGGGATCGAATTTGCAGAAGGGGTTGATTTGTTTTAAGGTGTTAATAAATATCACTCAGATATTTTTTTTGTTAACTATCATCCAGATTTGTGATCGTTGGATTAGATTAGAGATCCAATAGCTACGAATTGTCACCCCTTAAAAAAATCTCCCTCTAAAAAAAAGAGCTGTTGGATCTCTAATCCAATAATTCTAAATTTAGATGATTGTTAGGAAGAAAATATTCAGATGATATCTAAACACACTTTTTTTCCTATTCAAATTCCCATATAGTTGCGAATCAGCAAAGCACAACCATGGTAAAGCACAAAGGGCTTTGTTCCAAGGAAAATGCAACAATTACAGATTCCACAGGCAAAGAGACACACAAAGAAAACAAAAGAAAGGGAACAAAAGGCAAATTACAGAGATACAAACCCAGGCAAAGTTCATTACAACAACAAAAACCCGCGGCAAATGTGTTAGGCAACAACACATGCCAAACATCTTATACATGATTCGTGCACGCCTCGTCCCAGACCCAGATTTCCAGAATTATTTCAAGTGAAGTGCTTGTGCACATGACTTTGATCAGCTCTGCAGGAGCTGCCCCTCCTTGGGCTTGGTGAGCATCTGCCTAGCACGCACGCGCACCTGCAGCCGCACCATCGCCTGCATGCAGTGGATCGCCGCCTCCGCCTGCCGCCGCACGTACGCGCCCCGCGCCACCGCCTGCAGCCTCACCAGGCTCTTCAGTGCCTTGCACGCCCGCCGCGCCTGCAAACAAAGAGAAATGCTCTTAATATAAGAAACGTCGAAGCAGCAACCAACAGGCAAGGATACAAGTTTCGACGCACCAGGTGGCCTCTGAAGTAGGCCTGGATGGTGACGGCGGCCACGTCCTCCCGGGAGAAGCCCTCCCTGCACAGCAGCGCGTACTCATCGTTGGAGCAGGTCTCTTCCCCCTTCATCGCCTCCTCTGCCTCAGCGAGGCGCGCGTTGTAAACCTTGACGACGTCGCCGTTGCCACGGGCGCTGTCAGGGCCGCCGCCCGCGCGCGCCGTCCGGCGTGGTGTCTGCGCCAGCGCCTGGCGCGCGGATCGGAACCAACGGCTCCGCCTGCCCAGCGTCGCGTTGCTCTGCGTGGGGCCACGGACGCAGCACGCGCGCTGTGGTCGCCCGATAGGCGTCGTAGGGGTTCGTGGCGTCCTTGCAGCAGCCGCTCCTGCCGAAGTAGCCGTAGGCGCCGCCGGGAAGCAACAGACCTGCCCGCGGCGTGGGGTCCGGGAGCGGACGCCGCAGAGGCGCCTTGCGGTGGGCGTGCACGGCGTCTTAGGGGTGCGCGGCGTGCGCGCGCTGGTGCGGCCGCGGCCGTCGCCGCTGCCGCAGCAGCTAGTGAGAGGCGCTCTCACGCTGTGGTCGGCGTTGGGGGCGAGGCAGGGCACGCAGCTGCCGCCCCGGGACGGCTTGTGGTGAGGGCCAATGCAGCATATGCACGCGGCGCTGCTGCGGCGGGCGTCGCCGGGGGGCTTGCCGTGGAGCGGCAACATGATGCAGCACAAGCCTCGTGCTTTCGCCATTGTAAGTGCCGGTGTGGTGTAGTTGTACGGGTTTATGACTTGTAGCGATGGCCGCCTGGCCGGCGAAGTGGTATAAATGGGAGTGGAGGTGGAGGGACGAAGCGATGTGCGCACCTGTAAGGGCGGTGTCGGTCGTGTGGCTTTGTTCGGGGGTTAGCGCGAGATTGGAGACAACTTGTGAGGTTTTCTGTGGTTTATTTATGCTTTTGCTGAAGCAACGATGAGAACGTGGTAGGATGGAAGGGTCGAGCCACGGATAGGTGGCATAAGAAAAGGTATGTGATGACGTGAGAATTCGAGCTCTATCTTTTGGCCCTGATCAACTCGGCTTCGGTTTCTGACTTCTGGCTTATTTTTTACTATTCATAAGTTTCGTCTTTTTCTGAATTTTTGGCTTTTTGTTGAGCTTTTTTGCCGGTTCTTTTTTCCCGTATTTGTTTGTATTATACGTAATGAGCTAACATATTTTTTTATTTTTAATTTTTTTAAATTTAATTATGCTAAATAAGCATCTGTCAGTTACAGTGCTTTTTTCAGCCAGCTACAGTGTTTTCAGCCATAAGCCACGAGCTTTTCAGCCGAATCGATCACCACCCAATTGTTGTGTCAAAAATCTTTTCTGCTGATTGACCTGCTGCATAAGTGGTAGGTGCTTTTCGCATATGTTTTTTTTTAAGTTTTGGATTAGAGATCAAAGAGCTCTTTATTTTCAAAGGAGAGAGATTTTTTTAAGGGAGAGAGGGTAGAATTCAAGGAGGAGGGGGAGAATTCATGGCCATTTTTTGCTGCGGTTTATGATTTTTTAGCTGCGGCTTGTGGTTTTTAGGCTATTCGTATGAGAGATTGCAAAGTAACTAAAACTCACGTGTGGTTTTTTGCTAATATAAATGAAGTCGGTACATTATGTACTATAATTAACTAGTAGACCCCATCTTGAAAAGACACTCCGTTTAAAAGCTAGTTACTGTAAAAAAACAAAAGCAGAAAAAGAACATACCCTTCGACTAGGTTTATGGTTGATGTTTATAGTTTTTAGTTTTAATATAAGTATTTATTAACGAATTAAATATCGATAAGTCATTTAAAAAGAGTATCTCGATAAACCGATTTAAAATAACGATAAAAATTTATTATATTTATTTATTTAAGAGAAAAATATAAGTTATAAATAGAGAGAAACTCAACCAACGGTAAACGTCCCGACTTATCCGGCCGGGAAACCTTCCATCGTGGGCCTAGTGGTCTCACACAAAACTTCAGTGCGGCCAAGTCCATGTCATAAACTTGTACAACGGCCAAGTCAGTATTTCAGCCCTGCAGGGTCTTATTTCATATCAGAAGAAACGGTGTAGTCTAATCTTATTATTTTATAACTTCCATAAAGTTGATTAAAAAAAGCATAAAGAGAGCGCCACAGTACTCGTCCATAGCATTCCGATGGCCATACCAATTTTGGCTTTTAGAACGATAAATTTCGGTACTAGCTGTGCCGGTGTACCGTTCTGAAGTTTTGTGTGTATATATGTAAAACATCTTTTCTACTCTTGAGTGTAATTACATCTATATCCTAGCTCACGACGTAGTGAGTATCTCATATAACGGAAAGTATTTAAAATCATCTAGGTAGTATGAATAATTTTTCAGAGGTGATATATACATTTTTTCGACATATTCCTTTTTATGTATGTATATGAAGGTAGTTACAAAATACACTTGATGAGGATATAATAACGAAGAGTATTTAAAATCATCTAGATAGTATGAACAATTTTTCAGAGGTGATATATACTTTTTTTTCGACATATTCATTTTTATATATGTATATGAAGGTAGTTACAAAATACGCTTGATGAGGATATAATAATCCTTTAATTATTAGTCGGAAGTCTTACTGTGACTACTCCTTGGTCGTAAGTCTCTCCATGAATAATCCTCTAAGTATTAGTCGTAAGTCTTACTGCGACTACTTCTTGGTACTGTAACAACTCCTTAGTCATAAATCTCTCTACGACCGCATAGTCGTAAGTCTTACTGTGACTACACCTTAGTCGTAAGTCTCTCTACGACCACATAGTCGTAAATCTTACTGCAACTACTCATTGGTTGTAAGTCTTATTGTGACTACTCTTTGGTCGCAAGTCTTACTGCGACTACTCTTTGGTTGTAAGTCTGTCTACGACCACATAATCATAAGACTTATTGTGACTACTCCTTAGTTGTAAGTCTTTCTACGACCACATAGTTGTAGGTCTTACTGTGACTACTACTTGGTTGTAAGTCTATCTACGACCACATAGTTGTAGATTTTACTGTAACTACTCTTTGGTCGTAAGTCCCTCTATGACCATATAGTCATAAGTCTTATTATGACTACTCCTTGATCGTAAATCTTTCTATAATCATGTACTCGTAAAATGTCCTACGACCTAGTAGTAGACTTTTCTAAGAATAGCCTATCTAGTGCCTCGTAGAGTCGCCTGACAAGACGGTTAAAATGTGCATTTATCTCTAATAACCGCACATGATCTCCCTATGAGAACAACTGTTGTATGACGAACTACCTCCACGTCTCTCTGACAATAACTTTCATTCGGTGGTTATCTCCCGAACCGATGAGACATTTTTTGGCACAAGACAAATGCCATCATTTGGTCAACTATATAAAGAATTACGTCGAAGAAAAGAAAGGAGGAAGAGATCCAAGCAAGAGATAGTGTAAGGCGTTTCTCATTATACACTTTGTAATTTTCCTCTCTAAGCAACAACAACACAGGACGTAGGGTTATTATTCTCCCAGAGAAGGCCTGAACCTGTATAAAAATTCCAGTGTTTTCTTTCTGCATTACCAAATCTTAATGATAAAAGTTTACCCCAAATTCGAACAAATCATATGTAATATCAGTATTAAAACACCAACAGTTTGCACCGTCCGTAGGGAAGACTTCTCCCAACAGAGGTGGCCAATGGGCCGTGCCGGGCCGGCACGGCACGGGCTCGGCACGGCCCGTTAAGGCCCGTGTATTAAACGGGCCGTGCCGTGCCGGCCCGTGGGCCGCGGTGGGAGCCCAGGCACGGCCCGAGGCCGTGCCGTGCCGGCCCGGGCACGGTTAAGGCTAAACGGGCCGTGCCGGCCCGGCTAGCCCGTTTAGCCGAAAAAATAAGAAAAATTGTAGAAAATTAAGAAAAATTGTTAAAAAATTGTAGAAAATTCAGAAAACAATATAGAAAATTGTAGACATTGTTAATCATAAAAATAAATATTTGCAATGATATAATGAGCTTTATTAATTTATTAAATTACATGGGATGGCTGTCTCATTAAAAACTTTACCAAGTAAAAACTCAATTTGAGAAAACCTTGGTAAAGAAAAAAGAGTACAGCCTATAAAGCTCATTATTGACCACATGTGAAAGAAAAATATTGAAAATCCTATTCATTGCTATCTAAATACAAATTCTCAAAAGATTCTTCTAAATATTTATTATCTGCAGTATGTTGGAGTCTTGATTCAGCCTGTTCCCAGTCTTTGACGGTCATAAGTACTTCGACCATCTCGTTGGAGAGACTTGTTCGTCGCTCCTCGATTATTCTTCCGGAAAGACTGAATGCTGACTCCGAGGAGACTGTAGAGACAGGAACTGTCAACACATCCCACGCTAATATGGATAGCACTGGATATGATACCTTCTGGGTTTGCCACCATGAGAGGATGTTCAACTCCTGCTCGAAGCTGACGCTATCACTGTTGAGATAGCTTGATAGGTCTCCAGTGTTTTGTCGCCTTCCTCCTCCTAACTGCTGTGTACTTGCACCTGCACGAGAACTAGACGAAGAACCAAAAATCTTGCCCCATTGCATAGCCCCCCTAGAGGTGCTAGGGACTACCGGGGGTCTTTCTAAACGCACAGATCCAAATTTATTTTCATATTTATTATATACCTCATTTAATTTATCCTTAACTTGTGTATAGTATGAACAATAGTCTAAACCGGTAGCCTCACTTAAAACTTGTAAAACATTTATAAATCCTTGGAGTTTGGCCCTAGGATCCAAAATAAAAGCAAATGCATATAAAATAGGAATTTCGCCCCAATATTTTAAAAACTTAGATTTCATGGCACCTACAGCATCCCGTAGTATAGGATCATTTTCAAAAGCCTTTAGGTGAGTGGCAATTTCAACAATATTATGAACAATCATGGGAGATGTAGGGTAGTATACTCCAGAAAGACAAACTGTAGCTTTATGAAAAATTTCTAGAAAGGAAAATATTTTTTCACCAACATCCCAATCGTCCTCAGTAAGTTCAGGGTCTCTAACTTGGGTTCTACTTGAGGAGCTACGAGATTGATGACTTTGGGTGTGAAGGAAAACAGATAAAGTGCTCTTATGTGGCAATATATGTTTAAGCATAAGATAAGTAGAGTTCCATCTAACAGGCATGTCTAAACCAAATTTTCTAGGACGAACATTCATTGCTACGCAAAAACTCTTATATGCGGCTATTCGTTGGTTAGAACAATTAATAAATGAAATTGCATCTCTAAAAGAATTAATACAAGCATCTAATCTTTTTAAACCGGATTTAACAATAAGATTAATAATATGACAAGCGCAACGTTGATGCAATAAGAAAGACTGTGCATAAGTATCAAACAAAGGAGTAAGAATTTCCATAGCTTTAGTGTTTGCAGCTGAATTATCTAAAGTTATGGAAAAAATCTTATCCGTGAGACCAAAATCTTCTACAACTTTAATAATGTTTTCTGCAATATTTTCAGCATTGTGTGAAACATTAATTAATTTAAATCCTATAACTTTTTTTCCATTATCCAGTCATCATTAACATAATGAGCAACAACACTAATATAATCCTCTCTAGCCCTACCACTCCATATGTCGGATGTCAAAGCAATAGAGAATGTACATGTATGAAACATTTCTTTCAATTTATCACGACAATTGTTATAATATTTAATTAAATCTCTAGTTGTTGTTTGCCTAGATACAGTACTAAATCGAGGGTTATGAGCAGTCGTAATATATTTTTGGAAAGCATCAGATTCACCAAAATTTAAAGGTAAATCTTGAGAAGCAATTAATCTACAAAGAGATTCCCGAGCTACCTCTGGGTTGTACTCCCACGTACGTACCGAGCCGTCGGGGTTATATTGCAGATGTGTCTGGCGCATTTGTATTCCTTGCTTTTTCTTGCAGCTTGCAGCATGTCGTTGTAGATGACCCGTTCCACCTGAAGATTTTGCAGTCAATTCATTACCACAAATTTTACAAACAGCATACCTCACTTCAGTTCCATCACTGTCGGTCTTGATCTTCTTGTCGAAATCATTCCAAACTGTTGATGTACTAGCTCTTGTTCTTTTTGCACCCGTGCTTTGGGTCGTGGATGCACTTGTTGAGCCAGCAGAAGATGGATCGATTGGACTCTACGCCACCGGGGCCGTCGTTTCTTCGGCATCTCCAGTTTGTACATGTGGACCTTCCGCGGATGGATATGCTTGTTGAAACGATTGCATATCCTCCGCCGAGAGGCCGTATTCGGAGAGTTGAAAATCGTAGTTCTCCATTAAATCAAGTAATCAACTGCAAATTGAAATAGCAAAAATGATTAACTTACTATTAAACCTACAAATAACAACAAAAAATTAAACCAACAAATAATACCAAAAAATTAAAATAAGACAGCATTATTACCTCCTTTGTAGCTCTCACAAAAAAAATTGAAGATTTTTGAATTTTCGGAATTTTGCTCGAATTTTGACCAAATTTGCGCTAACACTTTCAGATTTTTCACAGCTAAACCAAGAGAGAAGAATGAGATTTGAGGTGTGGAAGATTGAGGCCGGATGCCTTCCTATTTATAGGAAAAATTTCAAATTTTTTCCGAATTTTTTACTCCCCAACGGTCACAAAAACGGCTATTTTTTCAAATTACCGGGCCGACCGTGCCGTGCCGGGCCGGCACGGCCCGTTTAGTGCCGTTGGGCGGGCCGTACCGTGCCGGGCCGGCACGGCCCGATTTCTTAACGTGCCGTGCCGGCCCACCGTGCCGCGCCCTCGGCCCAGGCACGGCCCGTCCCGCCGTGCCGTGCCGGCCCGGCCCGCCTCGCCGCCGTGCCGTGCCATGCCCGGGCCGGGTCTACAGTGACGGGCCGCGGTGCGGCCCGTCACGGCCCGGCCCATTTGGCCACCTCTGTCTCCCAAGATTCTGGTAATGTTCTGGCCTGCAAGTTCTCTTTCTCCTGATATCCTCATGGCAGGAGGGTGGAACAAGGAGAACTGGTTCAACTTGGCCAAATATGCAGACTTCAACATGGATGCCTGCTACGACTTCGTGCAGACGATGCAATCTTCCAACGGTGAGAGTCTCCTTGGAAATCCGTCACAGAACCTCGAAGATCCCACTGTAGAAAAGGCTGATGAGGGATCCAAACCCCCCACAGCAGTATGCCCAACAGAGGACTCACTTCCCCCAAGTAGCAAGGGTCAACCCGACCATGATAAGGACTCACAACACGACAATCGGCTCACCTCCAAGCATTTTGAGTCCCGCGGTGACACCTAGAGCAGTTTCAGCGAGCCTTAGAATTTGCCAATCCAGGAATCCATCGCCAACTGGTGGTGCTGACTCTCCGGTTGAATCTGAAAAGAGAATGGATGGGCACTCTTTGCGTTCGCCCCTATTTTCATGGGGAACAGATCAGACCGATGACAGTTATAACCCGAAATTCCCCTACCTATGGGGGTTTACTCCAGGCCACGAGGTAATCTCGCTCGATGATTCTTCAGATAAGGGGGCCTCCCCCAAAAGTAGAGATTCTAAATAAGAGGTCTTTGTCCTACCTGCAGATCCTCATCACCCGCTCGGAGGAAGCCCTGAGGATGCTCCCCACCGATCACATTCTCCCGCCTCTCGTGAGAATGGTGAGGAGACCTCTAGTGATGAGCCTGATCAGTACACTAATGAGCGTGAGAGAAATCCTAGTAATAATCGCTCTTCTGTGAGGCAGCCCTAGCCAGCATCAAGGATCGAGGATCCCAAGACTGCTCGAAGAAGGCGACTGGTTGCCCAGAGGTTTTTACCTAGACGTGTTCAGTACTTTATAAGGGACTCGAGAGCTTCAATAGATTAATAACTTGCTCAAGAACCCGACTCAAGAGCTTGCTCGGGCACCAACCTACAAACACTTTGCTGAAAGGATTGTGCAAAGACTCTGCGATCTCATGGCCAACCTCAAGCACCCTCGCCAGTGTATCTGTGGGAATTGGCAAGGTATGACCGCATCTAATCGATCACGAAACTCATCTAGTTGGGTTCGGCATGATGACAGGGTGCGTCGGACTCTCGGTCGCAATACTAGTTGGAGGAGAATACCTCGAACGACTCCGGATTGGCAAGTTGATACTCAGTCACTGCTTCAAGCAAGGAACCTGCAGCAGCAGATGGAGTACGAGGAGTGCTACCCTCCCTCGTATGGACGAGGCCTATTATAGGTCAGGTCAACTGACCATCGAGCATCACCGAGTACGATCACCCAACGATGTCAACTACCCTTTCTCGCAAAGGAGACATCAAGAAATCATTACTAGATATCGAGCATTCGTGCCTGAACTCTGAGCCGTGCACTGGGTGCCTACAGTGTGCAGCGCTCCGCAGACACCGGATACCCTTATCTCTTGCTCAGCAAAGCGTGCAACCTGCACGAGCATGGCGGCGACGAGGTCATGGAGGCGCCCACAATCGGCGATGGCTTGGCGACGGAGTCTGGGGTACGGCAGACCAGAGAGAGCGATGGCCTCATGCACGAGCTCCCCTTCTATGGGCGACGTCGAGGGTGGTCTGCTCCCAGGAGCCCAGGACAACGGCCAGGACGTGTGCAGCGTGCTCCCCTTCTCTGCATTTTTTAGAACGGCTCCCCTTCTGTGCTGCAGTGTGTGGACGCGCTGTTAACGAGATGGGAAGGGAACGGAAAGAAGAAAGACTTACGGGATGCTGGTGAAAACAGGTGTCGTCTTCTAAAAGAGATCTAACTTGATGAGGGAATAGACCTTATCTCATAGGATTTTTTTTCCCAACAAGCCAAGCAATAGCAACCAACCCCACACAACCTCGACGCCATTCTTGTCCTCCTCACTCGCATGCACGCACGTACGCCTCCACGCCACGCGCCTTCCTCTTCTTCTCCCTGTCTCAGATGGCTTCCTCCTCCGTCGAGCGGCCCCCTCTCCTCCTCCTCCTGCTCGTCGTCCTTCTCCTGCTCTCCTCCCTCTCTGCCACCAACCATCGCCGACAGGCGCGCGCGGCAGGACTTCCAGGTCGCGGCGGGGGCGGCGGAGCCAAGAACGGGCCAGCCTGGCGCTGGAGTGGCCAATAGCAGCGCCGGTAGGCGGCTGATCAGGGGAAGGAGAAGGAGGAGGGCGGGCCGCGGCGGCAGCGGAGGCACCGGCGTGTGGGCATTCTCAGCGATGCTGCCCCGGGGGTTCGTGCCGCCGTCGGGCTCGTCCGCGTGCCACAACGACATGCCGGCCACCTCCGCCGACGCCCAGTTCTTCACCTGCGGCGGGAGCTCCAGCCCGTGACGACGGCGGCGGCCGTGTTCTTGCCTGCCTGCCTGCTTCGAGCAAGAAGATTCCAATTCCAAGAATGGTTCTTGGAAGGGTACGATTATACGAAGCCGCGGGGTCCTCTTCTCTCTGCTAGTTCTTGAGGGGTTCTTGCAAGTGTAAATGCGGTGAGGCTTAATGTCTTCTGCTCTAGTTGTTCGTGAAGGATTTGGAGGTCTTAATCGGTTGAATGCATCGGAGCGATGCGAGTTTGAGATCTTGATGAGTTGGTTCACGTTTCGATTCTTCTCCCCTCCCGGTCCCTGTTCTCAAATGTGTGAAGGCGAAACCTTCTGTTCAAATGCTCTCTGTTTCTTGGACATTTGGGCTCTGAACCTGTGTAAACTCTGCTCTTGTTCTTCAGCTCTTATCGTCTCTGCTTCCTCTGCTCTTGTTCGTGCAACTCGAAAAAAATGCACTAGGTATTCTTTTTCAAGGGATTTGATAACTATGAACAGAGGATTGAAGTGAACGTTCTTGTTCAGTTGTTCTTGAGACCTGAAGCTGTAATGCTTCAGATTTGTTGTTCCATATCTTATTTCAACCTCCATAAGACCTTGGCGTATGAGAAATGCACAGAAGGCAAATATTGTGAAATTAATTAGAGCTTAATCTCACAATCTGGCCATTCCTAGTTCCTAGTAGAAATTAACTTGTTCTTGAAAGGAAGGAGTCTATATAACACTTTAAACTTTACTCAAAAGTCTATCAAGTATTTTGAACTATGAAACTAGATATTTGACCATCTAAACTTTGCAATCCGATTTAAATAACACCCTGACTTGGTTTCTTGGAGGTGGTATTGCTCAGATGGCACGATAAAATAGACGGCTTTACCATACAGAATGACATGCTGGCCAAATTTAACTGAATGATAGATAGGGTCTACATGGTCTTCTCTCTCGATTGAAATGGAGAGGGAGGAAGCTACAAGGGGCAGCGACAGTGGAAGCGCATGGAAGCTTGGTAGGAGAGACGCCTCTGTAAGATTCACCTGTCATTCACCTAAACTTAGTCAATGTGTTATCCTACATGGCAAAACTGTCTACTCATTACGTCACACGGGTAATACTACCATGCAAAACTAGATCAATGTATTATTTGAACCGGATTGCAAAGTTTGAGGGTTAAATATCTAGTTTCATATTTCAGAGTGTTGGACGGACTTTCAAGTAAAATTCAAGATATTATATAGACTTTTCCTTCATGAAACAACAATGGCTCGTCCTGGTGCTGCATGCCAATGACATCATTAAACTAAGTGAATGACTATTGCACAGATAACTATTTTTTCCCTTCATCTTCAATCACTTTTTTATACTACAACTTTAGGTAACTGAGAGCAACTTTAGGTGGAGAGAATTAGTACACTGCAACTTTAGGTGACTGAGAGTGCAACTTCAAGTAATTGAGAGATAAAAAATTTCAGTCAACTATATAATAGCAAAACCGGGCCTAGATTACTCTTCCATCTGGTTCATGGGTACTCACCAATCACACAGCTCGAATCACCCCGGGTTATGCAGACCCCACACGCTAATTGATTATTGTCAATTCCCCCTCCCTTAATCCGCACGCTTTAACCCCCTGCTCCGAAAGCATCAGCCGCCGAGCTAAGCTAGCTGCTCCTGCCTCCAAGACACTCCAAGATGTCGAGCTTTACATGCGGTTTAAGCTTAGTTTAAGGCCTTGTGTTTCGTAGCGTCTACTCCATGCAGCGGCAACGTCTTTTAACAACAACGTCGCGCGCGCCGCTCGATCTCTAGGCGATTACCGTCCATGTGAATGATTGTGAAAACTTTAAGAATTATCTTCAAAGTTTGACTAGTTGAGAAACCAAAAGCGCAAAAAAGGTAATTCCTAACTAAGGAACAAGAAATGACAGTAAATCACTTGTAGACGAGGCCCGTTTTTAACACGGGAAATTTTTTCGATTTATGTGAAAATTCCTACAATTCTGGTCCAAACAATCCCTCGAGAGAAAATGAGATCGTCTGCAGTCGCGCACAGTGACTGTAGAGAGCAGTCGTGAATCTGAGCCGTCTGATCGGAAAAAGAGCGGCCCAGATCAGATTTTGCTACAGTAAATTTTACTGTAGCTACAGTAAAATGTACTGTAAATACAGTAAAATTTACTGTAGCAAAATCCGATCTGGGCCGCTCTTTTTCTGATCGGACAGCTCAGATTCGCGACTGCTCTCTACAGTCACTGTGCGCGACTGTAGAGAATCTCGTTCCCTCGAGAGGAAGTCACTGAAACATAGTTGCTCATGTAGTACCTATCGAGGAGTGAGTATAGTATACTGTAACTTCTATAGATGTAGGTCGGTGATAGCAATGTTGGATCTAGGTCTATGGTAATCTAGACTTTAGGAGTATATGATATTTGCTAGTGTCGAGGCTAGGTAACTCTAGGGCGTAATCTTTGCTCTAGAATAGTCTTCAGCCCTTCATAGTTTAGGATGTGACGAAATTCTGAATCTGACACTCAGTGATAGCATATATGTATCTTCTGAGGAAATGTATATGTAGAGAATACATAGACCAAAAGACAATGTAACTGATTTCCTTGCACCGAGTATTAAGCGTAGAGACAGAGCTCTTTTCCTACGGTGTGTGCATGGATGCGGCAACGGTGCAAAGAAAATCATGGATGCGGCAACGGTGCAAAGAAAATCTTTTACTCTTTTCCTAGGGTGAGTTCGGATCAGCTTAAGGTCAGTTTATGTTCGTGTTGTCTATAGTAATTAGTTTTTAAATGATGTGTTTTTTAAGACAAGATTAATAGAAAGATTGTAGTAAAAAGTGTACTGAGTTCAGTTGTACCGGCTAAAATCACATGTAACTATTTTCCTGTGTATACTATCTCTTACAAACAGTCAGAATTCAAATATTTAAACCATGAAACATCGGTCAAAAGAACCTATCCTAACTGTGGCGTCAAACTGTCAGCATATCTTTTCTTACCTCATGCCACACCATCTTCCAGCAGGAACAAACGGTTGATGCTTGGTAAAGATGCAATGCGTGTCTGGGAGTATGAAATAAAGAGTAACAAGGTTCTGTCGATCCTCCGAAATCTCATATGGTTTTCTACTAATTCTGGTAAGAATTACGGGTTTTTGGTTGATTAATACACGTTGCTACAATAATATTAAGCAAGTTTGACTAAGTATGAGCACATTTGTTTGCTCCAACTCTAGTTCTGTCATAAAATTTGCAGAGATATGGCGAAGTTTGGTAAGGAACCAAACAAAACATATGTCAAATTCTTGCACAAAAGTGATATGTAGGTCCATTTCTATTTTGCTTTGATTTATGGTGTTTAGTTGTAGCTTATAACTTTTAGATTGTTCATATGAGAAAGTACGGAACAACAGAAATTCATATACGATTTTGGTCAATATAAATAAAGTTGTTATAGTGTATACTACAATTAACTTGTAGACTCTGCTTTAAAAAGATACTTAGTTTAAAAAATTAATTATTACAAAAAAAATTAAAAAATAGTTTTTAGAAGCTAAAAAGACACCGTAATCTATCGATCTGATTTCGCCATTATACGCGCGGGCTTCCACCCTACCATCCCTCAAAACTTCATTCGATCATCAACGGAAAATTTATATTTTTGCCACCCTTATGAGGTGAGGGGCAACAGATTTGCCACCCTGGCCCGTTGTCAATGACTCAGGCGGTCCCACATGTAATGTAAGTGACAGAGGTAATTGGCCAATCTTAAGAGTGGCAAAAACATGAATCTCCCATCATCAACGGCACAGTGTCCACTAAAAACCTACAGCCACTCGTAAGCATCGAATTATCACGAGCATAATTTTGAACAGTACACAGATGAATTTAGCCCTCACTCATTTTGATTTAAACTTATAACTTCTGATTACTTTTTATTATTCTTAAATTTCGTTTTTTAGATTTTTTGAGCTTTTTGTCGGTTCTTTTTTTCCGTATTCATTTGTATTATTCATGATAGGTTAACCTATTTTTATTTTTAAAATTTTAAATCTAGTTACGCCAAATAAACCATCATAAGCTATAGTATAATTTTAGCCGGCTACAATGCAATTTCAGCTATAAATCATCTTATTTCAACCTAATCGAGCGGCACCTTAGGATGTTTATATTTACTTTTGTTTATGGCTTGTTTATGATTTTTGGTTAAAAATAAATAATAGTGCCTAAAAATGTGATTTTTAGAAGGAGCACGCAAGCAGTAAAAACATAGGGGAGAGATGCGTGCGCGTGATGGGGACGAGAAGAGTGAGATGCGTGATACGCAAGTGCTCTTTGTCTTATCTTGGAGCAGAACGATAGTGGGAAAAATGAAAAAAGCTATTTAAAAAAGCTGAATATTTATATTAATTTTTAGTTTGTTTAAGCCCCTAGCCAATACACCAGAGTCTTCGATAAAATTGCCCATTGATTGAATTTTGGATTAAAAAAAAGATTGGATTTTGGATGTGAGTATGTGACTTCGGCAGTTCAGCCTAGTCACAGTGACAACACGGCTTTCACCTGACCTGAGTGACTGGACCCGTGGGTACGAGCCCGCGTGAGCGCGCCACGGCCCACCACCTGTTCGACCAAAACCCCCCGACGCCGCCGCCACCTCCCCCACAATGCCGCCGCCACGCGCGGCGCTCCGCCGCCTCCTCCCCACCCGTCTCCACCCAGTCAGGCGCCGTGCTCCTCCTCCGCCTCCGCCGGCCGACGAGGGTCCCCTCCCCGACCCCTACGCCCTCCTCGTCCACGACCCCATCGACCTCCTCTCCTCCCTGTGGCGCCGCGCTTTCGCGCACCCGCTTCCCGCCCCCTTCCCCAACCTCTCCGGCTACGCCTCCCGCCTCGACCTCTGGCTCCTCTCCTACCAGCGCGCCTGCGCCCACGCCACCGGCTCCTTCCCCCCGCGCCCCGCCGTCCCGCTCCCCACCCTCCACTCCCTCCTCCGCCTCCGCGCCGCCGCCCTCCACCGCCACCCCGCCTTCCCCTGGGGTGCCTCCACCCACCTCCTCCTCCGCTCCCCCGCCGACCCACCCTCCACCGTCCCCGTCTCCCGCCGCAAGCTCGCCGCCCGCCTCGCCAACGCCCCGCCCCCCTTCCAGGACCGCGTCGTCCAGGAGCTCCTCCTCCTCCTCCTCGAGCCCGTCTTCGAGCCCCGCTTCTCCCCCAAATCCCACGCCTTCCGCCCCGGCCGCGGGCCCCATACTGCCATCCGCTCCATTCGCTCCGGCTTCGCTGCCTACCTCTGGTTCGTCACCGCCGACCTCACAGCCGTGGTCGACGCGCTCTCGTCGGACACCATCCTGTCATGCGTCCAGAAGGCTGTCTCCGACCGCAAAGTGTTGTCTTTGCTCAAGTCGGCGCTCAACACTCTGGTCCGGCCCGGGTCTGTGCTGCCACGGGAGAAGGAGCTTGATGGGCTGGCCAAGAAGAGGCTGAAAAGGAAGGTGCTCAGGAAGAGCAGGAAGAAGAAGGTGCTTAATGAGAACGAGCCGAAGCCTGACCCATATTGGCTTAGGCTGTTCTTTGGGTTTGCCCCTGAACAGGCGTGTCATGTGCCGAATTATGGGCATTGTGGGATACTCAGTCCTTTGCTCGCCAATGTGTGCCTGAACGAGTTGGATTTGTGGATGGAAGAGAGGATTCATGAGTACTTCCGCCCATCGAGGCATGATTCGATTTGGAAGGAAGCAGGTGATGAGGGATGTCATAATCCTGCTTGGCCTGAGTTTGTCCCATCGAGTGGTAAGGAGAAGACAAGGAAGATGGATTTCCTAAGATTTGGCTCCCATGTCTTGATTGGAATCAGGGGGCCGAGGGAAGATGCAGTTGAGATAAGGAGGCAACTGATGGCGTTTTGTGAGAGCACATTTGGTTTGAGACCAGAGAATTCAATGGTAGAGATTGAGCACATCACGAGGGGGATTGAGTTCTTGGATCATGTGATCACCCGCCGTGTCATCTACCCGACCTTGCGATATACTGCCAGTGGAGGGGACATTGTGAGCGAGAAGGGTGTCGGAACATTGCTGTCTGTGACAGCAAGCTTGCAGAGGTGCATAAGGCATTTCAGGAAGCTTGAGCTTGTAAAAGGTGATAGGGATCCTGAGCCATTGCCTTGTTCACCAATGCTGTACTCTGGGCAGGCGCACACTAACTCTCAAATGAACAAATTTCTTGAGACCATGGCTGATTGGTATAGGTATGCAGACAACAGGAAGAAGATTGTAGGGTTCTGCGCATATGTCATAAGGAGCTCTTTGGCAAAGCTTTATGCGGCAAGGTACAGGCTCAAATCTCGAGCTAAGGTCTACAAGATCGCATCACGTGATCTTAGCCGCCCATTGAGAGAGAGCACAAGGAATGACGCGCCAGAATACTCTGATCTCCTGAGAATGGGACTTGTTGATATTATTAAGGGCGTACAATTTGCACGCATGTCATCAATTCCTTCATGCGACTACACACCTTTCCCTAGAAACTGGGTACCTCACCATGAACTTGTATTGCGCGAGTATATTAAACTGCAAGATCCAAAGTTCTTTTGTGAACTTCACAAGACAATCAAACATCAGGAAATAAGTTCATCACAGGATGATGTATCCAGGATTGTGTGGTACTATAAAGTTTATGGTGTTTATGATGATAAAAGATCTGTAATGAAATTAAATGAATGGAGGAATAATGATAAAGCTACCAATGGGGACAAGCAACTTCTGCTGGATACATAGCCCTAACTCCTAAGTTCCTGCACGGCTGCATTCACAGAAATACCGATGGGTGATATACCAATTACACGTCAAGCAGATCTGTTGTGAAGAAACTTTTGTCGGACAAATCCTCATTGTTTAAGAGAATACTGATGGGTGATAGATATATTAATAACTTATCAGCTAAAGAAATGTATCATCAAGCAGATATTCTGATGTGCAGGAGTACAAGTTTGAATGTGTACAACGATATTTGACCTGATATGAAGGTAAACTCATTTGTTCTCTTTTTTGTTTACTTATACTGAAAATACTTATCATGATGAGACATGTATGCCATTTTTTCTTCTGTTTGATGCACTTGCAAATTTAGTGTTTCTACAGAAGTGGAACACTACGTTATTTGTAGTTATCGTGAAATTAGCAGAATTGGGAATACAATCAATTTTTGAATTGCTTGTTAAGTTGCAAAGATTTCGTCATCAATGAAATTGTTTTCAGGCTTAAGTATGCTACTTGACCTTGTTAAGAAGTTAAATGTAATGATCCTTAGATCATCACGGGGTAAACACCGCCGGGAGGACGGCTGGGTGGCGGCGGCTTCTTTGGGATGTGAGGAGACTATAAATGAGGGAGAGCACTTTATATGAGAGACTAGGGTTTAATTCTTGCTCATTGCTTGCCTCCAAATGCACAGCCGTATGCCTCTTTTAAAGTGGTCGGCTTGCCCCTAACAAATTGAGCTAACAACTTAACTAAAGATAAGAACCAAAGCTAACTTTATCAAACAACTAGATGGATAACTGGAGGCCTAATCCTGCGCTGCGCTGCGCATGCTGCATCCTGTGCCCCACTAATCCCTGAGCCCATATGACCGGCCAACTGGCCATGGCGTCGTGCACATACATGCACATAACATTAAATGACACTTATTCTACCCTTTTACAGTTAGACTAGCATGCTTATTTTCTTATGCAGTAACAGTATCAAAGTATGACACATGTACTATACGGCCTTTCCTGATGCTATCATAAGTAGACGACAAATGAAAAAGTGTCATTGTTTTGGGGAGTTTGGGGAGTTAGGTGTTGTTTGAAACGGAGGGAAGATAGAGAGACTTTTGAGGATTTAAATCCTATGGAAAGTTTCCTATGTGACATGTTCATTGTAATATATTTGGAATGAGCTTGTTCATAGGATTTTAGAGGAAATGTAAAAGAGGCCTAGCCTCATGGTGAATTTTCTTTCAGTTGTTCAAAGCAAACTGTAAAAATATTGCCATATTTTTTAATTCTTGTAGGATTCCACTAGGCGTGACATTCAATTTGGCCTATTCCTGTGTTTACCCCTTTTTGTGGTATTTAGCATTCCAAATGGGCACAAGCTTGAGGCAGTACATTTTTAAGGAAATCCATGCCAAACAAACTAGCAAGTAACAACTAGAAATTTCAAATTTGTTGATCAACTGTAATATGTGTCAAATAAGGGTAAAGCCCACTACACTGGATTGACGTGAGTTTTGTCATTTGTGATCTGTGGGAGAAATTCAATTTGCTTGTCGTAAGATTTGAATTTAAAGTTTAAACAATTGTAACCTCATCTGAAGTCCGTGCAAATTCTAAATATTCAGTAATGCATAGTTTCTTTAGTAATGCATACTGCCTTTCGTGGAGCTGCTAAACTAAATCTAATACAAGGAACTATTCTTGTTGAGAGAATACTCATGTTCGAATCCTTTTGTAAGTTTTTTTTTCTTGAAAACGCAGGAGGAATGTGCTTCATTCATTAAGAAGTGAAAAGGAAAAAAAATCATGGCTTGAGAGCCATGGCTAATTGTTTTAGATCGTTATTACAAGTGGTAAACAACCAGGGGCTTGTGAAGGCCTAATAGGGTGGCTAAGACTGAGCAATATCCGGCTGAGATAGAGACACAGGGATATAAACGAGGTCCTGCAGTTTGGAATACATGAATTTAGTGATTATCAATCAAATATTAATCCATTGCTCTATATACTAGTCACAATTCACAAACTCAATACTTCGAAATGAAAAGTGGAATCATCTCTCATTGGGATCACTACATAATGTTTTTTCAACATGACTGGTCAGCTTGTGCAGGAAGTTATAGTTTGTTTGCCTTTTCACCAACTTCAGTTATCTTAGTCTATTTTCTCCTTCATTGGTCAAACTCCTTATTGTTATTTCGCATAACTAGATAGGTCAAACATAAATATGTATGCCGGGAAACCTAGGAGATGACAAAGTTGCTGATGAATTTGCTAAATGTTGGCTATATATTTCACAGGCAATATCCAATGTTATAAAATACCATTGCTCATGTTGAGTGAGTCTTCTTATCCTTAACTGATGTCGAACTTTTACTTTCACTCTTTCACATTACTATGGACCTTGAGAGAACATATTTGGTGTTCCAATCACTAACCCTTTTACATTGTGGTTTACTTGTTGTTCGGAAAATTTGCTGATGATTGTATTGTATATTTGAAGTTACCTACATTTTAGGTCCTTTAGGATGACCCCAGCATTTATTTCAAGCCCAACTGTCGTATTTGTTTTCTTTGCAAAGAACTGCTATGTTCCTCATATCTGTGTGGGGTTCCCATTTAGAAAGTTCTGGAAGATGTTCCATCTCAGACATGGTGTAACCAGTAATATCCTTTTAATCCTCGTATTTTTTGTGTTGCATGTCAACTTGTGCAGTTGCATAGGCTACTACTGTTCCAAAATTACTCCCTCAATTGGCCATCACAGATATAGTGGTTTTTGTTGGTATGGTGATAGAACGAATTATGCTATAATTGAATATTTGAATTTATCAGGGTGCATCTCTATGTGTTTCCAGCAACATGGGCATGAGGTAGTGGTCACCTCCATATTAGTGGTGGTTCGGGTGGTGGTCATGGTTATCATTTGTTCATTCTATACTTTTTATTATTTTATGGGGAATTACTTTTCTTAAGTCAATCCAATTTGTGCGTTGAACAACCTAATATGCTTGACCAAAAGTATGCCATCATCAAAAGCATCTGATTTTAAATACTAATAAACTGCCACTCTGCAATCCACAGGAGGAAAAGTAAACACAAAGAAAAAGGGCACAAAGATGCATCAAACATATCGATTACTTAGTATTTTACTGCATTAATGCATGCCAATCAACCATTAGTTTGAACCTGCCTCCAAACCCACCCACAGATACATACACAAACAAACAACATGGTTGGGGGAAAACCAGACCTGTGATGTCTGAATTTTCAATAGTAGAGAAGGGAGATGTGTTGCATACTGCTTCAAGCATTCAATTCCAATGTTGGAAACAAAGAAACTTTGGGGGTTCTCATTGTTTTTACTAGAGCAGTTTGACCGGATGAAATTTTGTAAAAACTATTCGGGTGTTTATGTTGTGACTTTTATGTAATGAGCTCCTAGATAGTGATTGAACCTTGTTTTGTCATGTTAACCAAATGCTGGAAGCACTTAGTGACATACTGACATCATTGATGATTTCATGATTTCGATATTTGGGCCCCAACTTAGCCTACTAGGTAAAATATTATTGAGTGACAAATGTATGCTGATGTAGATGTAAGACATGGAATACTATTTTATAATTTATATTCTAGCAGTGTATCCAGATAATTTGTAATCTTATTTATTTTGTACCGTGTTTGCTGTTTATGGCCCATCAAGTGAATGTAATCTCTAGAAGTACACATATATGGTGTAGCCTGTTTCTGTTGGGAAGTGTTAACATTCAGGCTAAGAGACTTTTAATATATTATGGGATGCTACACTTACATGTCTAGAAAATTGGGTTCTTGCAATCTCCAGTTTTAGCATTTGTAACTGATCTTGCCCATTTTTCTATATTGTGGTAAAAATTATTGATTGACAAGCGTGCTTTGAAGATTTAATTTAACAATTGATTTGTGTACATAACATGGTTCTGAAAAACAATTTTACCACACAACATGCTTTCTGGTGCATTGTATTAGTAGGTTAATCTGTTTGGTCTATGCATTTCCCAATATGTTGGTCTAAGACCAGCACATGTTTAAGAACCAACTCATGCCAAATTAAGTTTTAATCAGTGTGTTTACAATAATCAAACTAAACTACAAATACGAGTTTTGAATAGTATGAATTAAAATCTATATTTGTTGGAGAAGTCTTAGCAATTTGAAGTATTTCAAGTTTTCTGTCAGTCCAGTCAACAAAACCTACTAGCAAATTAATTAGATTTTTTTTGGAAGGAAAGATTAATTAGAAAACCTGAAAGATTAATTAGAAAACATGATATTAGTGTAACATACAATCTGAGATATTGCATAATATCCAAATGCAAGAAGCTAATCGTATCATCCGGTTTCCCATTTTAAAACCATGGTTAATGGTACATTGCTGCTGCTATTTTATTACATATATCATATAGCTTGGTTTGTGCCCACTTAAAAGAAAGCCCTTCCTCTTTTTGAGAAACATGCATAGCTAGATGCACCAACCAGCCCTCCATCTGCCTTGCCCCATATAAATTTCGCTGAAATTGTTGGCCGTGCCTTATGAGGCAATATTATATAGCATCCTTTTTCCAGTTTCAGCATGCAGGGTTTTGATGGATTTGTTGACATGGTTGCTACTGTAAGCTTGTCAGAGAGGTAGAAAGTGCTGTTATTAGCACAATCTTTGTATCTATGTTGATTTTTTTCATGAATGTACGTGCCTCGTACTGCCTTCATTGTTTGGCATTGGTGCACTGGCGAGTGTTAAATGTTGGACAGGAGTCTAGATATGCTCCATTGTGATTAAGCTCCTACGTTTTTTTTCTTAAAATGGTTAACTGTATTGTTATGAATGTAGGGGAAACACATTTCATTCGTTTATATAACACAAAACCTTGACAACCCTTTATGGCTTCATGTGGGCTTGGTTTTTTGTTTCGATTATCTAACTTATGGGACCACACAGCAGATTCATGTTGATGTTGGACCTCTTTTCATGCTTTACCAGTGCTTCAGATTTTCCCAACCACATAATCCCCCAATGGCTACATCAGCTTGTAGGTGGGGTGGGGTTGCTTATCAAGTACCACCAATTGAATGATTTTTTGGGCTATGCCTTTCCTTTAGTGGGTCATTTTTGCAATGGACAAAGTGTGGTGAGGACCGTTTTCTTGCTATACAGGGCCAGTCCTACAATACCATGGGCGGGAGGAAAGTGATACATCATATGCTACAGTGCTTGCTAGCTGGACGAATGCAATTGTTCTGTGTTACTTTACTGCAACTGTAGATGGATTATTTTGGAAAATACCCTCATCAGGGAGTATACCATCATGCTCTTGCTGTTATTTTGCAGGATCATCAATGCTGGAGACCTGGAGTACATTATTGTAAAATTTCATTAATCTCTATATTTTCTGATGGTTACACCAGTGCAAACAGTTGACTTTCAGGTATGGCATGGGCATCCCCAGTGTCCTATCTTCTAAGCAAGATGGTAACTCAGAAAACTAGTTTCCATGTTGCTGTTCGTTTGCAAATTGTGAACAGGATTTTTCCCCATAACCCAAATGCAGGTTAAGAAGAGTCACTGATAAGATGAATCTGGCTCTCATTTCCTCTCACACCGACGTTTTCCTTTCAGGATGTGGGGTATGACCCCCCAACTAAGTTGCTATTGCTGTTTTTCTGTCAGATCAATTTGCTATACAGGACCTTAGTTAGCTTTCAGGATGTGGGTTATGACCCCAACTAAGTTGTTATTGCTGTTTTTTTGTCAGATCAATTAGCTATACATGACCTTAGTTAGAAGTTGAGAAGCATTTTTCATATGATTGAACCCTTGTGTCGGGTAACATCTGTATCTGATTGCCCCTTGCAATTATTCAGACCAAGGATTTTGTCCCTGTCCAATCTCCCACTCGTCCAGATAACGACGGCTCTCACAAGCTTGTCGTGCTGATTTTGTTCTTTCATATCTTATGTGACACACCAGGTCGTTGGTTTCTTCTCCGTCCCTTGCGTCATGGATTTGTTTATCCTATCCTCCGTTGTGCTCTGCTATCCCGTTTCCCCAAATCCCTGTGTGTTGAGCTGCTGCGGCTGCGGTTCAGTCCTTTTCAAGTGCAATATTGCGAATAAAGTTGCATTTGTTCTGAAGACTTTAATATATTCCTGGTGTGAGAAAAGGGCCTCATATTTTGCCTTTCGATGATAGCGCTGGATTCTCCAGTTTGGGTCTATTATAATGATGATATTCTGCTGCCAGATCGCCGTTGAATCAGAAAAAGAAGAGAAGGTAATCTTGGACGGCTTCTCTCTCTCTTTTTCCCCATACTGAAGATTGGAAGATCGAATCGTTTGCCATTGTCAATATTTCTAGTGCGTTGTTGAAATTTTTGTCTAAAGAATTCAGGTCACAGGCATTGACCATGAAGGGTTCTTGCTGATCTCATGTAGCTTGATATGCTACTATAGAGCTGAAACATTCATGCCGTTGATTCGATGAATTTGATTGCGATTCTTCATGATCTAGATGTGAATTTGGTGCGAGTAACAATTACAAGTGGAATAAATCTCGGCGGTTCTTGAACGGGAGAAATTGACCGGAATCGATGTAGTAGTGTTATGCTCCATGTCTTTTTCCATTTCGATTCTCCTAATCCATTGACCAAATTTATTGTACTAAACTACTGATACGGATTCATAAAGAGGGGTAATGCCTCCGTTTTAATCATAGGTGTCGATTATTTTTCTTAGTAACGTTCCCGTCCCGTTCACGTGTCTGTAAGGTTCTGAAGAATTAGAAAAGGAGATTGCCTTTTAGCTCAAGAAAAAAGAAGAGATAGATACAATATATATATCTTCGTGCATAAATTCACACATGCTGCTTTTTTTCCGAGCTCGCCTACGTCAGCTCTGAGCGGCACGAGACGTTGAGAAGTTGAGATCTCCTGCAGCCTCGGACCTTGTAACCTCTGTGCGGCGGCATCGCACGTGATGCCATCGCTCCGTTGAAGCCTGGAACCAAACAAACTTTACGGTAAATGGTTTTTTATAGTACATAGCTTTTAAATAAAGTGTCTTTTTAAGATAAAATCTATTAATCGAAGTACATACTGTAGTGATTTTATTTATATCAGTCAAAATAATACATGCATTTTTTTCTCTGTATGACTCTTTACAAGTTGTTATTAAGCTAAAGCTAAAAATCATTAACAAAAACCAATATAGAATAGTTGTTGTCGCGAAAACTTGTATGCACAAGCGCACAAACACAACAGGTGGAACCTAATGTAAGGTTCCGTTTGGATCATAGTAATTTTATCGGAAATAGTTTAATTTTCGTAGGAATGGAAAAAGATTCCCGCATTTCCAATGTAGCCTAAATGATTGCTTTTAGAATTAGTTGCATACATGTATAGTTTTCCTATGTAAAAACTAGCTAAGTATCGAATACCCATGAAAACATGTGTGGCAGTTTGCAAATTTCTCAAAAAAAAAAAATCGTATCTAAGGGTGCTCATATTCTCTCTCTATTTTATGCACAATTTTAAAATCAAACTCATTCGGATTTGTGAGAATGTCTTTTTCATACCTCGCAAATCTGGTTTGGATTGACAGTGAAATTCTGTAGGGAATAGAACACGCCCTTCTTTGCATTTGATGATTTTTTTGGAATCTTGTGAAAACATCGATACCCTAGCTTTTTTACATTACTCTTAAAAAGTTGGTTTATTCATTTGATATTTCGTCATGTATATAAGGACCTATAGATAATTTCTTAAGAGTTAAAGAACTTTTCCCATAAAACTCGATATAGGGTCCCCATTTGGCTGGGAGTAGCTTCTTTAGGGATATGTTTGGTTGGTGGAATGGGGAGGAATGGGATGGGATGATTCCAGTTTTTTGGGATGGGATAGAACGGGATGGTTCCGTTGATATGTTTGGTTCATAGTATGGGATGGTTCTGTTTTTTGTTTAGTTAGTGGGATGGAGAAGAATGAAACCGTTCCGTCTGTTGTTTGGTTGATGGGATGGGGATGAAAAATAGGATATGCGTTCATCGGGGGACCGAGCGTGCGGCGGCGTCGCGGGAGGTCGGCGCGGGCGGGAGGTCAGGCGGCGGCGAGGGAGGCCATCGCGGGCGGCGGCGCGGGAGGTCGGCACGGGCGGGAGGCCGGCGCGGGCGTGGGAGGCCGGCGCGGGAGGTCGGCGCGGGCGGGGGAGGCCGGCGCGGGCGGGAGTTCGGCGCGGGAGGAGGCCGGCGCGGGCGTCGGAGGCCGGCGCGGGCGTCGGAGGCCGTCGCGGGAGGCCAGCGCGGGAGGGAGGTCGGCGCGGGAGGGGAGGCCGGCAGCGTGGGAGGCCGGCGCCCCGATCTGGATCTGGAGAGGCCGGCGGCGTGGGAGACAAGGCGCAGCTTTTTTTGTGGAATGGGCTCGTCCGGGATTTTTTGGGGGATGGAGTGATCCCGAATATTGAAGGAATATTCCTTTGGAAGGAACCGTTTGCTTCCACTTCATTCTTCTCCATCCTACGATCCAAACAGCTGGATGAGCTCAAAATTGGAATGGAATGGTTCCATCCCTTAGCCATCCTAGCATCCAAACACATCGACCAACTTGGGGGACTTACAAGCTTATTTAGGATTTCTACTATAAAATTAGTTTATACTTGCATAATAAGTGTGAGACTCCTCTGGTTCGGCTTTAGCTTCTGGAAACTTATAACTTGAAGCTGCCAAACACGCATTTTGTAAACATTGAAGATTGCCTAACACTAGATAGATTAATACTAATAAGTTGGAAACTACGTCACCAACACTCCAAGAGCTGTTCATAAACCATAACGTTGCATAACAATTTTTCTTTTGAAGGAAATACGGCCCCAAGGAGCCTAACCCTATTTCATTATAGCAGTAACGGTACAAGCTCAGATATTAGACAGAAAGGAAAAGAAATTGACAAAAATACAACCATATCAGTGATGACTGTTGGAGCACATCGCCGGAGTAGTTGGAACAAGCTAACAACGACCTTGACTCCACCTCTTTGTTGGTAATACAAAAAGCGACCGGTTTGAACCTTCTCTTGTGATTACTGGTGATGAAGTATGTGGCCAGTAAGGAACCTAATGTGTAACCTCTAGAGATATGGGGGGTGGCCGGTGTGAACCAAATGATGAAGAGGAGTAGGAGGCGTAGCTCATTAGGAGACTGCTGTACACCTACTCGATGGCACCTGGCTCCTCAGCTACACTGAGTGCTTGAGGAGGTAAAGATCGCGGGTGTCACCGACAAGAAAGATGTTGAGGACGATGAGAAACCGGCACTCAAAACCGAACAACTTGACTCTGAAATAGCTGGATCTGGGAAAGAGCTTGTAATCGTTGCCAAGGATTTGAAGATGAGAACAAATATACTGCTAAGAAACAAAGAAGGAGAGGGGGACATACATAGTGGCTGGAGAGACGGCACATGGGCTAGCACGTGATAAATGTGAAATTATAGGGCGAATGAAGCTAGAGTAGTGGAGCAAACCTTGGATCACCAACACTGGTAAGCGACGGTGAGACGCTCCTAATATATAAGCAAAAGAAAACTATACAAAGAAAGAAAAGGAGGAAGTCTGGCCTACTGCTATACTGGGGATGGGTCCCTCACCCTACCTGACGCCGGTGATTAGCCGAAGAAGGGGGAAGGGGCCGGATCTGTGAATAGAAAAAACAAGAGAGGAAAGGTGGGGGTGAAGGAGAGGAGCCCTCGCGGAACATTTTGATATTAGAATGACATTGCATAACAATTAACATTTTCCAAAAAAAGAAACTACCACAACCTATTAGCGACCGGGGAGGAGTCTCTTAAATTGATTGTTGCTCTCAACATTGTACAAGTTTGTGTTCCCAGGTGCGATACACCGACCAGTCCCACCTTCTTTTGCGATCACACTGTACATGAGTAATAGCTTATACCAGTTAATTACAGTACAACAAGTCAGCATCGTACGATTAATATGTTAAAAACAAGTAGTACAACAGAAGTGTGATCGACAAAGTTTTGCACCCAAATCACACCACACCACCAACAACAGGAGTTCACCGAAACCCAGATCTCGCACGCGCACACTCACCAGTCACGGCACCTACCTGAGCACTCTAACCTCTCCTGCAGACACATGTCATTCAAAGCACGCCGCCGCTCCACACCACCGTTTAATCAGTCGAGGACGTTGCTGCCTGCCTTCCATCCAGCCCGAGAAAAGTCTCTCACAGTTACGTTACGTGCACACTAGTAGTAGTCACACGTAACACCACCGCTGATCGACTCAGCTCAGCCGCTGAATATCTACAGAGAAGATGTTGTCAATATTTAACTGACGATTAGGCGATTTTCAACTGGCTGCCCTGATCAACTCGGCTTCGGCTTCTGACTTCTGGCTTATTTTTCACTATTCATAAATTTCGTCTTTTTCTGAACTTTTGGCTTTTCGTTGAGCTTTTTTGCCGGTTCTTTTTTCCCGTATTTGTTTGTATTATACGTAATGGGCTAACATATTTTTTATTTTTAAATTTTTTTAAATTTAATTATGCTAAATAAGCCTCTGTCAGCTACAGTGCTTTTTTCAGCCAGCTACAGTGTTTTCAGCCATAAGCCACGAGCTTTTCAGCCGAACCGATCACCACCTATATAAATGACTATAGAGATAGAAATAGATTAAATACGAATTAAATAGTCTCAAATACATATATAAATCTATATTTTAAAAATGAATATGGATACAAATACGAACTCATACTTTAAAACGAATAAAAATATAAATTTAAACATTCTCGAATACAGTTTATCTTTAGGGTTTCCATCCCTAGATGACTATGCAGATTATTTATTACTTATATAAAACCATTGCAAATAACTATATAGATAATCTATTATATAAGTTGTTTTTAGTCATATCTATATACGATAGGGAGGTGTCCCTAAAAATAAAAATAAAATAAATCATATATTTCCCTCCAAGAAATAATTCTGATATTTCCTAGCGTAAAAATAGAAGGAGGGAAAGGAGCGGAAGAGAAAAGCAAGGAGGCTTTGTTAAGGTTTGGGCTCCTATTTATAGCCAACTTCCCCGAAAGCGATATCTCGCTCGCCTACTCTCCTTTTTTTTCCCTTCTTTTCATTCCTCGAACTCCCACTGTTCCAACAATAAAAACCCGGCCGAATTTCTCGATTCGATTTGATTTCCTCGCGGGTTCACGAGGCGCTCGCGATCGGCGGCGGTTCGATTCGGCAGCGGGCGGAGATGGTTGCCGTGGCGGCGGAGGGCCCGATCCGCGCGGACGCCGTGCCGCCGGCGGCGGCGGCGGGGGAGGCTGAGAGGGTGGATGCGGCGGCGGCCGGGAAGGGCGGGGAGGAGGAGGTGGGGGAGTACAAGAGCGACGTGAGGAAGCTGGAGGAGCTGTTCAAGAAGCTGAACCCATCCGCGGAGGAGTTCGTGCCGCTCTCGCGCCGCCGCGGCGGGGACGGCGGCCGCCGGCTCTCGGCCGACGCGCCCCTGTTCGTGTCGCCCGCGATCGAATACTACGCGCACCACCCGGTCGAGCAGCAGCAGCAGCAGATGCACGTGCTGCAGCTGGTCGGCGCCGGCGCCGGCGGTGGCATCGGCGGGGGGAGGGACTCCAGCAGCGACGGATCCGCCAACGGCCAGCCGAATCGACGGGTAATCGCCGAATTGCGGACTCGGTTTCGGTGCGATTTGTTTCCGTATGGGGGTTTGGGGCGGGCGGCTTTTGGCTTGATCGATCGATTGGATTTGGGGTTTAGGGTGATGTTGATGGATTTGGAGTTTTGGTCTCTCGTACGCGATCGTCTCGAAAGTCGATTTTTTTGGAGGGTTTTAGTTAGCTCGGTTATGATATTGGTATGATCAATTTAAGATGACACGAACGTTATTTTGGTGGATGGATTTTTCTCAAGGATCGATCGATTGACTTGATCTTCCCTCTTATACAAGAGGTGTCTAATCCATGCATTTTGGATGATTATTTACTTGTGATTCCTTTCATACAGTGTTGATTTTTTTACTGGAATCATGTGATTGACTTCTTTTTATTTTGTACTTTTGTTGCTGTTGTTACATTATCACAATAAATCGCTTGTCAATGCTAACTGTACAGTCATTTGAAAGTATTTGGGCACGACGAGAGTACTTTTTTTTCTGGTGATAATGGTAAGCTGCATTTGGTCTGGTTACAGAGAAGGAATGGTTTCAACCAGGGAAGGAGGAGGATGGGAGGCCGAGCACGGCGAGCTGATAGGGAGGATAGTGTGCGGCGAACCGTCTATGTTTCCGACATTGATCAACATGTGAGAATATCAAAGAGAATGAGCTGCTATATTTGGCTTTTCCATTTTCCTTGATTGATTGACTTCCAAATCCCTGATTGAATTGCAGGTCACTGAACAGAAGCTTGCGGAGGTTTTTTCAAACTGTGGACAGGTATGCCCTAAGATTTGTTAATGTTAAATAAGTTTGTGAGGAAATATGATTTTTCTTTGTCTATATCTTGAAAACAAAACAAGTGAGTGCCTGAGTGGAAGAAATTGTTTGTCCTTTCCGACTTAAATTATAGCTAGTGAAGAAGACATTAATAAAAAATATGATGAGTTTTATATTTTGTTGGATATTTCTGATCAAGTTAGAGCATTGACATGGTTGTATAATACTTGGCATTGTAAGAATTAAACTCATTTTTGTTGGTACTTTGTAGCACCTCAGCAGCAAAGAACGAGCTTGCATTATAAGTATGAATGTACGATTAAGATGTTTTTCTCGAAGCGAAATTTAGTTGGGTGCCACTGTAAAGTTCTGATTCAATTGAATGCCACTCTAAAACAAGTAAATCCGTTATTTGCCATTTCCTATGAATGCTCCCTGTTTTCTAAAAATCTTTTTTACTTGTTTTCACATTTTTCTTGGGCAGTTTGGTCTTTGCCAAGAGATAGCTGGTCTAACCGAACCAAGAAACATGGTCTAACTTTGTTAATCAATCAAGTACAATTAAGTTGTCATTCATGAACCAGCACATTTGTGCTACATTGGTACTTGCTGCCAAAAAAGGGTAGGCCGTCATTTGTTTATTCATCTCAGAAACCTGACTAAATTAATCAAAACCAAACAATCTTGCTTAACTAACTCACCACCAAGCTCGTAAATCTTTAGTGCCAGCCGCCTTTAGCCCTTTACACCCCGGCCTACCTTTTCTTGGGCTCCCTTTGACCAAGTGTTTGCATCAGTTATTAAGATGAAAATGGGAGAAACTCGTAGGAAGGCACCCCACGTAGGAAGTGGTAAATAGTCACTTTATTAGTTTTCTTGTGGCATTTAATTGAACCAAAACTCTACAATGGCATTTTACTGAAATGCAAACTTCAGTGTGCACACAATAATATTTCCATTTTGTTAATGGAAATCAAATGCAATTGCTAAGCTAAATATTCTGAGCTGCATTCTTTTGGTTCAGCAACATCATGTAAGGTATCTGCATTTGATATTTGGTGTATGAAATAGCAATAACTTATTTCTAGGCTAAGAATGGTTGAAATATCAAGGAAGTCGACATGGTTGGGTGATCAAATTGATAAGCATGAATAATTTATCTATGAGCTTGAGCTAGAATTAAATGCACGGAACATGATATTGGGCATATTTAATAATATTCTTCCCCACTCAAATTTCAGTCATAAAACAGTGTGGTTTCTTTGATGAAGTTCATGATTCAAGTCAAATGTGAGGTCCCTTGAACCTTCAAGTTTGATTCCTTTCTAGGAAATGTTAAACACAAGTCCCTTTGACGGTGGCTCCTAATCCAACTTTTTTGCGATTAACTTTCACTTTTATTGAGCTGATCTATTTTTAGTTCAGGTGATCAGATATTCTAAGGACATTCGAGATAATGTGACTAAGCAGGCTGTTATATCATATTTTTTTTGAAGAATTTAAGAAATGTCCAAAGTTGATTTTATGAACTACTGCCAGTAATTGGGCAAAACGGTTGGTCTCTGCTGCCAGCTACTTCCATCCTTCACAACACATTTTGTTAGTTAATTGGACCTATGAACATATAGAACTGGCTAAAACTTGCTCAAGCAACCTTGTTGTATCTGCCGCAGTGCTTGTTTGTAAATCATTATGTGCTACTTACTGAATGTTTGATTCTCTATCAATCTGCAATGTTGCACCTATTCTAATACGCACAATCATCAATGACCAATAATAGGTATCTTTCACGAAACATGAGTAATATCCATGTGCACAGAGTTTAAAGCCATGTGGTGTAAATAAATCCACACATATATTTGGTTCATCAGTGCAACCTCATCCAGGAATTCCTGGATCTGCCAAGATGTTTCTGTATATGGGTAACATTGGATGGTTACCTTTTATCTTGTTGCTGATATTATGGTTATTTTCTTACAATCATCTTCTGCACTGGTAGGTAGTAGATTGCCGTATCTGTGGTGACCCAAACTCAGTGCTGCGTTTTGCCTTTATCGAGTTTGCTGATGATGGTAGTAGCTTCAATACACAATTTGTTATCTGTTATGCTCTTATGTTGTCATAAGCAGCAATCCTGAATAAGTTCTGCATTTTCTGCAGTTGGTGCAAGAGCAGCTCTAACACTTGGTGGAACCATGCTTGGTTATTATCCTGTCAGAGTGCTGCCATCTAAGACAGCAATTTTGCCTGTGAACCCTAATTTTCTTCCACAAGTAAGTAAACAGATTTGAGCACATAATTGTGTAAATTTAAGAGTATAGTACTTTCTGATCTTTAAGCTCTGTAATAATATTAGCCTTAACGTTCTTTTTGTGCAGACAGAGGATGAGAAAGAAATGGTATCCAGGACTGTGTATTGTACTAACATCGATAAGAATGTATGTTGATCTCTTTATCATTTCCATTATGCTTATAATCGCACGTGCACATTTAAATCATATCTAACATGAAGGCCTGAAAAATGAGTCGGATGTTCTGATGAAAGTTTTGAATGAACAACCTGAAGACTCACAAGATAAGTTAGCATTGTGTAATCACCACCCAAGTAATCTGATCTGCTACAAGTGTCTGGAACAAGGGACGGTGTGAATGTGATTGCAGCTAGTTAAGAAAACAGTATCTGTTACAAACAATATTTTTTTGGTTTGCACTGAGAAATGATAATTATAAGTTTTTCCATCTGCAGTCCTTGTGACCTCATCTTTCCTTCAAAAGGCAAATTCTTGATCGTTAAAACAAGCTTTTGCATCTTTCATGGTCAAGAGAATGCATCTTCACCATTCAGTGCAGCTGTGTTGGTGTTCCTTGTATGTGGACTACGGAAGATAAAAAACATTGTGGACTACCTAGTAACCTTGGGTTTCTGGATTTATCAGATTTTGTTTAACCAGAGTTGAAATCCTGCTGATTCGAACTAATTTACAACCAGTTGACCAGTTATGGTGAATCCTTGCCAGTTCTTGCTGATTTTTTTGAAGTATTCGTTAAAGAAAACGCACGATTTCATCATACGGATAGAAAAACTAGTCAAGGCCAAAAGTTGGCAGTAAAACTAGTGGAGGGTTGATATGAGATCTTAAAAGTGAATGGATGGATTAGATCATGTCTACAAGGGAATGTCTTTGAAACCCATGCCTTTTATAGTAATATAGGTGTGTTATAAAAAAATAGACCTTTATGTTGTAATGGTACTTTGCCATGACCTCGAAGTTAATATTTAATTATTTATAGCTATGTTCTTTCAGTTGGTTGTTCTTAGCTTTGAACATTTCAATTGTGATCTAGAATGACAATACATACTGAATACAAAAGACAATTTGAAATGCTAAGATCCAGATACGTTTTGTGGTTCATTCCGAATTCTGATATGGTGATTATACTGCAACATTCTGCGTTCTTAATAATATTTTTTCTAACTGTGTAGGTTGGAGAAGATGCTGTAAAGAATTTCTTCGAGGGAATGTGTGGTGAAGTATGTCCAAATGCTTTTATCTTCTGGGCATATTTTTTTTATGACCAATCTTAAATAATTTCATCAAATTGTTGGTGCTTTTCCTTTTTATTTAGGTTGCTCGACTGAGGCTGCTTGGTGATTATGTGCACTCCACATGCATCGCCTTCGTTGAGTTTGTTCAAGTAAGTAAAACAGGAGATTTTACTTTAATATATTACCAGTTATCAAGAATATATCTTTTTATCATCATTGAAATGCTGCTAATTTATTAGGAGAGAACAGTGCAGAAACAATTGAACTTCTTGTCTGTGTTTTTTAATTCAAAGTATGTAGTTTGCTAACGAGTTGTACATAAACAGTCACAAGTGGAAAGGTAAAACTGAAACAACGTTTTATATAATTATCCAATCGCTTTGCAGTTTTTGTGCTATACAAGGAAGCTATTTTCACAGTTCAACTTTAAGTTGACCAGCCTTTTGCATTTGGTTTGCTCCAAACATTATTATTATTTTTGTCTTGTTTAGATTACATTTGGTCATTCCTTTGTACCGAGTTGCCATAATCTTTTGATTATTTAAGATTAGATCATTCAAGTAAGGGCTGCTACCAATCCGGAGTATCACCAGCGTGTTTGAATTAGTTGTGTTGTGTGGCAAGATTAAAAAATGTTTGAATTAATTATATTGTGTTGTGTGCAAGATTAAAAAGTGAGTACCAAAAGTAGAAAGTTTTTTTATAAGATTCATATCATAGAAATTGATGTCATGCCATTAGGAGTTCTTAACTGATCGAGTTAGGATATCACTATCTGATGATTGCTTCACAATTTGTTGTAATTTTAGCTATGTTTCCTTCTGGCATTAGCTTTGACCTTTGCGTCTCTTCTGCTTCAGTTCCATTACGTGTACAATCATCTGGAAGCTTTGCTAGACATTTTATTCCCACTTTCACTGTACATGTTTGATGTTTCATTATAAGCATGACACATTAAAGAGCCATCACATGCAGATTAGTGGCTTCTCTGGTTATTCTTGTTTATTTTTAAGATGTTCATTGATGAAAGCTGTACTGGTGTAGGTTAGATGTTAACATACAGTTGCCACTGCTTAATTGAAGACTTGGTATCTAATTGACTTTGGTAGGATGACTACCTGGATGGATTACCTAATATCTGATGTTTGTGAGCAAAATACAGGACTATGAGATGAACCTATGTTTGTGATAGTAATTGATTTCTCCTATAATGTAGCACATAGCAATTAATTTCATAACACAAATGGTGCTGAGTGCTGATATCCGATGATATCTCCTGGAGGGATTAAAGTTTGCATCAGACTTGCCAAAACCTGGTTTGTTTTTACTGATATGGGCTTCACACAGGAAAACCAATAAAAAAATAATATCATAGTTTGCCAAATTTCTTTGAATATGAAATTATTCTTTTGTTAGAAGCGATTATCATTCTGATAACATGTTAATAAAAGAGTTTGAAGTAGATACAGGAGTTTTATCCTTTTTTTTAGAAACAGTAGGGAAGGACGCTACTGAAGATATGTTAATTAAATACTAAAATAAACTGTATAAAGAGAAAGTCTACAGGACATGAAACAAGGAGAGAGAACTTTGCAAAGGTAAAGACAAAACCACAGAATGACTGAAGGAACAGAGGCTTTAAGACAATAAAAAATTGAATCGGCTAATACAAGGCTGTGATCGTTTTGGTTTCAGCTTTTAGCTTCCGGCTTATTTTTCACTATTAATAAATTTCGTCTTTTTTTGAACTTTTGACTTTTTATTGAGATTTTTTGCCGGTTCTTTTTTCCCGTATTTGTTTGTATTATATATAATGGGCTAACATATATTTTTATATTTTTTTAAAAAATTTAATTATGCTAAATAAGGCTCTGTCAGCTACAGTGTTTTTCAGCCATAAGCCACAAAAAAAAAAGCCTAAATGAGCACCACCTTAAACCAGAGAGAAATACCAATGAGATCGTCTCAATTTAAATTGAGCCTTTATGGAAGGCAACATTGCTCTTGAAGTCCTCTCCTTTGAGCAGTGCCATATGCCCATATCCATCATTAGAGTTTTTTTACTGTGTTTGTTGGGGTGACGTGGGGACTTTGTCAAACCAGTTTGTCTTCTGTAATTTAACACCTGACAATTCTTGCTGTCCTCTTTGCCCCTACTTGTTGTGGGGACTTTGTCAAATCAGTTTATCTTCTGTAATTTAACACCTGACAATTCTTGCTGTCCTCTTTGCCACTACTTGTTCTGTTTTTGTTCTCTTCGGCATGAAACCTATTGTAGCTCGCTCGTCTGCAATTGTGGCCCCATGATTTATGTTCTTGTTTAGATTTTGACCTTTTTAATCTTTGTACATGCAGGCAGAGGGTGCTATTCTAGCCCTTAACTGCAGTGGCATGGTTCTGGGCACGCTTCCCGTCAGGCAATAACCTACTTCCTGCGCATGTTCCAAACTATTGTTAACTTGTATGGCTCATCATTCATAACATACTATTTTCTTACTCTGCGCAGGGTGAGCCCGTCAAAGACGCCAGTCCGGGCCCGTTCGCCCCGTGTGACTTCGCACTGAATCCGGCTCTCGTCTGAAGCCGTCGTCCAGGGCAGCAATTCCGGGCAAGAAAGCCCTCTAGTCGTGGCCTTAGAGACCGTCGCGTCGCGGATCAGTAACTGTCGTTGAAGAGTGTTACCCTTGGTTATCTAGTCTATAGTAGAAGGCCCTTCCTTGCTCATGTTTCTCGGATCAGATGAGAGACCCATCTTTATGTTCGCTGGGAGCTCTATTTCTACTTCCTTTTTTTCTTATCCTAGTTATCCCTTTGTTAGGGATGGATGGATGCTGATGCAGCCTTTGACAGGCATTGGAACAATAATGTCTATGGCTTCTATTTCCACATCTTCTGTGAAGTGAATTGTTTTCCTCTTCTTTTTAGCTTTTGGCTTTTACTTTTGCTTTTTGGCATTTCTAAAGGTCAAAAGGCCAAACGTCGAAATAAGACGGTATCTTAAAACGGAATTTCTAAACGGCTTTCTGATTCTAAAATCGTGTGTGTTATTCGTGTTGGTGTTTTTGTTGACCATTGTCATGTCAAAAAGATAGGAAAAAATTATTCGTCGTAGTCAAAAACTATTAATCATAGTCTAAAAAACACCCATGCAGCATAAGATTTTCGCACTTGCATGTTGTGCTTGCATTGGGTTGTCATACTTCAGGGCCTCCTCGTGGCATTGTCTGAATCAACGAGGGTATGTGATGTGACTGGGTTCAGCGCTTGCGGTGCGTTGGGTTTGAACTTCGAAAGTTAGTGGGAAGAGTGGCGCTAGTAGGAGGAGGTCAGGTTCCTGGTGAGTGTGTTGGCTTCTGCTATGGCACGCGTATGCCTGCATCTGCGTGGTAAGCATATTGGTGCTAGAAAAACTGTGTAACACAAAAAGTATTTAAAAAACGGTTCTACTGAACAAAATTATGGTAATCCACCGTAATGTCAAACTACGGAGCATACCCTAATTCTAGGATCATACTCTGTATACAAAAGTCCCTGTTTCAAACAACTTTTGATTTACAGCATCTAATTTTCAGAAAAAAAAACTATTTAGAATGCGTTGGATTTTTAACGGGTTTTTTTTTCTTTTTTCTTTTTTCTCATTGTTCGTGGAGATATAACAACGGTTATTTCCTTATTTTTTTTAATTAAATGTTTCAGAAAAAAATTAATAGCCACTATAGTGCCATTTCATCCAAACAAAAAGGCATTAGAAAGAACTGAATTAATTGGGCCAGTTTGATTTGGGCACTCGGGCTAAGCCCAAACATCATCAGTTAAACTAGTTGGGCATAGTTTGGGTGTTCTGGAGTTGGGCCAACCTTACTACCCAAGCCGAGCTCTCAAATCGAGCCTAATTAGTTAGAGAAATATTTGCTAATTCCAGTAAAATTTTACTGTTGCAGCTAAAAATACTTTTGACTAAGGCATCTCCCTTTTAAAAAACTAACGATTCCACAAGAAGGCAAAAACTAACGGTCAACAAATTACAACAACAAACAGGTAGGTGACACTGGGGGTGAGCGAGACGGCGCGGCGGTGTGGCATCCCGTAGTAGGCGGAGAAGATGCGATAGAGGCGGTGGGTGGTTTCGCCTTAGCCGAAGATCGGTGTGATGACGGTGAGCATTGGCGTGGCGCGAGTGTGAGCGGCCGTGACATCACCGTTGGCGAGGTCAGAGTGGGCTGCGGTGTGATCCGACCATTGGCGGGGTCGGTGAGGCGATGACGAACCGTGGGCTGCCGCAATGACGCGGATGGGGAAGGTCGCTCCACCAATGGCGGTGCGGCGTAGGGCGACTAGCTGGCGTGAGCAGCGCGCGGAAACCTGTCATAGGCAGCGCACAAGGCAGGGAGTCGCCGTGAGCGGCGCACGGTGGGATTAGGGATCGCTGTCGGCGATGATGACACAAACGCCGTATGCGCACCTTGCGAACAATAGTAGATCAATGTATTCTAGGAACCATAATAAATCACATACCAAAAAGTCTTAGCGATAGTGTTATCATACTGATAACATGTGAAAGGATGGTGGTTGTGTTACCGACAATCAATCACACACGAGCGAAAAAAATATCAAGAACACAAGATATACTCCTCATAGTCTCTTTCTGTTGATGATTTGTCCATAGATGTGGCGTGTATAATAAGAATCCACCCTCCTCTTATATGGAAAGGGAAGGTCTTTCTTTATAATTGTTGGACCATATGGATGGTTGCGATTAAAGTGATGATGAATAATTGATATTTAGATTGCTTTAGAATTTATGTTTGTGAAAGTTTCAATTGATCGCAGTCGAAGGTTTCGAGTTCAAGTGGTTCCAGTCAGCTTCGAGTAATTTCAGTCAGCTCTGAGTGGTTTGGTCCAGTCCGAGGGGTTTCGGTCACGTCCGAGTGGTTTCAGTCAGCTCCAAGTGGTTTTGGTTAGGTCCAAGTGGTTTTGGGTTACTTCGAGTGGTTTGGCCCGTTCTAAGTGGTTTTGGTCTGTTTCGAGTAGTTTCGGACCAATCTGATGGGGCCGGGTGGCAACGGACAGCTTTTGAGTAGCAACAGAGAATCAGACGACGTCGGACGGCTTTCGAGTGGCATGGGAGCATCGGACAACGTTCGAGTACCATCAGAGCACCGAACGACTTTACGACCACGTCCAATTTCGATCATAACGGACTTCAACCACGACTAATTTCGACCACGTTCCACTTTGACCACGTCCGGCTTTAACCATGTTCGACTTTGATCACGCCAGAATGACTATTCAAGGTAATCATAGTTACAGTACTTTTTGCATGGTCGTAGACTTTACTGGTCGAACTCGATAGTTGTAGACTTTGCGGTCGATAGTCATAGACCTTGTGATTAATAGTCGTAAACTTTGCTGTCGATAGTCGTAGACTTTACGGTCGATAGTCGTAGACTTTGCGATCGATAGTCGTAGACTTTGTAATCGATAGTCTTAGACTTCGCGATCAATAGTCGTAGACTTTGTGACCGATAGTCTTAGACTTTGTGGTCGGTAGTCGTAGATTTTACTGGTCGGTAGTCGTAGACCCTTTAGGTCGGTGGTCTTTGACTTGGGGATCGGTACTCTTAGACTTCGCGGTCTGCTGTTGTTGTCTTCGATTTTCCGATCGCTTGTCGTAGACCTCGCGATCTGTAGTCGAAGGCTTTTGCGATTGGTTGCCATTGGCTTTACGTCGGTACTCATAGACTTCATTGCCGGTACGACTGCTTCAACTCTTATGATCTTCAAGGACTTTGAGTACCATCATAGCACCGAACGGCTTTACGACCATGTCCAATTTCAATTATAATGGACTTTGACCATGACTAATTTCGACCGCGTTCCACTTCTACCACGTCCAGCTTCTACCACGTTGGACTTCGACCACGACAGAATGACCACTCAAGGTAATCATAGCTACAATACTTTTTTCATGGTAATAGACTTTGCTGGTCGTACTCGATAGTCGTAAACTTTGCTGCTTGTACTCGATAGTCGTAGACTTTGCGATCGATAGTCGTAGACCTTGTGAGAAATAGTCGTAGACTTTACGGTCGATAGTTGTAGACTTGTGATTGATAGTCGTAGACTTTGCGATTGATAGTCTTAGACTTTGCGATTGATAGTCGTAAACTTTGTGATTGATAGTCTTAGACTTTGTGATCAGTAGTCATAGATTTTATTGGTTGGTAGTCATATACCCTTCAGGTCGGTGGTCTTAGACTTGGGGTCGGTACTCATAGACTTGACGGTCTACTGTTGTTGTCTTTGGTTTTTTGGTCGCTTGTCGTAGACCACACGATCTGTAGTCGAAGGCTTTTGTGATCGGTTACTATTGGCTTCACGGTCAATACTCATAGACTTCATTGTCGGTACGACTACTTCAACTCTTATGATCTTCGAGTACTTTGAGTGCTCATGTTAGGTCAGCGGGATGACTAGCTGGTGCATGGTGATTGGTGAAGAGTACTCGAAGGTTTCGGTCTCGAAAGATGGAAGTACTCGGTGTCAGATGGTCGTGGTGCTCAGTAGTTGGATGGACTCAGTTCTTGGTAGTTGGATGAACTCGGTGCTCGTAGTTGGAAGGACTCGGTACTCGGTAGTCGGGAGGACTCGGTACTCGATGGTGGGTAATCGGCAATTGTGGGTGTTGCGATCGGCTGTCGGAGACTTGTGGTATGTGATCGGTACTTGATTGTCGATACTCGATGGTTTTGTTCTTGGTAGCGATGGGTGTTTTTCTCGAGCGTTTTAAGAGGAGCGATGGAGTTTCCTGAGTACTTGTGTTTTTCGAGTACTCGTTGAGGCAATAGTTGTAATGAGTTGTCTGAGGCTGGTTTCTGGATAGCGATGGAGTTTGTGGTCGTGGTTGACCTGGTTGGTTTGATGGTTGGTTAAGAGTGTGGTTTTTATATGTGTACTAATGTCAATCAAGTTGTGGAGAACTTGTGGCGGTGGAAAAGTTTTTTTTGTCTTTGATGTGCAGGTGGGCGTGAAGACGATCATGGTCGGTGACGAGGAGGATCCGGACTAGGATGAGGGAGCCTGAGGTCTGGGAAATCGAGGATGTCACGTGAGGTGGTTGAGCTAATGCTAGAGCACATAAAGATCAAATGTGGTGATTCGTGGAGAAACTACGGGCGGTGCGGTCTAGGAGGCTTCGATACATGGTGATGATGCGTGAAGAAGATACGGGAGGTGTGGTTTTGGAGGCTTCAACACATGGTATTGGTGCGTGATGAAGATTTAGGAGATGTTGTCCTAGATGTTTCGTTACGTGATGAGATTGGAAACGTTATGGATGGAGTATGTAACGTGGAAGATTTGGAGATTAGTAAAACCTGTGTTGGGAAGGGTTTCAGGTCTCTTGATTTACGGAAGAGATAGGATTTGCGTGTCCAGGTTGATAAGAACACGGTTTGAGATGTACGTATTTGAGGTGAACAAGATTTAGAGCTCTAGCATATAAAAGCTGAGGTAGGCTAAGGGTTTTAGGAGGGGGCTCGGGAGGTGGCTTTGCGAGGCTTTTTGTGCTAGAGTTTTTAGGAGTGCCGTGAGGGCGTTTTGTAGCCAAAAACTTGTTACAGAAATAATAGATCAGATCTATTCCAATATAAGTTCGTCGGCGATCGATGGTGTTTTTCTGAGCATCATTTTTCTGTGTCATCGGTGTGCTAACGCATATGAACAAGGTGTCTTCGGTCGTCAGCTCAATCCAACTGAGCAGGGCACGGTGTTGTCTTCGACTTGTCTTCGATTCGAGTGGTCGAAGCGTTCGAGTGGTCGGTTCGTTCGAATGGTCGAAGTGTTCGAGTGGAGGGAGATTTCGACTACGTGTAAAAGAGGTCGAGAAAGCGGTCGTAGCGAGCAGTCGAACAACTAGCGATCGAAATCTATATTTGGTAATTTATATTGTCGTTTCTTCTAATTTGAGTTTTTGGTTTTAGGTTTAAAAAGCAGAGGCAATCATTTATCCGATTGCGCCATACCATCCTACAATAATTTAATAAATAATATAAGGTTAAACTATGCTAATAAGCATTTGGACCGGAAGACTCCGGATTTTACATGAAACGGGACGGTATTTAGAGTGCGGTCGAGTGAGCCCCCCCTCCCCCCACCACCACCTACCGCACTTGACTCAGTTCATCGATCGATCACTGGGAACATATTTCAGTTAGCAACATACCGACCGATCGATCCATCGATGACGTCTTCCCTCCGCCATTTTGCCCACCTCAGCTACCCCGCCGCCGCCGCGGTCGCGTCGCCCGGCTTGCTGCGCCGCTACAGCCCCAACTTCTGCACCTTCGCGACGCTCCGGCCGACCAGGTCGGCCGTCGCAGCCACCAAACAACCCAGAGCCGCAGCCTCCGCCGAGCAGGAGCAGCATCATGCCTCCCCGTGCGGTGACCGTGAGGAGGAGCCGTCGGTATCGACGACGGCGCCGAAGGCCGCGGCGGCGGAGGCCCCGGCGCTGCGCGTGGGGATAGTCGGGTTCGGCAACTTCGGGCAGTTCATCGCCATGGGCATCCAGCGGCAGGGCCACGCCGTGCTCGCCGCCTCCAGATCCGACTACTCCGCCTACTGCGCCCAGCACGGGATTCGCTTCTTCAGGTGATGTCACCTGCCATCTTCTACATATTGATTTGTTTGTCGATCGATTGATGTAATCACCGTGTGAAAATGCTAAAAATAGGAGCGTGGATGCGCTGTGTGAGGAGCAGCCGGACGTGCTGCTGGTGTGCAGCTCCATCCTCTCCACGGAGACAGTCCTCCGCGCCATCCCCTTCAGCAAGCTCCGCCCGGACACCATCGTCGCCGACGTGCTCTCCGTCAAGCAGTTCCCCCGCAACCTCCTCCTCGAGGTACACTAACAAATAATCAACCAGCGCCTTACTACTGATCACACTACTTCCAGTACCATTTGGTATCAGATTCGCTGCCTTTAGTTCAAACGGCGCGTCATTGGTCACACTTTTCAACACGTACTGACGATCGTGTTAATTAGAAACTACTAAACTACTGGAGTTGAGGTAGGTGGCGAGCTCGAATGGCGGAGAATTCGTAGCTTTGCGCCGTACTTTTGGTAGTGACATCGAGTTATTATAATTTTTGGGGCCTTGCCGATAGGCTGTCACAATTTTTATCTATACCTATTTAAAATAATATTATCCATACTTAAATAAAAAAGGTATACCTAATAAATTTGAGTAACTCAGTGGATAAAGAAGGAAAAGGTGGGGTTAAATCAAAGAAATTTATGAAGAAAGTTTTCATAAAACTTTGGTAGTTAGAATTTTAACCTTACGTTCACACCACAAAAGTTTCTCGAAATCAATTGAAATTATTGGAGATGATTCTACGTGTAGGACAGCTACTCTATGAAAATTGACAGGGTTGAGCGCACATGTGGTCCCACATTTTTTTATAGAAAGCTTTCGTAAAACTTCGCTATTTAAAATTTTAATATCGCGTTCACACCACAAAAGTTTTACGAAATCGTTTGAAATTTGTTGGAAATGATTCTGTGTGAATGGGAGCTATTCTATGCAAACTAATGGGTACATGTGCACAGATGACTCATACATGCTTTTACAAGAAGCTATAACTGAGTGTGGGTAGTCCAAACATATGCACTCTCAACACTAGGTGAATGGGTATGGGTAAAAATGGGGTAAGTGGGTATTACACTCTCCATATCCAAATCTAAATAGATATTTTATTTTTTACCCATAATCTACCTAAATAATATGGGTATAGATTTAGATAAAGATAATGGGTATCCAGTGGTAGCCCTACCTGCCTAGTACACGGCACAAAGACATTGCCTTGATGCTGTGTGGGACGTTTAACTTGAATTGGTATTGCTTGGTGGCACATTGTCAGATCCTCCCGCCGGGGTTCGGGATCGTCTGCACGCACCCCATGTTTGGGCCGGAGAGCGGCAAGCATGGTTGGACCTTGCTCCCCTTCGTCTACGACAAGGTCCGTGTCGCGGAGGAAGGAGATCAGGCTGCCAAGTGCGACCAGTTCTTGAGCATCTTCGAGCAGGAGGTAATTGGATTGGTCGATCGGTATTTGGTTTAGTTCTTCTTCACAATGGATAACTGAAGGGAGTACCTTTTGATCAGGAGAAGCAACTGACGGGAGTTAGACTGAACATGTGCAAACTGTTGTTTTTGTTTCCTGTTGCTTGTAGGGATGTAGGATGGTGGAGATGCCATGCGCAGAGCATGATCGCCACGCCGCGGGAAGCCAGTTCATCACACACACCATTGGGAGGTGAGCAACATATTATCTATCAGTCTGAAACAATTTTACCAACCAATTAACGAGTTGTGTGTTCCATGTGCTTGCTTATCATGTCCATTATTTTGTAGAGTCAAAATGTTAATTATTGTGCAATGCAGGATTTTGGCCCAGCTAAACCTCAAGTCCACACCAATCAACACCAAGGGTTACGAGACCCTTCTGCAACTTGTAAGCAGCGTGTAGTGCATGACATGGAAAACGATGTCTTGTCTGTTCTTGCGAGCTTGTGAACTGATCATATTTGCGACCTTTTCCCCTGCAACCCTTGCAGACTAAAAACACCGTAAGCGACAGTTTCGATCTGTACTATGGGCTCTTCATGTATAATGTGAATGCCACAGAGCAGGCAAGTACACTCCATGTGGTGCTTAATCCTTTTGTGAATTTATGTATTAGTTACAGTTGTGTGATCAAGCTTGGGTTGGCATGCATATCGGTGACTATTGTGCAACTTCAACAGTGAAAATGTTCGTTGAGAGTATGACTAACACATTGTCCTGGATTTCCAAATTTTATGTGCAGATTGACAACTTGGACAGGGCATTTGAGAAGGTGAAGCAGATGCTGTATGGCAGGCTCCACGACATACTAAGAAAGCAGATTGTAGAGAGGGTCCCGGTGCCGGGGGCCCCTTCAGTAAGATCAAAAGAAGCTAATACCAATTCAGCTGCTACCCCTCTCTTCTCTCCTGTGACCAGATAGGACAAGAAGCAACTATCCCCCGTTGCTGCTGTACCCTCTCCTGCTACACTTTCCCCAGTGGCTTCCAGCAATGGAAAATGCTAAATCTGTATATCATTCTCACTGTTGTAAATTTGTAATGTTGTAAGAGCTGTATGTATGTAATGCATCTAGGTCTTATTGTTTATGGTCAAGTTGACAAAGCATGTAAGGAATAAGATCTCCTCACTTATTCTGATCTTTGTTTTTTGAAAATTATCCATGTCAATGAAAAGGTATTTTACCAAGCCGTACTAATTAGCCTGCAGAATTATGTAAGAACATATATAGGAAAGCAAGCCATTAAAAACATGTCAGACTGTCTCAAAATTACAAGTATAGGTAGATAGATCTTAATATGAGTCATAACAAGGCAAAGTGCAAAATGAGCTAATTTTAAGCCCGGCAAAAAAAATATGCTAAAACGCTCCAAAATGACCCACTTAAACTAAAAGCCTGTTTGAATATCACAATTGACTAGATTAATGATTTATCTTAATAGGGCAAATTCTAAATTAGAAGCCATCTACAATTGCCCCTAAGCTTCGGTCTAAATTGTGCCCCATATTTATGTGGTACCTCTCAGTAAAGTAAGTCATAAACTAGGAGCCATCAATAATTACCTATACAATAGCATGCTTGTATATATATTGAAACTGTATTATGAAAAAATAAAAATAAATAAGTGCTTTATAGATTTATTTTTCCAGAGAACCATCCCAGTGGTAAGCGGAGACTCAATTTTCTGCTAGGAGATCAAAATGATAGATATCATCATACTCGTGAGAAATTGCCAATTTCTATCGTCAAACATGACCTCTTCATGGTTGTCTTAACGGAGGCTTTTGCGGTTGAGTCAATCAGCAATTTTCCAACGCAGCGCTTGCTAGTTGTTATAACCCCGAACCCCTGCCCCAATCTACAACCGAGGGAAAAATTTTTCATTTTGCAATAAATTTCAGAGGGTAACGAAGGAGATGAAAGAACAAAATTTCATCCATTCGGTAAAAATTCAGTCAGAATATTCAAGCGTCATTTGATTTTTTGACGAAATTTAACTAAAATTTAAACAAATTTCAATTAGGACAAATTCGACTAGAATTTGATCGAATCGTTTTTGTTTCACATGGTACCAAAAGGAACAAAATTTCACCGAAATTATGAACCCTACCACTACTACAGAAAGGCTAATAGTAGACGCCAAATCACAGACGATTTTGTGAAACCGTCTGTGATGTACACTATTACAGACGGTTTTAATTTGAAGGCCGTCTGTGGTATTTGTGGCGGGAAAAAGGAGTATCACAGACGGTTCTTACCTCTGAACCGTCTGTGATACTGGAATATCACAGACGGTTTTATAATAAAAACCGTATGTGATATTCCAGATTATCACAGACGGTTTTTATTATAAAACCGTCTGTGATACTGGAATATCACAGACGGTTTTTTATTAAAAACCGTCTGTGATAATCTGGAATTATCACAGACGGTTTTTTATTAAAAACCGTTTGTGATATGTTTCCCGCCTTGCAATTCCCCAAAATTTCATAATTTCCCGACTGAGTCCGAGTAGGATTCAGTTTTGACACACCTTCAGTAAAACGGGCATAACTTTTGCATACGGTGTCCGTTTTCGATGTTCTTGTACTCGTTGGAAAGATAACGACGAGCCCGATCCAAAAAAAATGACCCACTTGTGCCAGTCGCCCTCCAAGACCCCGAAAATCGGCCATCTTTGGACCTAAACCTGCGTCGCAAGTTTTTGGTGTCTGTTTTTGCCCTTTTTCTTGGTCTTCCTTTCGGAATTTGGATTTTGCTTCAACTGCAAAGTTGTAGATGTCGTCGAAAACTTTCAAATGAGTATATATAAGCTACATAAAACTTTGCTATTTTATCTTTTCATACTAGTTGTTTATATTGCATCGGTATATAAAATTCTGTGCTCTAATTCATATAGAACCGTCTGTGATATTCATTCATCACAGACGGTTCTAGCCAATAGAACCGTCTGTGATAATCTGACCACTGGGCCTGTCAATCCTCCTCACCCCACGGATCGTAGCTCCGCCTCTCTTTTCCCGCGCACAAAATTTCGAACTCCCGCCTCTCCCTCCCTCTCCCTCCCCTATAAATATTACCAAAACCTAGCCTCCTTGCTAGTTTCCTCCTCCTTGCTATCCTTGTTCTCCTCCTCTTGTTGTTCTTCTCCTCCTTGCTGTTCTCCTCCTCCTTGCTGTCCTCCTCCTTGCAGACGACGCACACGTCAACGGGAGGCAAGACACCGCAGAAGCAACTAGCTCGTGCCAAGGCAGCGCTCAATCAACACCAATGATGGTGGGCGTCAAAGACATCCAGCTCGCGCGCTGCATCAGGGGCGAGAAGGCCTAGGCATAGAGGATCTTTGCTTTTCTCTGTTCTTGTTGTGTTAGCTAGATGAGCAACCTGTTTGTTGTTCTCCTCCTCTTTATTGTTTGTTGTTTGTCTGTCTATTCTTGTAATGGTAGACTCTAATCTTAAAATGTGTACTGTGTTTTATACTGTATTTGCTTGTTCTCATTTCAATTAATTGATTTGCGAAATGGATGTTTTATGTTTGTGAAATGAATTGAGATGTGAATTGGATGTATACATGTACATGTTGATCTGCTTGTTTCAGAGAGCATGACTAGCATTTCCTGAGGCTAGCCAATAAACAGAAATAGATTTAGGGGTAGAAGAGAATAGCACAGACGATTTTTAGTTAAAAATCGTCTGTGATTATAGCTATCACAGACGGTTTTTACTCAAAAACCGTCTGTGATGATCAGTATCACAGACGGTTTTTAACTAAAAACCGTCTGTGATGACCTTCGATTATCACTGACCCATAAATACAGACGGTTCACAAAATCGTCTGTGATGACGTTTTCGAATCGTCTGTGATGACCTTTTCTGTAGTAGTGTACTAACCTTCTTTCTCATCTTCTTCATGGCCTCCGGTGGCATCGCCACCTGCCACTGCCCTACCATTGTCCTCATGCCGCTTAGCAATTTTGTCTACCGCTTGTTGTAAAACCTTTTTTTTTAAAGAAAAGCAGGAGAGCTGCCTTCATTTCATTGATAGATAGAAATAAAAAAGTACAACGATCGACATAAAAGGAAAACTATACAAAGGCCAAGGACCAGACTAGGCTAAAGTAGAGTTAGTAAGGTGTCAAGAGCTGCAAATGTTTTGCCCTCGTCTCCGCCCTAGTCTTGATCTCTTCCTTGATGTTTGTTAGCAGCGCCGCAGCCGATCTTTCGGATCGTTGGAAAATCCTGTTGTTTCGCTCGTTCTATAATTTCCAACATTGTAAAACCTATTATATTGTTGGTGGCATCCCGCTGCCTTAACATCGTCCCACTATATTATCCTCATCATCCACGCGACGTACGCCTTATTGTTCCGCCACCGTCCACTACAAATCCTGCGAAGAGTGACACCCTCATAGATCGTGCCCGGTGAACCCGGGGCGCAGCTGCCACTGTCTACACCAATGTCCGGCTGTCCGCCGGCCTGAAAACCTGCTCACATCCGCGGATCGATTAGCAAACCTGTGGTATAATATAGTACATACTCGATGCGCTGAAACATCCATCGATTGTAGATTGGAACCGCACCAAACTCCCAAGTCAAGCGTGGGGCAGGATGTTGGTGAAACGGTCCGCTGCCACTGCGCATGTCTCGTCGTTGGAATTATTGGCGCCGGATGAGCGGTTTGGAGACAATCCCATCGTCTTCCCTTGTTGCACACACATAGGCTGGAGCCCGGAGCTGAGAACAAATTGTAGGCGCCATATGCGATAGTCTTGCGCTAGCTAGGAAAGGTCAAGTGATCAGCAGGCGGTGACATGACCACAGCATTCTGTTGCTCACTGCAGTGCTGCATGGCCTGCAATATTTTCGTCAGAGGGCTGTCATCTCGCTGCCCCTCCGGTGGTTAATGCTTTCTTGTCCGCATCATCAACCTCTCTCTGACTACAATTCTCAAGCATGCGGCAGCTAGCTAGCTATAGATAGCCTAGCCTACACAAATGGCTAAAGAGTTAAGGTGCTGGAGCACGCCTGTACAATACATTACATAGTGTATATGTTATTCTAACAGTGTCTCTTGATCGTTAACAGTCGCCTCCCTTTCTGGAGCTCACAGGTGACACTGACAGGTCAGCGGAGAGGGGAATACTGCTGCCAATGCTCAAATTAAGGGAAGAGGTTAGGCACGTGCATACTGCCAAAGAAAGTGGAAAATTACACATGCAAGGCACCTTGATCTGTTCAGTTTTTTGTAGGGTAGTTCTAGTTGTAATATACATGCATGCATGCATGCATGGCTGTTCAGCCTCAGCTTAAGCTTATGACAGGATCAAACATGTCACAGGTGGTAGATCCAGATAAGAGGGTACATATAGTATGAAGCTTACACACAGAGTTAAGACAACACATAGAAACGAAGGGTATACAGTATACAATGGCAGTCCCTACACCTATATATATGCTGTTGTGTTGTGACAATATAGGTTCCTAACTTGATTTTTTTGCCAGGCCCCTACTCTTGTCCATTTTAGTGAACTCAATTTGTCCTGGCCATTAATTAAGTACTCCCTCTGTTCTTTTTAAATAACATTATTGACTTTCCATGGTGAGTTCTTTTGAACTGTCACTACTACAAAATAAGCTACATCAGATGCCTCACCACAGACGGTTCATATGAAGCCGTTTGTACTTTAATAACAAACAGTTCATAGCTAAAACCATCTATAAAACTATCACAAACGGTTAGGTTTAAAAGCCATTTGTAATATACGCATTATCACATACGGTTTCTAATTAAAACCGTCTATGAAACTATTACAGATGGTTTTTATTTACAATCGTCTGTGTTTTATATTTTGTCGTATGAACTATAGAAGCTACTGAGACGAGAAACAAATTCAAGGCAAATTTATTACAAAAGTCCCAAAAAAGAGATTCCTAGATCTTAATCTTATGGACTTCATATGCTTCTTCTTTGACTTTTGGAGTTGGAGGATCAGCTGCTGAATTCTCGAATGCCATGAAGATTGTCGTTGCCCTCTCCACTTCCTCCTCTAGCCTGGGCAAATCATTAATATGGCCCATAATCTCAAAGAGGATGCCATGATAAGCTTCCTCAGAATCGGCCGGTTTTGCTTGATCGGTAATGTTATCCATGTGTCTCTCCACTACCGCAAGATCTTCTTCCGCTTTATGCACATTGTAGAGAAGAACGATGCTGAGGGTGGTTTTCCTTTCCTGGGCATCAATGAGACACCTCCGTCGATAGCAGATGATGAGGTCCAGCTGACGGATGGGAGTGAGTCGAGGAAGGAGAGCAGGGCGTGAACGAAGAAGCTGCTCCAGACATAAATTGTTGGTCGCCTGTGTAAGGTTACAGCTGAACAACTCATGATGGATAGATATAACAAACCGTCTCTAATATGTGACTTATCACAGACGGTTCGTATAATAAACCATCTCTGATATGTACATTATCACAGACGATTCGTATAACAAATCATCTCTGATAATGACACGTCTGGCGTATCCCCCAGGATTTCGATCTCACCCGTCCATTCTCTCCACATCGAATGGCAGGCACCAGTTCCTCCCACCGCTTGGCCCTTATTAGTTACTCCGCTCTCCCTTTCCATTGACAGTCACGCGTGAGTTCATCCACTAGCTTCCTGCATCCTCCGGATCCCCTCGACGACGCCGACTACCACCGCAAGCTAGCTCCTCCACCTCCTGTTGTGATAGCACGGTGCACTACTGCTCCTAGTTAGTTCATCCACTCCTAGTTTGTTCCTCGACGACGCTGACTACCGCCGTGACCTAGTACCTCCGTTGTGACACCACAATCGACTACATAACACACTCTTCTCGTAAGTGTCGTAAGAGTGTCTTATGCAGTCTCACTGTCGTGACACAAATGTGACGCTGCCGCCACCTCTTCATTGCCGGTGATATCCGAGTACCATCCAATGCCCTCTCTTCTCTTCCTTGATGGCAGGTGTCAAGGACATCGCGCGCTACATCTAGCTTCTACTATCTACTAGGATCTTTGTTTCTTATATATTCTTGCTGTGTTAAAGAGTTGGGTTCGTTATCTTGTTATGCTATAATGGTGGATTCTAATCTTAATGGAAATAGAATGTGTTGTTATGTTTGCCACTGTATTTGCTTGTTTTCAAAGGGCATAGGTAATATTGTTTCTTGAGGCTAGCCAAAAAAAAGAAAAGAAAAAATTTCAATTATAGAATGAACTATCACAGATGGTTTGTGCTATAAACCGTCTATGAAGAACTATCATAGATGGTTCTGTATACCAACTGTCTGTGATACTCGCCAATCACAGATGGTTGGTAACTAAAACCGTCTGTGATGTGTATCACAGACGTTTTTGGTTCGAGCCGTTTGTAATAGTTTTCTTCAAAGACGGTTCTAGTTACAAATCGTCCGTGTTATTTTTATCACAGACGGCTCACAAACCGTCTATGATAACCTTCGATTATCACTGACATATAAATATAGGCGGTTCAGAAAACTATCTATGATGACAGTTCCGAACCATTTGTGATAACGCTTTTTGTAGTATTATGTGATTTATGGGTCTTGGTTTAAAATTTTGAATTCTAGCTATCGTACGTGAGAGAGAGAGAGAGATACTCATGTGCGATTTTGACCGATATAGATGAAGTCAGGACAATGTCTATTACAGTCGATTTGTAGACTCGTCTTGACAAGACACCCTATTTGAAAACTAGTTACTGTATAAAGCTCAGCTATAAGCCCAAAAGAACCCACTCTTTGACAATAACTTTTTGTAAGTTTATATTAGTATAAATTAACATAATTATAATATTATCAAAGTACATTTAATGAAATTTAGCGAACTTGAACTTGTACAATCCTAATAGTTTTTAATATATCAATAATCAAAATTTATAAAGTTCGACAACACCGATGTGATATGTCTTGTCACAAGAACGTAGGGGACATCTATTAAGATGGTATGTATGTATGTATGTATGTATGTATGTATGTATGTATGTATGTATGTATGTATGTATGTATGTATGTATGTATGTATGGGGCACATACAGGCATACAACCCTATACAGTTGGACATCGTGTGCCATTTTAAGACCATAAACATGAAAATCAATCTACTGTGACATATCTTGATGTTCTCGAACGTATAGGCACAACTCAGTGCTATGTATTTTTCCCTTTATATGTAGCTTTTAGCTAAAATAGTACTATAGCGGCTGTTAGCTTTTTCTGAGATATTCAATTAAACAAAAATGAATAAAAATAGAAAAAATGATAAACAATATTATACCTCGATGGATATTGCAAAGAAAAAAGGAGAAAAAAAAAAGAAAAGGTCACATTAAGAAGCCAAGCATTGCAAATGACTTTTGGCTTCGGAAACCCTTCCAAATGGCTTTTGGCTATTTGGAACGGGGTCTCTAGAAATAAAATAAAAATATGGGCATGTATATTTCTTCAAAGCCTATGAGCTATAGGCCTGTTTTTTTACTGTGGCGGGAGATTCATGTTTTTGCCACTCTTAAGATTGACCAATTATCTCTCTCACTTACATGTGGGCCCGTCTGAGTCACTGACAGCGGGCCAGGGTGGCAAATCTGTTGCCCCTCACCTCATAAGGGTGGCAAAAACATAAATTTTCCTATATATATGAATCTTACTATTTCATTTAGTACTCTTTTGTTTAGAAATGATTGATGTAAGGCCAACGAGAAACCTATTAGGTGGTGATCATTTGGGTTTTTTTGTGACTTATGGCTGAAAAGTACTGTAGCTAGCTGAAAAAACACTGTAGCTAACAGATGCTTATTTAGCATAATTAAATTTTAAAAATTAAAAAATATAAAAAATATATTAGCCCATTACGTATAATACAAACAAATACGGGAAAAAGAACCGGCAAAAAAGCTCAACAAAAAACCAAAAGTTCATAAAAGATAAAATTTATGAATAACGAAACATAAATTGGAAGCTAAAAGCTAAAGCTAAAAAGATCACTTGGTTCCAAGGAGAAATTAAAAGGATCTGCCAACCTTCGCAGAACATCGTACTACTACTATCTTAGCCCTTTTTGGATGTTCCAGCTAGCCGTACCAATCTGTGCCTGATTCAAAAGATAATTAATGTGATAAAGATATGCAAGTCCTAGTACATAAATTGAACATATAAATTGTTACGTAGCCCATATATTCACGATTGTTCTTCAGAGCAAATTAACTTTGAAATAACAGTATGCCATGCTATTAATCATATTAATTCATCTAACATGCATGTATACTACGTATATATAGGTAAGCTTACTAGCGTTCTAGATGTTAAAATACTAATTTTCAGCGTTTGCTAGTTGATGTAGGATGAATATGATCATCATACATATTACATGAAAACAAACAATTGTTGTATCTCTGAATGAAAGTACATCACAGTTATTTTTTAAAACTATAAATTAATTAAATGTCGGATTTCTCTCTAGGATATCTAAAGGACTGGAAGGGGTCTTGGATTATATTGTTATGAATCATTGTAATTTAAAATTAATTTGAGTTTGTATTTTGTTATAAAATTGTTGTCATCCCTGTCAACTGTCGAGTGCAAAGATGAGGTCAATCTGGAGTTGCATGCATGTGGAGTTAATGCATGTGGTCTGTTAGCCATTTTGATGATTTATTAAATCATTTGTTTAAGGGTGTAAACCCGATCGAAAATCTATAGGGCAGCCGATCTAACTCTGACCGCTTGCCCTGACCGCTAGTACTCCCTGACCAAATCGGAATGCCATGGTGGTTCAACCGCTCGCAATCACCTCTGCTGATTCTTCATTTCTGCAGGAGCATGCATGACAAGACCAATATGTTACTGCTAACGTAAGTTAACTTGTAAAGAATTTGAGTCCAAAAAAATTTATTTGTCTTTGAATATGTACGGTCGCATAGAGTCAACCACGGTCAACGGCGAGGATCGAGGCTACTCTCATGGAGTAGTCGAGACCCAGAACGATCGAGAATACCAGGTGGGGTGATGAGTATGGCAAGAGAAAGGTGGAAAATATCTAAGAGATGTTTGAACGATGGGATTGCTCCATGTGGCTTGGTTGGTCTAAGTGAGGCGTGGTTTGGTGGAATCAAAACTGGAGAGACTTGCCGATGCGTGGAAAGTCAGTGATGCACCTACACGTGGCAAGCATGACGATTGCTTGCAATGGAACAAGATGATTGTGTCAAGAAAGACTATTTTGGTAGTTTGACCAAAATATCATAAACGAATTTAGAAGATGAAGGACCATGTGAGAAGGTGTCATTTAATGTTATGAACTATTATAATATTTGAGGAGTGGTCAATTGGTTTTGCAAAGAGTGTATTTGATTTGAATTATTTTCTGGAAGTATCAGGAAAATCAGAAATACCGTAGGTATGTGTAGTAGTTCCGCTGGGTAGAAGTACCGCAAGTATAAGTACGGTAGTTCCACTCAGCGGAAGTACCAGCTTAAGTTACGGTACGTTTTTTTCCAAAGAAGTCTAGGTGAGGTTTTCAACGTGCGGAAGTACCGCTTTGGAGAGCATTAGTACCGCAGAGCGGAAGTACCGGCATGATAAGTGTGGTACTTCTGATATTCCCAGAAAAATAGGGTTTTGGGGAATTGAGTCGTGGATTAAGTTGGGTTAACCTGGGTTATTGGATTAAGGGTACATGATGCATGTCTTGGCTGGGTCAAGTTGTGAAAAACTTGTGTTTAAAAATGATTTCTTTGTCTTTGGATGTACAGAGTCGCTTGGAGTTAATTGTGGTCAACAGCGATGATCGGGGCTAAGCTCAGGGAGGGGCTAAAATGATTTCTTTGTCTTTGGATGTACAGAGTCGCTTGGAGTTAATTGTGGTCAACAGCGATGATCGGGGCTAAGCTCAGGGAGGGGCTAAGAACCCAAATGATTGAGGATACCAGGTGAGGCGATGAGCTCAAGCATGATACAAGAAAGACGAGAAATGTTGAAAGCGAGTTCGAATGGCAAGATAGTAGCATGTGGCTTGCATAGGCCAAGTGAGCCATTGTTTGGTGGAATTAAGATGGGAGAGACTTGGCGACGCGTGGTAAGATAGTGGTGCACCTACACGTGGCAAGTATGGTGGCTGCTTGCAGTGGTTGGTGATGACCGCGTCAAGGAAGAGTATTTTGGTAGTTTGACCAAAATACCATAAACTGCCTTAGATCAAAACTGCGATGCATGGGCGATGTGTTGAAGAGTAGTTTAGGTCAAGGTGGAGCTGGTTTGATCAAGGCGGATCAAGATTAAGTATTTAGCGGATGCACACTTATGTACTTTGAAAAACGTGCATAAGTGAACTTGTGTGGGCAAAACCCGTGTACATAGGGTTAATGGGTTTATCCCAATGTAATAGTGGATATGATCCATTAAGGGGTGTAAGTGGTTGGTTATCTACCTATAAAATGGGGTTGGGATGGAGACATGTAAGGTTAACCATCCAACCCCTATCATGTGCTCTCTTCTGTAAGGTTTGGGTTTGAAAGTGGGTATCTTAGGTGCTCTCTGTCCTCCAAGGTGGAGTGACTATAAAACCTTCCTTCTAAAGTAAGTAATATATCAATCTTTGTGAATATCTTGAATCTCTCTTGTTTTTTTTGATGAGCTTGACTTTTTGGTTGGTTTTAATCTCTCTTCTTTGCTTCTTGTGATCTTGTTGTGTCAAGGGCGTGTAAGAGATGAAGATAATTCTTGGGAATACATCTCCATCTATCTAAGCACTTTGATAGCAAGATTCACAAGAAAGCCCAGTTTTGCCCTTTTCTTGACCTTATCGAGTGATTTCTGCTTCAAGGGGTTTTTGATCATGTCCATCGGTGTTTTTAGCTTGCTGTGACATGTGTGAATACATCTAGACGCAACTTGGTCATCATCCACCCACGATCAAGTCGTATTCACCGATTGGGGTTACAAAAGTCGGACCTTTGGCAACGATATTCATGATTGTTGGATGGAATACGTTCATGTGACCTTAGGCAACGTATGTGTAAAGTTTCACACCCTCTGATTTAGTCAATCAAAAGACATGTGGATTGGATCTTGCGGTTAGACTGAAAGTTCCGTTCTTCGATTGGAAATGGAAGTACTGCAAACTGTGCAGCGGTAGTACCACAGCTGTTGGTTTCAACCACGTTGGTCATGACCACGCTAGTGTCGACCATGTTGGTCACGACCACACTGGTCATGACCACATTGGTCTCGACCATGCTGGTCACGACCAAGTGGATTTTGACCACGTAGGGTTCAACCAAGTTGGTTTCGACCGCGTCATTTTTGACTACGTTGGTTCTCGACCATTCTCTTGTTGTTGACCACTCAAGTCGAAATTCAACCACATCGTTTTTGACTTCGTTGGTTCTCGATCGTTTGATCGTTGACCATACAAGTCATTTTCGACCACTTTGTCTTTTGACGAGTTGCAGTAGTACCGCAGAAACAATAGCGGTAATACGACACCTACAGATTTTGCACAGTGGCTCAACGCTATGATTTCTCTAGAGGTTGAACAGAGCTCCTATCCGAATCTTCATAGCTTTGTAGCTATTGGAGCAAAGGATTAGTGAATACTTGGGGAAAATTTTAAGGTACTATTCACCCCCCTCTATTGCTTATTCGGTTCTACAGAAGAAAATTGTGGCGCACGAGTGGTGCTTGAGAAGACAATCTAGGTCATAGAGAACCTGATTTGATCAAGATGGATTAAGGCTAAGGACTTAGTGGATTCGAATTGATGCGCTTTGAAAAGTGTACATAAGTGAACAAATATGAGTAAAACCCGTGTGTGGAGTGGTTATCGGGTTTTTCCTATTGTGCTAAGTGGATAGTATCCTCTAAGGGTTAGATGTGGCTGGCCAGCCTATCTATTTAAGGGGTTGGGATGGAGACTTATAGTTAACCATCCAACCTTTCTCTCAAGTGTTTATGTGTTAGGATTAGGGTTTGAGAGAAGAGTACTTATGGTGTGCTTTTTATCCTCCAAGATGGAGTGGTTGTAACAAGGACGTATAAGGGATGAAGATATCCTTTGAAAATTAATTTCCATTTATCTAGACACTTTAGTAGCAAGTTCATAAATAAACCCTGTTTGTTTGATTTTGGCCTTACCAAGTGATTTCGTAGTCTAAGGGTTTTTGGCTTGATTTCTTCGGTGTTCTTGCTGCTGTAACATGTGAAAATGCATTTAGAGCCATCTTGGCCATCTCCTACCAACTAGCAATGTTTTTGTATTTTGACCATTTTTGGTATAATCTTACTTCAGTCTCAAAAAGGTCTGGACTTTGATATGGATTTCTATGATCTATGGTTGGAATAGATTCCTGAGACCTTAAATAAGGTGTGTACAAAGTTTTACAACTTTGGATCATCAGATCAAAAGTTACAATGGTTTAAAGTTTTGTAACAGTACTAAAATCACTGTAGCTTTGCATGTTTTTCCTATTTATAGCAGTCAGACCTTTAGAACAGAGATTAGACCACCAGAAGAGAGGTCAGACCACCTCCTGTGTGGAGGTTAGACCTCTAGGGTGTGGATTTTCTCAGAGTTTGATTTCTTGGTCGATTTATTTTGAAATTTTGGCTGTGAATTTAATTCTAAGTAACTCTGTAGTTATTTGAGAAGAGGGTCTAAAATACTTGAGAAAAAATTTTGAACAGCACTATTCACCCCCTCTATTGCCTTTCAGTCCTACAAGGTACTCAATATTGGACGGCCTATTTTCAAACAAGAACTGGATTTGATCTCTGTACGATAAGCTTTGGATTTTTTTTTTTTTGCAATTTTATATCTTAAAATTAATTATGTAATGTCATGAAACAAATACTAAGTAGCATGTACCTTCACATGGAAATGTATTGTCATACATTACAGATATACTAAACATGTTTTGAGAGTACCCTTTGGATCCAAATTCTTCAAATGGTACCAAAGTAATAATAATAATATTAGCCCGGATCAATGATAATATGCTATCACGTAACCTATATATGGCATGGTAATTGTAACTTGTATGCAATATAGAGCATTTTTTTAGAGAGAAGTATAGAGCAATGTTATTAACCCATGCTTACATATGTATGGATTTTATTGTGTTCGCAGTTTTATTCATTTCATGCATTATGTAAAATATTTTTTTATATATTTTACTCTCAAGTTATAAAGTAGCTTATTGTTATATTTTTTTTATTATTTAAAGAATAAATGAATGCAGTTTTCCGTATGTTGTAATTTCATGAAATAAAAATTGCAACTATTAAACGTATATGAACATATAGATAATTAACTTCTTCTAAGAAAAGTCTATTAATTAAATTTAGTGGGTTACATTTTTTGCTTAAAATATTCAACTTAAGTAATTAAGTACAGACGAGGGGTGTGGGTGTTTGTATAAATTTCCAACATATATAATACGCTCTACCAAGATATATGCTTAAGTACTAGAAGTACTTGCACTACTACAGAAAGCCTAATACTAGACGTCAAATCACAGACGGTTTTGTGAAACCGTCTGTGACGTACACTATCACAGACGGTTTTAATTTGGAGGCCATCTGTGGTTGGAAAAAGGAGTATCACAGACGGTTCATACCTCTGAACCGTCTGTGATAATGGAATATCACAGACGGTTTTTAAACATAAACCGTCTATAATACTCCTTTTTCCCGCCACAAACACCACAGACGGCAAAAGTTCGACAAATAGAGATTCCCAGATTTTAATTCAAGGCAAATTTAATTTATTACAAATCTAAGAGAAAAGGAGATTCCCAGATTTTAATCTTCTGGGCTTCATATGCTTCTTCTTCAACTTCTGGAGTTGGAGGATCAGCCGCTGAGTTCTCGAATGTCGTGAAGATTGTCCTTTCCCTCTCCACTTCCTCCTCTAGCCTGGGTAAATCATTAGCATGGCCCATAATCTCAAAGAGGATGCCATGATAAACTTCAACAGAATCGGCCGATTCTGCTTGATCAGAAAGGTTATCTATCACACCCTGCACTTCCGCAAGAGCTTCCTCCGCTTTGTGGACATTGTAGAGAAAAACAAGGCTGAGGGCGGTTTCCTTTTCGTGAGCAGCAACGAGAAACCTCCGTCAACGGCGGATGATGAGGTCTAGTTGACGGACGATATTGGAAGAGAGTCGAGGAAGGAGAGCAGGGCGTGAGTGGAGGAGCTGCTCCAGACGTAAATTGTTGGCCACCTGTGTAAGGTTGCGGCCGAACAACTCATGATGGATAGATGAGAGGAAGGATATGAACAAAATTTTAGATGTCATTGTTGAGAAATGTGGTGATGATCGAAGAAGATGAGGGAGAGGACAGTTTAGATCGAAGAAATGGAATAGTGCGTGCAAATATAAGCATTTTCACAAATGGTTCATATTCGAAACCACCAGTGACGCTTCGTATATAACCGCCGTCTCTTACATTAATATCACAGACCGTGACGCTTCGTATATAACCGCCGTCTCATACATTAATATCACAGACTGTTCGTAAACTGCCTTATCACAAACGGTTGAGTTTAGAACCGTCTGAGATAGTAGGCTTATCACAGACGGTTCTAAACTTAGAACCGTCTGTTATAATCCCCTATATATACCCTCGAGCCCTCGCCGGCCGCCTCCCCAGGCCGTCGCCTCCCCGGGCCGTCGCCGCCGCCTCCCCGAGCCCGTCGTCGCCGCCTCCCCGGGCCCGTCGCCGCCGCCTCCTCCTCCTCCGTCGTTGTCGCCTCCTCCTCCTCCTCCGTCGCCGCCGCCGCCTCCTCCTCCGTTGCCGCCTCCTCCTCCTCCGTCGTCGCCGCCTCCTCCTCCGTCACCAAAACCCTAAGGTCGTCAAATCCCTCCCCGAGCTTCATGCTTATTGTTAGGGTTTAGGGTTGATGCTTGATGCTTCATACTTAGTGTTAGGGTTTAGGGCTTACTGTTAGTTGCTTACTGTTATGTATATGGTTAGTTGCATTCATGTATATGCTTACTGTTATGTACATGGTTAGTTGCATTCATGTATACTGCTGTCTGAATATATGCATGCTGATTATATCTTGATCTTGAGATTGTAGAGTTTGTATCTAGAGCTCAAAATACTGAAGATTGAAGAGTATATGATTTAGTAGCGGGACGGCCAAGATTAATCTTGTGCAACCCTACAATTTGAGAGCACAAATTAACCAATCAAGGAAGAGTATATGATCAAAGGGCATGAAGCAAGTAAAGCATTCTAGTGTATCCGGTTCAATGACCTTAAAACACTAGTTTGTGTGATTTGCTTCATAGAACTTTGTTTAGAGACCTTGTAGTAAAAGTATATGCCACATAGACCTTCAAGGGGCATGAAGCAAGTTACACACTCTAGTGTATCCGGTTCAATGAACCTGATACACTAGTTTGTGTGATTTGCTTCATAGAACTTTGTTTAAAGACCTTGTAGTAATAGTATTGCAAAATTCAAGGCAATTTTATTATAAAAGTTCAAAAAAAAGACATTCCCGGATTCTTCGGTGAGCAGCCGACATAGCTGACTTCTTCGCTCTGCTTCTTCCCACTTCTTTTCTTCATCTCTGGTCTCTGGATCACGTACGCTAGTAGCGATGATTCAGTTAGATGAATCATCGCTACTGGCGTACGTGATCCAGAGACCAGAGATGAAGAAAAGAAGTGGGAAGAAGCAGATGGATAGTCGCTCAGCGAAGAAGTCGGCTGCTCACCGAAGAATCTAGGAATGTCTTTTTTTTGCACTGTTGTAATAAAATTGCCTTGAATTTTGCGGGAAAAAGAAGGACTTGATACATTGGTTTGTGTCATTTGCTTCGTAGAACTTTGTTTAGGGACTTTGCTATTTGGTTTATAGTATTAGCAACTAAAGTAGGTGCTAAGATAGGCACATCACCCCCTCCCCTCTACTCTCCTCTCTTCCAATTCAATATGATCACTTTCTCATCTTATCTTAATAGACCCACAAAATGAGCAACATGTCACCTGCGCATAAAGAAATCTTGCGATTGTTGCAAAAGATACATTGACCATTTGAGTGGAAAGATGAATTGTTTCGTCAGGCGCATGACTGTCGATTCGAAGCATAGCATAGCATCCGAGGCACATCCGAGGCCTGCTGTTGTGTCTTGAGGAATGCCACATCTGAAGACCAGCTCTTGGCATTCCTCAAGACACAGCAGCAGGCCTCGGATGTGCCTCGGATGCTATGCTATGCTTCGAATTGGCAGTCATGCGCCTGACGAAACAGTTCATCTTTCCACCCAAATGCTCCATGTATCTAGCCAAAAAACAGCAAATGAAGCAAGTGACATACTCTAGTGTTCCCGTTCAATGAACCGGATACACTAGTTTGTGTCATTTGCTTCGTAGACCTTTGTTTAGAGACCTTGTGGTAATAGTATATGCCACATAGGCCTTCAAGGGGCATGAAGCAAGTGACACACTCCAGTGTATCCTGTTCAACGATAAGGAATTTGTTCTTATGCGAATTTGTAAATGGATATTTTATTTCATTTCAATTAATTCATTTGCGAAATGGATGCCTTATGTCTGTGAATGAAATGTGATGTGAATTGGATGTTTGTCAAATGAATTGAGATGTGAATTGTATGTATACATATACTTGTTTATCTGCTTGTTTCAGAGGGCATGGCTAGCATTTTCTGAGGCTAGCCAATAAACAGAAATATATGTAGGGGTTGAAGGGAATATCACAGACGGTTTTTGAGTAAAAACCGTCTGTGATAGCTGACAATCACAGACGGTTCGAAAACCGTCTGTGATGACCTTCGATTATCACTGATCCATAAATACAGACAGTTCACAAAACCGTCTGTGATGACGTTTTCGAACCGTCTGTGATGACCTTTTCTGTAGTAGTGTTGGAACATTTGAGTTGTACGTAATTAGAAATACAATGGTCAATGCGAAGCTACTTTATATTACATTATGTATGAAATACTATAGCTTCTTATCCTATATATAGACACCTTTTCTTCTTTTTGTTTGCAGAAAGGAACGAAAAAGAAATTCATGCACATGAGCTAGCGCCCAGGCAATAACGGAACTAAGCTGAATCCCAATATATACACAGTAGCGAAAAAAAACTATTAGTACAAGAGATTGTAAGATTAACAAATTGATGAATTAATGTGGGTATTAATTTTTAACATTTGGCATATGATTTAATTAACTTCCCAATGCTACCGTGACAAAAAACTGAACTGATCATGCATGTATGTGACATTATATATAGAGAAACAGTCTTCCTAGCTATTGCATGTCACTGAACATAAGATATGTACTTATATATTGTCTGGAAGCATGGTAATTAAATTATCAATCTTATTAATTAATCTCATGGTTCAGTGTGCAACTTTTGGAAGGCCTTGGGACAAGTACTTGAAAGATCTCACTCCAATGCCTTGATCGACATGGTCAGATCCAAAGTACTCAGCCCCAGAGCGGCCTTCTTGCTACTGCTACCTGTCGCTGCCTCTAACCTCCCGGCATCCGCGGCGCCGCCCTCGTCGCCGCTGTGGCCACCCCGGAGTGACAGCGAGAGCGAGAGCGGCAGCTTATCGCTGTCCACCTCCTGCTCACTTAACGCGATGCTCCTCTTCTTGGCCCGGTTAGTGTCTGCCCCCACGTTGGGGCTCAGGTTTAGCTGCAAGTCCGGCGTCCAGCCGTTTGCCTCCGTCGACGCCTTCGTCCTTTTTGCCGCAGTCTCGATGCGTATCTCGTCGATCGCTTTGGTAGGAGCTCTCGTCTTTAGGTGCTTCTGCAACTGCACAGCGACACGTCCATTGTTGATGATTTGTTAGTGCTTCATTGATTAGTACTTGTAATTGGTGAGTTAATTTATTTAGTGGATACTAGGACGTGAGTGCATGAGAATGGTTCGTGCGTGTTGGGTTAGATTGCATGCAATTAGGACGTGGCCTAGTGGTAAGGTTCGTGGTGGTCACCTGGGTGAGTTGTGCGTACGCATGGAGTTAGTTTGTGCGTGATGTGCGGCTAGTCACGTGAGCTACGAATCAGCTAGCTAGCTCACTGATATTAGGAGTTAATTGCTGCATCAGACAGTTGCATGCAGTTAGGAGGTTGATTAGCTAAGTTAGTGAGTGTTAGTAACCCTAGTCGCTGGGGTCGTGGCGTGCTTAATGGGTCCAGTTAGTTGCTAGACGTGTTAGTGATGTCTATATATGGCTTTATAATCAGTTTGTTAATAAACAGGATAGAGAGAAAAAATGTAGCCTACAAGTGTGTCTCATCTTCCTTTATGTGACCTCTTGCGTGTGTGTACAAGAGAGAGAGAAGAGAGGGAGTAATCCCAAGTCCCAACAGTTACGAGTGAACGTATCGAAGCTAGATGTAGACATTTTGCGCACCTCGAGCCGGGTACCTAGGGCTTCACTTGAAGCCACGGGATCTGACGACGATGTGTTAGTGTTGCCGTTGGGGTGGTAGCCATTGCTGCCGCCGGCGCCTCGCCACCTAAACGGGAGATGGTGATCGCCCAGAGCAAAACCCGTGGTGGCAGCCGCCGACATTGTCCTCGAGAGCTGCAGGGAGCTGCTGCCGATCCAATCAAAGCTACCGACCTTTCCGCCGTCCAGTCGATGGTCAGCGGCACCCGTGGTTGCCGTCGACGTTCGGTTGGAGGCGATGGCATCCCTCACGTCGAACAAATGCGACGTCGGCTTGCCGTCCTTCCTGCAGATCGTCTCGTGGATGAGCCCTTTCGCCGGACCATGGTCATTGACGGCGCCCGTCCTCGCCGCCGCCGCGTGCTGGTTGAACGCCCATTCTTGGTTCCTAGACGCATGAATAAGAGAGATCGGTTAGGGTTTTGACATGATCACAACACGATCGTTGCTGAGCATCCATGTTGTCCTTCTGCTTTGGTTACCTAAAGCTACTGTAGTTCTTGAAGTCGAATGTTTGCATGGGAGGCGGCCAGCGTTGGAGGAGGCCGTAAATCCGGCTGGCCTCTGGCAAGCCAGCATTTCTCGACGCGAAGAACCCGCCGTTCCCGTGCAGCTTGGAGGAGAACCCCGAGCCAGCAGCTCGCTGGAAGAACATGTCGTGGAATAGATGGTCCCCTCGCCTCATGTGGAAGTCCATGGGCGAAAAAACTGCGAAAATTAAGTAGAAAAAACTTTAGGAAATGAAACTCCATGTGTTTTTCGATGTATGCACAATGTGGCCCCGCTTATTTCAACTACAACTACAGCTTCTGGCTTATTTTTCACTATTCATAAATTTCATCTTTTTCTGAACTTTTAGCTTTTTTTAGCTTTTTTGCCGGTTCTTTTTCCCGTATTCGTTTGCGTTGTCCGTGTTGAGCTAGCATATTTTTCTATTTTTAAATTTTTTAGATTTAATTACACCAAATAAGTCACCTTCAGCTACAGTGAAATTTCAGCCGCTATAATGCAATTTCAGCCATAAGCCACAGCTTTTCAGCCCAACCGAGCGGGGCTAAAAATGGAGAGAATCGAGATAAGAACCTGAAGATATGGCTGCCCTCTCGTGTCTGGACTCGTGGTCCAGCTTTTTGCTTCTGTACATCTGAAAAGTCGAAATGGATGAACAAGAAAAGGGTTAGGTTCAAACACTTTGTGAAGATAAGAAGCAGCTAGCACAGCTGCTTAGTAGTCATGAGAAGTAGGCCTCTTCCTAGTCGATCTCCTTTTACCTGCAAGTGACTTTTTACATGAGCAATACTGAGCCCCCTCACATTCATCATCTGAAGCACCAGCTTTGGGGTTGCTCCTATCAACAAATGAACAAAAAAATAGACACCAATCAAAGGAAAATTAGTTAGGAGATCCCACTTAAATCTGCCTTGTTTTGAGAAGCGTAGAGGTAGTTTGGTCAAGAAAAAAAATGCACAACAAGAACAAGAACCGACCACACACTTACTCTCTTGGCCGCCCAGCCTCTCGACGGCGTGGATGAACGCCATGTGGAGGTCGGGCGTCCACCGGAGCCGGGGGAGCTTAGACCTGTTGTACTGCCGCATCGTCGGCACCCTCTCGCCGCTGCCATCGGCCTTGCTGCTGCTGTCCATGTCATGACCCTTGCTGCTCTCGGAGTTGTGGTTGGTGCTGCTGTTGTTGCTGGAACTCCTGCTTCCTCCCGCAACTTCACTTGTGCTACCGCCATCGTCGTCGTCGTCCTTGCCGACTTCCCCTTCCTCGTTGTCCTCCCAGAAGCCCTCGTTGAGGTCCAGCGCCGCAGGTGGTACAGAGTAGTCCGAAGATCTCTCCCCATCATCTTCAAGAATCTCCACCACCTCCTTCTCCTTCACCTCCCCCATACCCCCTCCTCTCGAGAATCCTTCTCCTTCTCTATCTCTCTCTACACCACCACGATAGGATTGGAATGATGTGGGGTACAGGGGTAGGAACTGGGAAGGAAGAAGAGGGGAATGTGATGGGAATAATAGTAGGGAGGGGAAGAAGCACAAGCAAGCTAATGATGTAGGAGTGATATAAGGGGCAGGGAAATGAACAAGTATTCCACTACATTGACTAGTACTCAAGACTGATATTCCATTTCATCCCTTTTTCTGTAGGGTGAGGAAATCGGAGAGTATACTATTTTGTGAGGGGTGGTGGGTATGATAGGGGGACATTATATAATTTGGATGTGGGGAGGGGGCTGATTATCAGTTGGCGACTGGGTGTGGGAAAGGAAGCAAAAGCAGTATACGTTGCCACTTGACTCTAGTGATAACAATTGTTGGTCTCCACGTTTTATTTTATCATATTAATTGTGTGCCTTATCCATAGGGTGTAAGATCGAGTTGATAATGGTTAACATCTCTAGCTAGATACTTGGTCATTTTAGATTTGAGAATATTATAACAATAAATAAAATGAAACATAACACACAAGTTTAGTTGCATTTGAGAATATTATAACAATAAATAAAATGAAACATAACACACAAGTTTAGTTGCAGTTAAAGTAATTAAATTGATAAAAAGGAAAATTTTAAAACAAAATATCATAAGATGGAACATGCAATAACAACGAATGCATCATTTGACGTCTTCATTTGGAAAACAAAGGTGCATTTTTTACTTTTAGAAATCTAATTTTTCATCAGAAGTACATTAAATTGAGTGATATTGTTATATTAGGAGCTAATGGGGGTTTCTTGGCATACTGGACATTTTTATTTTCTTTCTAAATAATAGTATCGAACGATTCATTTAGTGGAAACTTTTTTAGTAATTGTAATTACTAGTACACAGTAGAGTAAGTCGACTACTACTCTACTAGTGACTTGGTTGGTTTACCAGGATAAGAAAATTGCCTGCACATAGCCAAAAATTTGTTCCTGGTCATTCCAGCTTAGCATTGTTAGTACTTATTTTTTTAGGTGTGATGGATAAGACTTATTCCCTTCATGCTTCAAATTTAAGGTAGAAGTGAGACTCGGACTTGGTGGATGGATTCACAATAGAGTTCTCAAATTAGTACATAATTAAGAGGTTGTTCGTATTAGCTTTGCTGATGACTTTTGGCTGAAAATAAACAGTAGCGACTGAGAGAAGCGCTTTTTAGAAGGACGAGGTGAGTAGTGCAAAAAGTGATAAAGAAATGTGTGCGTGAGATGGGAGTGAGAGGAATGGTGTGTGTGATGAACACAAACACCAAGTAGGTAGCCCACATGGTAATTGTGTAAAATTTCCACTGGCACCTCTTTTCCAGCATTTTTTCGGAAGTAATGCTTTTGTTTGATATGCAAACTTTATCCTTTTGAGAATTTGTGCTGAGTAGTTTTGCATGTGCAAGATCGGTAATTAAGAATATTCATTTTGTACACATGCATTTCGATTTTGTATATTCAAGACTAGCTAGTAAGAGTATTGATTGTCTTCTAAAAAAGAGTAATATTCGATGTGTATGCATGCTGCATGCATACATAGTTTTTCAGGTGCAAGAGTATAACAAGAGTTTACATGTCTACATCATTTTTATTATCTCATTGTATATCTGTAAGCCAAGGACTTCGCAGGGGCGGACCCATAATGGGACATGGGGGTACAGTTGTACCCCCAAAATTTTTTGTAAAAAATCAACTATATATAATATATATTTCATATATATAGGAAAAAAACTAGAAATGAAGGTAATGTAGCAAATTCAGCCCACTATCCAATGGCCCAATTGACATTTCCTGATTTCCTAACCTAACTCCTGCTGCCTGGCTGCTTCTCACGAGTCACGCCGCCTCCTGCCTTGCTCTCACGCCGCCTCCTCTCCATTTCTCTTGCACAGCCGCCGCGCCCGACGCCCCTCCTCGTCTCCGGCGACCGGCGAACGGCTACCGGCGGCGGTGCTGCGCCCGCTCCTGCCTTGATCTCACGCCGCCTCCTCTCCATCTCTCTTGCACAGCCGCCGTGCCCCAGCTCACAGCGCGCAGCCGCGCCCGGCTCCCCTCCTCGTCTCCGGCGACGCGGCGACCGGCGAACGGCTACCGGCGGCGGCATGGCGCCGGGCGCCCACACTGGCACACCCAATGGCCAGCTTCAACGGCGGCAGCTCCTCCCCTATTCCATCTTCAACGGCGGCGGCGCTTTTGAAATTGGTGCTAGTTCTTCCCGTAGCAACAGCAAGTGTTGAAAGAGTATTCTCAGCAATGAATTTTGTGAAGAACAAGCTAAGGAATAGAATGGGAGATGAGTACTTGAATGACTGTCTTGTTACATTTCTTGAAAGGGAATTTTTTCTACAAGTTCGCGATGAAGATATAATATCTCGTTTTCAAGCAGATCCTCGTCGAGTTGAGTTATAACATTGCCATCCAGGTCAGTTTTGCATTGATGTTGTTTCATGTACTCTGTTCAGTGTTCACTAGAAATTAAGTCAATCAAACTTATATTGGAAATTGTATTTATTGCTTATGTGTGATTGTTTATTTGGTTAACTATATGAGATATACATATTATGTGTATCAAAATTCTCTATCATATTATATACTCTGTAGATTCTTAACTTCGTACCCCCATCCCAAAAATCCTGGGTCCGCCACTGGGACTTCGTCCATTGGTAGTAGTATGAAACTATATAACTCGGACCAGTAGGTGGCACTGAGGAATCAAGCATTTTCTGCTTGTTGAAGCTAGCTTACTAGCTTGGACTTGGACCCCGGCCGGTTGAGAACTGAAATCAAGGAAAACAAAGCAGATATTTAAGGACCTCGAGCATGCTAATTAATTTAAAAATTCTTAGAAGTAAAATACAAACAAAAATGTTGAACATACCATGCTTGAGCACACACATATTTTAGCTAGATCCTTCGTTGTAATTTTACATATTGAGGTCACGGGCATTTACAAGTCAATGCCCACCTTCACAAGTCTATGACCCGTTCAGCAAAAAGATCCCGACCGATCAACGCGAATGAAACAGGATTTGCCTCAGGTCTGCAGAAATTACAGGGTCAAAGAAAGCACTATAATAAATATTCGATTGCTTGGATTACCCGATCATGTTGAGCTGACGGATTTGCTGATTGGTGTCGAAAGTTCAAATTTTCTACATGCACTTTGTCTCTCTGTCGACATTTGTAGGACACGTCAGACTTGTATGAATGGATTGTGCTGATGCCTGTGATTCCGTTGGTTAATTTTTGAACAAAACCCTATAACTGTTCCTTTCACTAGCTAGAATGTGTATACCCTGTTATTTGATTAGTTACATGATCAATTCCGTTGGTGAGTTGATATGTAACCATTCAAGTCTTACCTTTTAGGCAACGATCTTAACTAAATCTACTAATGTCATTTACATAGTAATTTGATTTATATAGGACATGCATATCAAGGTAGTGCTAATCTCCTCAGTGCTAACATCAAAAGTTCGTCATGAGCTATCTGATCAACATGAGAATGGATCGTGATTATTGAATTTGAACATAGCTTCCCTAAAGACTAATGCCGATAACGTCCTAGGGACGCTAGCACTGTTAGATTCCTAAAATCAAACGGATGACATTCCTTGCCAATGTCAATCAGACTACGAACTCACACTGGAGCTTGCACATTAGCAATGAAGAAGAGGTTAGCACCACATTCAAAATTATAGAAATTTGGCTGCAAGCTTTCTTAAGCGCATTTTTTTTTCGAAAAACGGGAGTAGGTACAAACAATATTATTCGATGCATGCAAAGTAAAAAATAAAAGGACAGAAAATAGATTAGTCTTATCACGAACTACACAACTAAAACTGATTTTTCTTCCTCTTCCCACGCATGCATATCTGTACTATCGATCTACTTGCTAGATTCGCTTATCAAACACGAGTGATGAACAACTTGAAATGCAGTTAAGGTTTGGTGCCCATGACCATGAGTCCATCTTTGTAAGAAGCCTTCCCCCCCCCCCCCCCCCCCCCCTCTATAGAACCATATAACATACATATATATATAGAGAGCATATCTAGTACTAAAGTCATATTCAGTGGTAAGATGCTAATGTCACCTAGGGTCATTCGATCTAGCCTGTGCGGCTCAGATCGAGGTGGGTGGGAGGCCCCAATTCACTTACACATTTTTTCAGAAACCCCTCATGTGGTTGAAATATTTCACAAATAAGCTCCCCTCTCACCTCTTGGCCGTCCCACCGCACCAAGCCACCACCCTCAACCCTACCCCTTGTGCCGCCCTCCTCCCCGGGACCTCCCTCTCGCGCTGCCTGCGCCAGGCTACTACCGTGCCAAACAGTTTGCCCTAGCGAACGAGCAAGATGGCCCTTGAAGATGACTGGATCCCGTCACCGGAGATGAAGATGACGACCAGATCCAATCTCCCTGGCCTCCATACCGCTGGATCTGACCTCGCAGATCGACGATGTAGACGAGGACGACACCACTGCATCTAACCTCACCGGCCTTCCAATCAATAGATCTCGACCTCGTTAGCCTTCTCACCACCTCCTTGCTGGCTGGACTGAGCCACTGTCATCTCCTCACTCGTTGGCTATAACTGCATGAGAGTTAAAAATTTAGATTACTTGGAGGCTCGATCAGCGCTATTCAGTAGCTACGTGTAGAAGAAGCACATGACCCTGACCGATCTAATCAGCCAACCGCCTTACCATCCCACTCCATGGATAATTACTAGCGTTTGTTAATTATAGTAAAGTTACTATCATATGCACATCAAGTTATCATTTGTAATTCATGAAGTTACTTACAGTTATCATCTTTAATTCACGAAGTTACTACCGTTTGTGAGTGAAGTTATTGTCAACATGCATGACTGAGAGGAGAAAGAACATGCATGTCAATAGCACATAACTCACACGATACCGCCAAACACATGTAGAAGTATTGTCCGTTGTAACACTATAAAACTGACAGTAATTTTACATGTATTTGATAGTAACTTTACTCATGCATGATAGTAACTTTATATGATACGAATTTCCCAACGTCAAAACATATTCAACATGACCTTGTTTTGTTAAGCTTGTAATTTCGAACACAATGGTGCAAATGGATTACAAATTGGATTTTTGGTGAAAATTTTATTTTATTTTTTAGTTTGTAAACAAGATAAAAAATCACAAGTCAAGTGCACTTATTCCCTTCTCTCTCCTGCTATAATTACAATCTCCTGAACATAAAGTTATCATTAATAATTAATTAAGTTACTATCTTCTGAATATAAACTTATCATCGATTAACTTATAGATGTTAAAGTTACTATCTCATACACATAAAATTATCATCAAACATGAACCACACCAAGATGCTCGTGCGTGCAGCCAATGACCCGTGCGCGCGCTGATTAGCGCAACCGTACACACACATATATATATATACACACATGCATGCATACATACATACATGTGTGTGTAGGCACACATATATATATAGCACACACATATATATAGCACACATATATATGGATACAAAAAAGTTGTTTGGTTAACTACCTTGAAATTTCGTAGGGGCATTCGTATTGATTTTTGTTAATGATTTTTGACTAAAAATAAATAGTAGTAATTGAAAGCAGTGGTTTTTAGAAGAAGGGAGAGAGCGGTGCAAAAGTGAGGGAAAGATGCGTGCGCGCGTAATGAGAGCGAAAAGAGTGGGGTGGGTGATACACTTATGACCCCATCTTATCTCCAGAGCGAGACGATAGCAAGCTGGGTGAAGAAACTGCTTCGAGAAACTGGATATTTATATTAGCTTTTAATTTTTTTAAAAAACAGAAATTAAAAATAGAAACAAAAGTCGATACGAATCGGGCCGCGTAATACCATCGAATCATGAATTGATCGGCAAAGTAGGAATTAAGGCAGTAGTCAGATATGTTATCACTAATGCAACGTCATCATGACGCCCGTAGTTGGTAATGTATTTCCCACCTGAACCTGTACGAGATATCAATTGCTTTTTGTAGATATAAACACATCATCTGCCAGTTTTAGCTGTAGGTATAAACGAATGATGGCTGGAATTGTACACTAGTGTAATAGAATAGTCGGCTATCCGTACGTGCATATGGCACAAACAAAATAACTTACTGATGAACTACCAAACACTTTCAAGTAATTTACAAAGGATCAAGAAATTAAGTAAATCCAGTGCAAAATTCAAGAGCATGAGCACGACAAGATTACAAGATATATATTATCGCTCTTCTACAAGAATCTCGAAAATATCTTTCTTTAGAGGTCGTGAAGGAACACAGCAATTTCGCAGGAAATTAATAGTGTGATTTGGAGGAATCCTACAAAATTGTTCGTAACAAAGATGTATGTTATCCCTCGCAAAAAAAAGTATGTTATGGTCGTAACGTTTTCAACACGTAAAAATAAACAGGAAGAGGATTTGGCAGTTCGTTCATCTACAAGCGAAGTTCATATTTAAATTCCTGGAAAAAAAAATTGTAACGCTTATTTCAACATATAAAACATACTATACAGGTAGACATCCGTAAAGTTGGTGACTGATCTAGTGTGGGGACAATACGTGTCACGCAAGACTTCATTGTTTGTTCTGCTATTGTCCATAGATAGTACGTGACTAGCAAAGTAGAAAGCTGTATATATCCATCAATCTAATCGTTCAATTTTTAATTTAAAGCCATCGATCTCACATAAATTTTACAGAAACTTTGCAGTATCAATGCAATTCCCGCAGCATCCACCGACGTGAGAGGCTGGCACCGCGGCTGATGAGCGGTTGGCACCGACGTGAGAGACTGGCTCCGATGCTAGTGCCGACATGACCGTTGACCACGACGCTCGCTCCACGGCCGCTGACCACGACGCCCGTACCACGACCGTCGACCACGACGGCCGCACCACAGTTATCGACCACGACGCCCATGCCCCGCACTGGCATGGCTGTCGACCAGGACGCCTACGCAGGCACAGTTATCCACCATGACGCCCGCGCAGGCACATCCATGGACCTCGGCACTCATGCCAGCATATTCGTCAACCTTGGTGCTCGTTTCGACCCTGTCGCCAACCACCACACCTACCACATCAACACGCTTACGAATCCGACGTCCAAACCGTCTTCGCTAACAACCTTGTGGCAAGCGCCTCTGCGCCGGCAAACCCTGTTGCACAAGTGGCAGAGGACACACAAGTGGCAGCTCTAAGAACACTGCAACCCGAACTGGCAGACCTCCGAAGTGTCATGCGGGAGATGCAAGAGGCTTGAAGTCAACAAACACCCACAGCAACAGCAGCGAAGGTTGACGTTAAGAGGGCCAACAGCCGTGAAGCCCCTACCCCGCTCACAGCACACTCCAACACGTGGATTCAGAATCTCCTCTGTTCACCAACCTGCAGCAGGCTGCATGGTCGAAGAACTTCAAAATGCCCACCATTGAGCCGTTCAAGGGTGATACGGACCATTGGGAGTTCGTACGCGTCTACGAAATGGCCATCGAAGCGGCCGGAGGTGATGACTCCACAAAGGTGAAGGGGTTGCCGCTTGCCCTTTAAGGGATAGCACTCTCCAGGTTCTTCACCCTTGCGCCAAACTCCATATACCCATGAGAGCAGATCCGGGACCGCATGCACAACAATTTTTAAGAAAACTATGTCAAACGGGTGGACGCTAACTAGCTTTTCACCATCAATCAGAAACCTTCGGAGAAGCTCAGAAAGTATTTCCAGCGCTTGTCCGTTGCCAAGTTAAGGATGTAAACAAGATCACTATCATCAACGAAGAAATACGAGGTCTTTGCCCAGGGCCATTGGTTGAATACAACACATGCAAGCCTAAAAAATTAGTCGACAAACTATTCGAGAAGATGGAGCAATATGCAAGAGCGGAAAAGGATACGTAGTAGTGTCGAGGCGATGCCTCCGATTCAAAGCGCATGGCCGACCCCACGAAGGATGCTCCAGCCACAAAGAGTGGAAGAACCAGCAGCACAAATACATCCTCGACATTGAGGACGGGGCAACAACAGCACCTCAGCCAGCTAGAGGCATGGCCGCAAGGGCTGAGGTCACAGAAGAGGTCGTGGTTGCGAAGGCGGTGGATGCAAGTGTGAGGATGGGCAACAGCTGGGGTTGTGGTGCGAGGTGCATGGTCGTGGAGACCACCTCACCCGGCACTACAGACCATCGCAACACTCCGAGAGAGCGTCATTAGGGACAGAGCACTCGAGGCCAAAGCATCGGTGGTGGCACATGTCTAATAGCCCCACAAGGGCCAGCTGGTCCAAGCCAACCCCGCTGCTTTGTGCATACAGGCTCCTAGTAGCGGAGCACACCGGGTCATCAACGCTATCACGGGTGGTTCGTTGTTAGAGTTCCCATCCAAAATGCAGAGGAAGGCCTACACCCGTCAACTACTCCATGTTGCCGCGTATCCCGCCCAAATGCCCCCCGCTTAGGCACAGGCTGACATCACTTTCAAGATGGTCCATGTGGTGGGGGTTGACTTCCCTCACCAGGATCCCTTAGTGGTTTAGGCCAATATCACAGGGTACGATGTCAAGCGCGTCCTGGTCCACGGAGGCAGCTCCACGGATATCTTGTTCGCGAGCGCCTTCGACCAGATAGGCATTCCCCAGAGCAGGCTCCAACTATTAGCTGTCCTACTCCAGGGTTTCAGGGGCGAACCACTGTGGGCCCTGGGCTAGGTGTAACTCCGAGTGTCTTTCAACCAACACGACCAGGTGAGAAGCGAGGACATAACCTTCAACATTGTTGATCTCCCATACTCGTATAATACCATCTTGGGAAGGGCCACACTCAACACTTTTAGAGCAGTACCACATTATAATTTCTTATGTATGAAGCTACTGGGTCCGCATGGCATAGTCACCATGTGCAGAGACCAGGATCTTACCTGTCAGATAGAGTTAGGCTCACGATGTCCCCTTCGCAAGGTGCGCGCCGTTAGCGACCCCTTGCCACACCCATACCGTCATCACCATCAGCTCCGAGGTGGATGCCCAAGCCAGATGGTGACATCAAAAGGGTCCCTCTGCATGACATGGACGCTTCGTGGCAAGTTTCCATTGGTGGGGGCCTCCCCCAGAGGTCAAGCAGGAACTTCTTCGAGTCCTTTGCACCAACGTGGACGTCTTCTCATGGTCACCAGCTGACATCACGGGGATAGACCGCTCCATCATTGAACGCAACCTTGTGGTGTGCCCTGACACCAATCCGGTCAAACAAAAACTAAAACACATGTCTTTCGAGCGCCAACAGACTATCAAGATGGAGGTTTTCAAGCTACTCGAGTTCGGCGTTATCCGTTAAGTGCACCATCCGAAATGGCGTTATCTTTCATACGATATTTTGGACAGTTTACACCTTTGTCCTTACTCAAAATTGCTTGGCTTGAAGCACTGTGGACTGAGATACCAAGGATGTTAAGAATGCTTGCCCTTGACCTATCTATATCTGGAGTTCTAAGCTGCTCAAGATCTAACTCCTAGCACTCCCAAGCTTGCTAGGTATGTCTAAAAGTTGCTTCTACATGTTTACCGTCGACCGACAAGAAACTTTTAATTACACATACCTGATGACTTACTTTTGTGTGAGGTCTTGCCTAGAAAAAATATTTAATTCCACGCATGTAACAAGGATTTTATTATGTCTGTAAAAAAAGTAGGCAAAAACATCTAATTAAACCCTTATAATTAGTAACAGAAGCTCACTGGCTTTTGATGGCGAGATGTCATGAGGTGAATGAGCAATACAGTACTTTACACAAGCACTAAGATCACTTTTCTAGTCTGCATGCACGAGACGGAGCTTATGCTAGCTAGCTTAGCTAGCAGCTCATATGACCCAAACGGCTCGAATCCAAAAGCAATTTGTTATTCTAAGCCGTTTCCATTGGGTCGCTGACCCCCTTGTCGTGTGTATATATCTGAGCGTACTCTCCCTGACACGATGATACACAAACCTTTGTTAGTTGACCTTCGCCTGCAGCCTGCGTATATGGTCCCTCTCTTGCGAAAGGCATCTTTCTTTTAATCAGCTACTTGCTCGGGGAGAGAGAGAGAGAGAGAGAGAGAGAAGTAAATTAATTTGGGCGGTCACTTCATGACATGCATGGCTAAATTTTTATTTGTTTCGGAAATTTATGTCTACATCTCTGGGACATATTCTCTTTGCTTGTCCAGAATGAGTCCCCTTGGACGTTCTGAGGATTTCAACAAGAGAGACCTAAGTGCCATCGTGCTTGGAACGTTTCGGCGCTTGCTAGTCCAAATTTCTGGCTCAGGTAGGGTCAGCCTAGAGTTTTAGGAGGTAATCGAGTCCGAGTGGATTATGACATTATGTATATGCGTAAATTAATGACCAACTTTTACATCTAAGTTCCTGCGGTGTGGTTTTGAATTTTGACCCTTGAATTTTACCCTAGTATATTAAACAAAAAAACCCATAAATTATATATTATATAAGTGTTGTTTTCGATAAATCTGTGGGTTCCATTTTCTATTGGCCAGTCAGATTTCAAATCAAATACTTCTTTACATTAGTGATCAAACTTGGAGAAGTGATACACACTAAGTGTTGTTTTCGATAAATCTACGGGTTCCATTTTCAATTGACCATTCAGATTTCAAATCGAATACTTCTTTACGTTAGCGCTCAAACTTGGAGAAGTGATATACACTAATTAATTTGTAATCAAAGGGTATATCATCATTCATAACACTTGGCTACCTTGAAGTGTACCAAATCAAAGGTTGTGTAGGACCGATAGAGAATATTAGAGGGGGTGAATGATTTTTTTCTCTCTTTTTAACTAATACAAAAGCAACCGACATTAGCTTCTTCACTCAGTTAGCTATGAGAAGCTAATAAGATAAGATACACAGCGGAAACAAGCACAAAAAAGAAGCCAACAAGTCAAGGGAACAAAAGAAGCAACAAACGGGCTAAAGCATCAGCTGGCTAGTCAAACCGCAGGCATCACACTAGTCTGACCAGGCTAGGCGGTCTGATCGCTCACCGTTCTAGAACAGAGAACAGCCCACTACCAAGAACTCAAAATAGCCCACTGCCAAGAACTCAAAATAGGTTTGACAAGCTACTTAACAAAGGTTTGATCTTTTCCCAAAACAAGGCAGCTTACATCAAAATAGGGCAAACTGAGGCAAACACCGAGAACTTTATAGAGTTGTCTAGATGGATAGGATCTAGCCTCTAGGGGGTTCTTAGGAGATTCTTCCATCATCCACACATTCTTGGGAACTAGCAAGATCAAGGAGAGAGGAAATCCAAACAAGAAAACTAAGCAAATCAAAAGCACAAAGATAAATCCAAAGTAAAAACTCACTTGGACAAAATTTAGATCTTTATTTTACTTGAAGATAGATGTTTAAAGCCACTCCACTCTTAGAAAACCCTAACCCTAAGTCTCAAAGGCTTAGCCAAGACTTCCAAAGCTTAGCACCTAATTAGCCAACACATCTCCCTCCTTATATATAGAAGCTCACAGCTTAGCACTGCATATATGATATATCAGCTCAAAATTCTAAGAGTACAGAACAGCAATTTTTGAGTTTATATTATAGAAAATCTGGATAACAGAGGGATTAACCTATAAAATTAATTTTGGGTTGTCTATTTTTAAGGTGATTGAAATTTTCTTAAGTACAATATATACATCCAATCACATGGCATATCAATCTCTATAATCTCTATACAAATCTAATGGTCACAAAAACTGACTTAGACATAAGAAAAAATCAAGCAACTTACAAATAGCAAAACCAAATAAATTTCTGTGAGGCTATTTTTGCAGAAATAATTATAGTGATTAATCTATGCTCTTCGTTGATTGATTGGTGTTTCTTTATAGTTGCAAGCGAAAAACAAGTTATGACACCTAAAGATATATAATTTGTATCGAAACTAGGAGAAATGTTACATCAAGGTATGTTTACTTTCTTTTGATGTATAAAAATTTAGAACAAGGACGAGCCACCCTGTTGCATTTCCTTGATTTTCAATTTGATTTAGGCACCGATCATAATGGCTTCCAAACAGTGCGCATGGCTTATTTGGCACTATTCATAAGTTTCGTCTTTTTCTGAATTTTTGGCTTTTTGTTGAGCTTTTTTGCCGGTTCTTTTTTTTTCCTGTATTCGTTTGTATTATACATAATGGGCTAACATATTTTTTTTATTTTTAAATTTTTTTAAATTTAATTATGCAAAATAAGCCTCTGTCAGCTACAGTGCTTTTTTCAGCCAGCTACAGTGTTTTCAGCCATAAGCCACGGGCTTTTCAGCCATGTTGATCACTACATTAGTTCTGCTGGGTTATGCATGGGAGTACCACATGTGTTTGTGATGGTGACACGTAGATCACCTACAATGACCATTGAGATATTTGAATTGTTTGATCGAATAGCTGATCTGTTAAATGGGAAAAAAATACGGCAAAAGTTCATAGGAGAGGATGATCATTGTCATATCATTTTACTTCAGAAGAAAATAAAAGCATGTTGTACAAGCGTAAATCAATATTTTTCGTTAGGATTTTCAATGCTTAATTACATGATGCTACCAAAAGGAAATTTCCCATGCTTACATCATGAAAATTAAAGAGCAAAAATAATTTTTGATTTAGGATAAATTCTTCATAGAGAAATTAGAGAATATATTCCTACGAATTGTTAATAAGTGAGCAGATCAGTGGTAGATCTAGCTAGGAACTTAACACTATGAGATCAAATATTATGTATTAATTGTATCCTTAGGGACATATACTAAAAAAGCTGTGGGGACATAATAATTATCTACCTCTTGGACAAATTAAAGCAACCACTTGTTCATAGTTGTTCCTTCAGCATATTCCAGATTAGTCTAATGAATCCTAGAACACATGTAATCTCTGGCATTTGCAGTACACTGAGATCTCACAGCATCTGTAGATTATAGTCTTTTCTATTTTACTCCCTCCGTCTAAGTTTATAAGACGTATTTTCTCTTATTACATAAACTAAGAAGAGAGTGAAAATGGCTAAATTACCTCTAATTATTGTCTCTAAATACTATATTCAATGCATGTATGTAGAAAATAGCAAATAAAGCTACATATTGATTAGGGATATAAAGAAAACATCACACTAATTTTGCATTAGAATATGAAATACGCTCTATATTTATGGATAAAACCATTAAAAAATACATTCTATAAACTTGGACTGAAGGTGTAGGAGCTAAATTGTCAAGCATTGAACTATGTGTAATTCTTTTTAACAATTCGATATTCAAAAATAAACCTCAATTAATGAATGCACATCCAATTAATTACCTCATAAAAAATAACGTCAATTTCAATCATCATTCGTCGGTATATACCGTACATAACACCAGATTTGAAACACTGACATGCATGAAGAAGTTATATTTCTTAATCAATCGAGCTAGTGGATAAAAATTAATAAAGATGCACAAAACCTAACCAATCATATTCTCAGTATTCTTCAAGTCATGCACGCAGTAGTACTGCATTTGTTTGTGTATTGTTAAGTAGTCATCCATCTCCAAATCATTCCACAGTAATCAAATTAGCATGTTGCTGTTCTCTAAGGTCGCAAATGGATCGGCAAGGGACAATGGCAGGTGTTAGTTGAGAGCACACGAGTAGCTTATTCAGCAAACGTACCGTTTAGTTGAGATCGATCGATGCGAGTTGGAACAATTCCGAAAGAATCCTAGCTAGTGAGCTCCAACTCGTTCCGAGTTGAGCGTGCATCGTTCCAAGCTGGTACATATGGTCTGCATAGGTACCTCGTTGTTTTTCCTTTAATTTTGACAAAGAGTTTGAGTTTGTTAGCTTAAAACATAGCACCTAGAGGTCACGAGATCTGTCACTAAATTCCACAAATGAAACACAATGTGTCGTTAGTGGGACTCAAACCTTGGCATTAGGCAGACAATACAGGTCTGCCACACCACTATTGACCATCTCAAAAGTATTACTCGATTGACGGTACTGTGCTCAGGTGAGACCTATCATAAACCGAAAGCATAGTTAAATTGACTAATGTTATGTGCTAATCTTTTCTATGTTTGAAGTTCTCCCTAGTTCAAAAGGTGAACATGACACATCACCATATTACAACTATATATAAACTGAACTACAAGTATGAACTATGGATCGAGTGAGAACCGCATGATGGACCAGAAAATGTATGCTTCAAAAGATTTGGCACAGGGAGAGGGCAGCATTTGTGTCTAGCCACACATGAAGGCTCGAGTGTCGATAGCCCTCCATCCCTTTCCCACAGTCCAAGCAATTTCTTTCCGGAACCTCGACCTAGCTCTGAGCTACATTTGCTCAAAGGCGAAAGGGAATTTTGGACAGTATGTCGTGGTCGCGGCATGGGACAAGATGACAACCTAGCTACAATATGCACTTTCGAGGGCTTACTGATGCATTTGTTTAAGGGCATGCATCTAGGGGACCAAGTTGTGCGATTTGTGTGATGATATGAACTAATCAGCTGGATTCCTATTTCTTAGTTAAACAATTAGAGATAAGATGGATAGCCTAGGGGGCAGAGAAGGTCAACCGTGGGATGTGGGAATCATTGGCAGGATGTCAGGATTAGGTGAGCCTGTCACCTAATCCTAACTCACCTAATTCTGACATCCTATGAACGTTTTTCTTTTTACACCCAACCTTGCGGTAATAGGGGTGAAAACGGATCGGATAGTTTCCGATAGATTCAGATGAAAATGAATACGGATTGTATCGGATCGGATTTTTTCAAATAATTCTCGGATCGGAAATAAATACGGATTTTTTTGTCGAAAACGAATACGAATATGAATACAATAGGCCTGATATCCGGTGAATACGGATACGAATACGGATTATCTGGATAATATGGATCCGGATATCCGAGATTTCAGTCCAACATTGCCCAGCCCAAGCCAGCCTCTCTCATCTCCCCTGCCACCAGGCCACTGGCAAATATTTATGTTTATTAAAAATAAATTTAGTATTGTCGGTAGAGTAAAATTTATACCGATTAAATTGATGTGCTGCCGTTTAAATCATTATGATGCAAATTTAAATTCTTAATTAATTTATTAGTCACATGTAAATGGTAGAAATCCATTAAGAATTATTTAGGACTTTAGAAAAAATTAACTGCTATTTGAAGATTTAAAATCTGTACAATGGTATGACTATTGTGGATAAAAATACTTATGTTTGTTCATATTTCATTAATGTTTTGATAAGATAAACTATTTATGTGTTTTCATTGATTTTGGATGTATAGTTTAGGGGGTTTTCATATTTCGATAAATATTCGTGACCATATTCGTTTCGATTCGTATTCGCTCCATATCTGTAAGCAATATTATTCGTATTTGTATTCATATCCGAGGTATCCGTATTCGTATCTGCATCCGAGAAAAATATGAAAACAAATATGATAAAGACATTATTCGTTTGTATTCGATCCGTTTGCATCCCTACATGGTAACGCTGCCAAAACATGCGGTGACAAGTATAGCAGTATGTTTTTTACGTACTAATTGTGCTTTCATAGAAATATTGCAAGGAACAGTGCTATTTCTGTTGGAAATTCTCTCACCGATCCGAACGTGGCCTTAGTTGTACGATGGTATATATTTTGGATGGAATCATGGAATTGTGTGTGGGTGTAGGATGTTATGCAAAGGAACTGTGTGCTACAAGGGTAATCTTTCAGATATGTCGGTATGTCACTGTCAATTAATTAGCTGATTTCAATTTTGTGTGTTTTTTCATAGGGAAGGCAGCTTTAATATTTATTAATCAGTAGGAGAATTATTACAATCAGCATGTAAGCATGCTCTCAAGAATTCAGACACATCATTCAGCCATATGCACATATTCTTAGATACATGCATGCTTCGCACATAAATGACTAAATGAGTCGCTAGATTGGCTCTACTGCTCATATCTAGACCTGAACACGTACAATAGCGGAATAGCCTAGCCTGAGTTTAGGGCTTGACTACTATTGAAGGTCACTAAGATGCATATCATTGATCGAATTTCAAAAGGTTTTGGTTAGTACGCAAAATTAAGAAAATACAATCTAGTACTCCCTCCGTTCAAATTTATAAGACGTATTTTTTAATGATTTCATCTATAAATATATTGCATATTTCATATTTCAATATAAATTAGTATGATGTTCCCTTTATACCCCTAATAAATATGCATATTTACTTATTATTCTCTATATACATGCTTTAAATATAGCACTTAGAGATAATAATTATAGATAATCTAGTTATTTTCACTGTTTTCTTGATCTATGTGTCAAGAGAAAATACGTCTTATAAATTTAGATGGATTACCTCCTGAATACTGATGCCATATAAACTATCCGGGTAGTCTCACCGATGGGTCTATTTGAACAAGTTATGTAAATCGAAATTCAACTTTCACCAACTACCTTCGATCTAGACCATCCATCTGGGTTTGGTACATACACTAGTGCTCATTGCGACTGGTAATTTGCTAAAACATTGAAACACAAATTGTAATGCCCCTGTTGAAATCAAATATCTGATCTGATTAAAATAAAGAGGAAATAAAAGGTATAGTAAGATAGAGTAGGAGGGCACAGATCCTCTCTTAAGAGTTAGAAGACAACCAATAATTAACTGGTAAACCAATAAGGTTTTAGCCGCATCGGAATAAATAAAGTAGATGGAGTCAGAGATCTAGCTCAGAGACCCTTGTCCCTACCTTAATTGATTAATTACGCTCAGTTGCTCAGCCCTAGTAGTTTCCTTGTGGACCTCGGTGTGCCGTCATGTGCCGTACTTTCTCTAATTTTTTTTCTTCCGTTTTTAGTCTTTACACAATCACTGTTTAGCTGAAGACCCGCCGCAAACGCAGGCAATATATTCCGTTAGATGCAGATCTTCTGCGCTGAAGGATGGCAAATGCATGCTGGTGGCGTTCTTTCTTCTCTTTGCAGACTTCGTTGGTGTCTTTTACCAGCAGCATGATTAGCCATGTATACAGTCTCATGTAGGAGGTCCATGTAACACCCCCAATTTTTGGGTACAGGGACGTCGTACGGCCTGCAACAGCCCAGGAGTTCTGTTGCGGCTTAACAGTGTATCATGCCTGCTTACAAGCCATTTAAAAAGAGTTAATTGGATTAAAGTAAGACCTAATGGCCAGCTTTAATGACAATACGGCATTCAAGCCCAAAACTTAACTTACATACAAAAGAGCCGAAGAAAACTCCACAGGAACGCTTGAGTGCGGTCGTAACCCTAATGCGAAATCTTGAATTGCTTCCTTTTTCTTCTGGTATCTGTTGGGGGAAAATTCGGCAAGCCTGAGTACTCCCACCCCGTACTCAGCAAATCACATGTGGAAATACTATATAACTAATTGCCAGGGTTCTCGGGTGGAGGGTGTATAGTGGTTTTATTATGAAGTGGATGCAGTTTTATTTGCAAACAATTAAAAGTAAAACATTTTCTTCTTAAGATCAGGGGTTTTCTGTTATCAGATAAAATCTCATCATTACTCAATTTAACAACATCAGAAACACTACTTATGCCTTGTTTTTGGAATCACCCAATTAACACAGCTTCATTAACCGGAAGCACGGTGTATTCGAATACCATTCATTTCACTCTGCAGAGCTGCCCTGCTTTACCCACAAGATTTCTTAACCCACGTCTGGCATTAAGAAAACATGGCTTTTCGCTGCTCAATCCTTTATATAGCCTCTACCTAGTAGACTTCCTCAATAAGCCCAGGCCACTGCTGGCTTTCAACATACCTCTGACTTATCTCAGCCTACTATTGTGCGGCTCACATAACACATGATCGAGGTTCAGATCGATCGGTCAGATTGTTCACATAACATAACCAACTTCCATACGGCCCTACTCAGCCCCTTCCGTATGAACTCGCACGGTGCCTCCCGACTGCGCCTGTAGAGGTTCAATCGAACTTGAGCAGCTACTAGACCAGAGTTGACGTATCAACACTTGTGGTTGGGCGATGACTGTGTCTTTTACTTGGCACAAGGTTCTTGTCCTCATCTTTTTCCTGAGGTCCGCAGCCTCAGGCTCAGGGTAAGGCGGTGGACGAAGTCCTCCACGGACCTCCACACCATTTTTACCCTAACTTGCACACCAGCATCACCGGCCTAGGGTACGGTGTCCCATACCACCCTACCCTCTCCGGGTTTTTCAATTCTACCGGCCACCGGCCCACCTTAGTAGTGTGACACGTTGCAGGTACAGCAGTGGGCGAAACCGTTGCACGATTTCGCGCAACACCTTTACCCCACACTGCCCACCAGCATTTCCGGTCTAGGGCACGGCGTCCCATACCACCCTACCCTAGATCCGGGTTTTTCAAACCTACCGGCCAACGGCCAGAGTCACTTAGTAGTGTAACATGTTGAATGAAATGATATTGTATACATTTACATTATATGTTAATTCTTACTAGGGTTGTCAAGGTGAATATGGCCATCAAGGTAAACATGGCTGTTTATCAGTGGTAGGATTATCTAGATAGCATGCCATTCTAAATCTTTGTTTTAAGCAATTATCAGTTCGCAACTATCAGTAATGAAAATACATTAAATAAATAATGTAATTTAATGGGATTCAATATGATCAAAAACATGTGACTTGCCTTGCGGACTTATAATTTCGACAATTTCGTACTCTTCATCTTCTTGGCCTTGACCTTGATCCGAGGCTTCGTATTCTTGAATTAGCTGATCCTCGACGTCACGTGCTAGCGTAAAATAAAGAAAATCAATTTAATTCCACGCTCGACGAAAAATGAGCTAGGAATAAAGAAATGTAAATAACAAAATAAATTCAATTAAAATTCAAATAAAATAGGTTTGGGATTTTTGGAGGCTTGATATGAATATTTGGAGCTAAGAAATGGATTGGCGGCTTCGAAACGGTCGAAACGGATATATTTTTGCATTTTTGGGCTTAAAAATGGTTTAACGGGTCTGGTTACTGTTCATTGCGGATACTTACTGTTCAAACCGGGCGAAACACTGTTCATAGCGGGCGGTTACTGTTCATCTTCTACCTCCGCGCGTGCACTGTAGCAGCCGAACAGGGGAGGTTTGCGACGGCGATTGCCAGCGTTACAGGGCTTTGCGACGCCAACTGAAGACATGGGTGGACTCAGGGAGATGCCGGGAACCCATTTTTGGGGTCGGCACCGGCTATTTCTCCGGCGATCGCCGGCGGCGAGCTCGGGAACCTGGTTCGGTTTTTGGTGTCCCTAGGGTAACCGGGAGGTTAATTAGGTCGTTGAGCAGGTGGTTAAGCATCTAGGGAGCTAGGGCAAGGTCATGGGAGCGGTGGTTCAGGCTGGGAAAGCCTGTGTGGAGCTGGCCACGGTGGGGTGCCATGGTCGCACGGCGGAGCTTGGTGCCAAGGCGGCTCTGTGCTTGGGAGCTTAGGGCAAGACTTGGGAGGGGTTTCTATGGTTGCTAAGATGCTCCTGGTGAGAGGAATTGACTTCTAATTAGCTGGAGCACAAAAATTGCGAATTAGGGTACCATGGGGGATTTTCGGCACCGACGGCGCTACGGCAGCAATTGGCACAATTGGGGCGATGGAGGAGCTTCGTGGAGATGCTTAGAAGGTCCAGAAGAGATTGGTGGCTTTGTAGGGACTTGAGGGTGGCTTGGCGCCGAGATGGGCCATGGCGGCGGTGACTCACGGAAGCGGGAAGGGTCGAGGGGACAGCTGGGGCCTTAGCTGGTGGGGAAGGGCATGGAGAGCAAGGTGGCAGCGCTGGCGGGAGGAGAAGGTGCGGGAAGGAGGCTCGGTGGCGAATCAAGGTGGCGGCGGTGGATATTTTTCAGGTTGGCACAGTAGCCGTGCGAAAATGGATGGAGGGAGGAGGTTGCTGTAAGATTAGTGCACAACTGGGTGTAGATTAGTGAGAATTAGGCTCTAGTTTAGGAATTTGCAACCAGATTTGGGAATTGAATTGTTTTTCAAATTTATGAAAAATTTGGGGGATGTTACACACTACCCCTTAAAAAGAATCTCGTCCTCGAGATTCGAGGAAGAGGTTTAGGAAACTATCACTGCAATCAGGAACTTGCATTTAAGTTCCCCAAAATTTTGAGTTTAAAAGGTACGAGAAGAATCAGAACAGAAGAACACAGATACAAGCTGAGACGAAGTAGGGTAGGAGTAGAAAAATTTTCCACATAAACTTTTCTTAAAACCAAATATTCAACTCTTTGCACAAATTGCTTATATATAGCAGCCTATCAGGCTCGTAGTGCAATTTGGCTACTGTTACAAGCAGAAAACTTCGTCTACTCAATTGGTTTTACCCGTTGCATCAAGGGAATTAAACGGGCAAGATGTACTATCTACTCGGACGGTGACTTCAACTTTTCAAAAGGAAAGTTTTGGTCAGGGACATTCGTGTTATTCTTCTTAACACCATCCTTAGCACTTCTACTAAAGTTAGTCTTCGTCCCATTTGGTTAAAGACCTACAGCAAGAAGTTAGTCTAAACGACTACTCGTATTTTTGAGCTTTTGACCAATCCAAACAAAAAAAATTTTTTTTATGCATGTCTAGGAAAGATAAGGCAGACATAGGAAGAGTGAGGCAGCAATATTACTTATGATTTTTGTAACTCTTTTGTATCATAAATTTAGATTTTGTAGAATCGTGTTCCTATCGAAATCAAACCTATACTTAGGGTTACATCCTACAGTCAAGCATAGCTCTGATACCACTTGTAACACCCCCAATTTTTGGGTACAGGGACGTCGTACGGCCTGCAACAGCCCAGGAGTTCTGTTGCGGCTTAACAGTGTATCATGCCTGCTTACAAGCCATTTAAAAAGAGTTAATTGGATTAAAGTAAGACCTAATGGCCAGCTTTAATGACAATACGGCATTCAAGCCCAAAACTTAACTTACATACAAAAGAGCCGAAGAAAACTCCACAGGAACGCTTGAGTGCGGTCGTAACCCTAATGCGAAATCTTGAATTGCTTCCTTTTTCTTCTGGTATCTGTTGGGGGAAAATTCGGCAAGCCTGAGTACTCCCACCCCGTACTCAGCAAATCACATGTGGAAATACTATATAACTAATTGCCAGGGTTCTCGGGTGGAGGGTGTATAGTGGTTTTATTATGAAGTGGATGCAGTTTTATTTGCAAACAATTAAAAGTAAAACATTTTCTTCTTAAGATCAGGGGTTTTCTGTTATCAGATAAAATCTCATCATTACTCAATTTAACAACATCAGAAACACTACTTATGCCTTGTTTTTGGAATCACCCAATTAACACAGCTTCATTAACCGGAAGCACGGTGTATTCGAATACCATTCATTTCACTCTGCAGAGCTGCCCTGCTTTACCCACAAGATTTCTTAACCCACGTCTGGCATTAAGAAAACATGGCTTTTCGCTGCTCAATCCTTTATATAGCCTCTACCTAGTAGACTTCCTCAATAAGCCCAGGCCACTGCTGGCTTTCAACATACCTCTGACTTATCTCAGCCTACTATTGTGCGGCTCACATAACACATGATCGAGGTTCAGATCGATCGGTCAGATTGTTCACATAACATAACCAACTTCCATACGGCCCTACTCAGCCCCTTCCGTATGAACTCGCACGGTGCCTCCCGACTGCGCCTGTAGAGGTTCAATCGAACTTGAGCAGCTACTAGACCAGAGTTGACGTATCAACACTTGTGGTTGGGCGATGACTGTGTCTTTTACTTGGCACAAGGTTCTTGTCCTCATCTTTTTCCTGAGGTCCGCAGCCTCAGGCTCAGGGTAAGGCGGTGGACGAAGTCCTCCACGGACCTCCACACCATTTTTACCCTAACTTGCACACCAGCATCACCGGCCTAGGGTACGGTGTCCCATACCACCCTACCCTCTCCGGGTTTTTCAATTCTACCGGCCACCGGCCCACCTTAGTAGTGTGACACGTTGCAGGTACAGCAGTGGGCGAAACCGTTGCACGATTTCGCGCAACACCTTTACCCCACACTGCCCACCAGCATTTCCGGTCTAGGGCACGGCGTCCCATACCACCCTACCCTAGATCCGGGTTTTTCAAACCTACCGGCCAACGGCCAGAGTCACTTAGTAGTGTAACATGTTGAATGAAATGATATTGTATACATTTACATTATATGTTAATTCTTACTAGGGTTGTCAAGGTGAATATGGCCATCAAGGTAAACATGGCTGTTTATCAGTGGTAGGATTATCTAGATAGCATGCCATTCTAAATCTTTGTTTTAAGCAATTATCAGTTCGCAACTATCAGTAATGAAAATACATTAAATAAATAATGTAATTTAATGGGATTCAATATGATCAAAAACATGTGACTTGCCTTGCGGACTTATAATTTCGACAATTTCGTACTCTTCATCTTCTTGGCCTTGACCTTGATCCGAGGCTTCGTATTCTTGAATTAGCTGATCCTCGACGTCACGTGCTAGCGTAAAATAAAGAAAATCAATTTAATTCCACGCTCGACGAAAAATGAGCTAGGAATAAAGAAATGTAAATAACAAAATAAATTCAATTAAAATTCAAATAAAATAGGTTTGGGATTTTTGGAGGCTTGATATGAATATTTGGAGCTAAGAAATGGATTGGCGGCTTCGAAACGGTCGAAACGGATATATTTTTGCATTTTTGGGCTTAAAAATGGTTTAACGGGTCTGGTTACTGTTCATTGCGGATACTTACTGTTCAAACCGGGCGAAACACTGTTCATAGCGGGCGGTTACTGTTCATCTTCTACCTCCGCGCGTGCACTGTAGCAGCCGAACAGGGGAGGTTTGCGACGGCGATTGCCAGCGTTACAGGGCTTTGCGACGCCAACTGAAGACATGGGTGGACTCAGGGAGATGCCGGGAACCCATTTTTGGGGTCGGCACCGGCTATTTCTCCGGCGATCGCCGGCGGCGAGCTCGGGAACCTGGTTCGGTTTTTGGTGTCCCTAGGGTAACCGGGAGGTTAATTAGGTCGTTGAGCAGGTGGTTAAGCATCTAGGGAGCTAGGGCAAGGTCATGGGAGCGGTGGTTCAGGCTGGGAAAGCCTGTGTGGAGCTGGCCACGGTGGGGTGCCATGGTCGCACGGCGGAGCTTGGTGCCAAGGCGGCTCTGTGCTTGGGAGCTTAGGGCAAGACTTGGGAGGGGTTTCTATGGTTGCTAAGATGCTCCTGGTGAGAGGAATTGACTTCTAATTAGCTGGAGCACAAAAATTGCGAATTAGGGTACCATGGGGGATTTTCGGCACCGACGGCGCTACGGCAGCAATTGGCACAATTGGGGCGATGGAGGAGCTTCGTGGAGATGCTTAGAAGGTCCAGAAGAGATTGGTGGCTTTGTAGGGACTTGAGGGTGGCTTGGCGCCGAGATGGGCCATGGCGGCGGTGACTCACGGAAGCGGGAAGGGTCGAGGGGACAGCTGGGGCCTTAGCTGGTGGGGAAGGGCATGGAGAGCAAGGTGGCAGCGCTGGCGGGAGGAGAAGGTGCGGGAAGGAGGCTCGGTGGCGAATCAAGGTGGCGGCGGTGGATATTTTTCAGGTTGGCACAGTAGCCGTGCGAAAATGGATGGAGGGAGGAGGTTGCTGTAAGATTAGTGCACAACTGGGTGTAGATTAGTGAGAATTAGGCTCTAGTTTAGGAATTTGCAACCAGATTTGGGAATTGAATTGTTTTTCAAATTTATGAAAAATTTGGGGGATGTTACAGTCCAATGATGCTTTATTTTCTACCATATGATTTCACTGTGTTTATGAACCATGCATGTATTAAACAACATCGATCATCACTTTAATTACAAGATATGTCTACATGAATATATGTACTAATATGTCCACGGGGCGGTAGAGGAGGGTGAGGGTCTCCTCCATCAGCCGGCAGAGGATCCTCATCAGGAGGCCCATCTCCAAGTATACTCTGTTGATTATTTCACATGGAATTGTCTAAGAGTCACTAAGGAACCCATCCCTTTCAGTTATCTGAATTATCCAAATCAATCACCCTAACTTTTATTATTATGCGAGTTAAGTTATTCAAATTCTTCCCCCAAACTAACAATTTTCCAAAGCTCTTAATAGCATCATGAATGTAATGAACACTCCAGTAGTCTAGTGGGAAACCAACTAGCATAAGCCAACATTCTCTGTTAAAGTTCAACCCTTTCTAGTTCAGACTCTCATTATGCCTCTTAAACGTGATCTCTACATCATCAAAGTGATGGGGAATAGCATTAATCATAGTGTAGGATTGTATGAAACAATCAGAGGGGGTGAATGATTGTCTCCGTTTTTTGAAACCTGAAACTAAAACTCAAAGCAGCAGAAAACAATCTAAATTACCGGATGTCTATTTCAATCTCAAGCCATTCGACCACTCACTCGACAGCTTGCTACGACCGCTTTAGCACATAGTCGAAATCTCCATCCACTTGAAAAGCTTCGACCACTTGAATCGCTTCGTCGCTTAAACGTTTCGATCGCTCGAACGAGTACAAGCCGAAGCCAACACCGTACTCGTAGCATGCCGAATCACGATGCGTTAGCACGCCGCCGAGAACACAGAAAAGCAATGCTCAGGAAAACACATCGCCGATGAACCTCTTGTATCTTTATCACACACCATCACCACGTATCGAAGCCTCCATGAATGCACCTCCCGTATATTCTCCATGTATCATCAACCTCCGTGTTGAAGCCTCCTGGCCCGCACCACCCGTAGATTCTTCACGAATCACCACCTTTGATCTCCACATGCTCCAGCATGAGCCCGACCAACTCGCGTGACATCCTGATAGTCTAGACCTCAGATTTCTCCATCCTAGTCCCGGTCCTCCTCGTCACCGACCATGATCACCTCCACGCCCACCTGCACATGCAAAGACAAAAGTAACGTTCTCTTCTGGCACAAATTCTCCCAACTTGATCGCCATCAACACACACACGCAAAACACACCCTTGCCCATCCACAGACAAGAAGCAATCCATCCACGACCATCACCCAAGTAATCCATGACCACACATACTATCGCTTTCCAGAACTCATCCTTAGACCACCCATTACGACCGGTTATCTCCGCTATGCAAGACCGGTCGCTTGCTCATCAAGTACTCGAACATGTACAAGTACTTGAGAAATACTATCGCTTAGAATACTAGAGAATACCATTGCTATCGACTATAGACCCATCGAGTACCGAATACCGATCCTATACCACAACTCTCCGACAACCGATCACTGACCACGATCGTGAAAACCACGACTATCAAGTACCGAGTCCTTCGGGTACTGTTCACCGATCGCTATGCATCAGCCACTACAACACCTACTACCACGCACCGACCAGTCAACCACTGACCCAAAAACAAGTACTCGAGGTAATCGTAGATCACAAGAGTTTGAAGCACTCATTGCACGGCGGCGCGCGACCACAGACCACCCACGCCCTATTGTGACACCATTCACAACTTGAATCTCAAACCCCCAAGAAGGAAAGGTCTATTATCTATTCCAAAGTTCACCATTGGAGAGAATGGCACGATCGCCTTGTCTAGTGCAGCAGTGGAGCAAGGGTGCTCTACTGTTGCAGAGTTGAGGCGATGGTAGAGCTCCGTGAGGAAGATGTATCCTCGGAGGGAGGGGGACCAAAAAAGTAAATACAACAGTCGCGGAGACTACTAAAATATTTGGTTTCTAGGGAGGTGCTTTGGAGGCATCCTGACCGTTCTTTTGAACCAAGATCGGCAATTCTTATTGGCCCAATTAGAATCTAGAACCTGGCAAGAAAATTTTAGTTTGGGAATGGAACCTTTGTTACCATAAATAGTAGGGCAATTGTTAGAAGTATGGCCTTGCCCCTGCACGTATGGCAACGAATTTTATTTGAGCAATTAGATCGCAAATGCCCAAAGGAGAGACAATGGATGTAAAATAATCCTTGCATCGACTGATGGTTATTGCCGGCCTGCGAGATTGCTGGCCCAGTCGATGTGGCCCTTCCATTTCTGTTGCCAAATGCGGCCTACCAAATTTGAATTTTGGACCGGGCCAGATTGTTGAGCACTCGGTTGAACCTCAGGGATAGTGCCCAATCTATGAAAAAACCGATTTTCTGGGGAAGCGTAGACGATCAAAAACAGAAATCTTTGCTACTTTGCCAAAAGGAATTCCTAGGGAAGAATTCAAGTTTTGAGAGGCAAGATCAGCCGGAACATAAGTTGGAGAGGAATCAGAGAGAAGTGGCCTTTTAACCGTTACAGCGTTTGCACTAGTAAGAGCATGTACAGTACAGACAGGTTCTGTTTATATACCCTTCTATATTATCTTTACATAACAATAAAGACATCTTCTATAAATGGATTGTCGGTAAGTTATCTCTATCATTACTATTATAAAAGAACAAGTTAATGGTTGTACGTCCATTCTCTTCTAACCGCTCTATTCACTTAACTTCTCACCATTCTCCATTGTCCAACCGATCAGAGCAACTCTCTTCTATAGCACGATTCTCTATATATTCAATGAGTTCTGTTGCAACGCACAGGTATGTAACTAGTTACTTAAAAATGTGAGTTGGTGGTCGTCGGTCTGTTCTCCCTCCTCTCTTCTCAACCGTCCGATCAAAGATCAGCCGTTCAGATCCGTATGTAGGTAGTTCTAATATAAGGAGGGAGTTTGTTCGTAGTCTCACTCCCGACTCCCACGCAGCAGTGCGCCTCCCCTTCCCCTACGCAACCGCCCCCAAAAAACCTCCTCTCTGCCGCACCGCCGCCCTGACTCCTCTTCGCCGCGCCTCCCTCGGTGGCGCCGCCCCACCAAACCCCAGATCTAAACCTCCTCCTCCACCACCTTGCCCTGCCTTTTTATGCTTGACAATCTCAAGGTAGTGAACTTGCTTCTACTCTCCTCCATCGCCGACTTCCTCCCTACCTCCCTCTCCCTGACCCTCCTCCTTCCCTCGTACTGCCCAGACCCTACTCCCCCTCCTCCTCCTCATCCTCGCGCCGCTCACGCCATCTCTTCTCCCTGTGCACAGGTGGTCGTCTTGGTGCTGGGCGTCACCACCATCTTCTTCGATACTACTTTGTTGATTTATTTACTTCTACCATACTATGACAAGTTATTATTTTTTGAACTTTTCTTGAAGAAATTGCTTAAAAGTTTATATATCCATTTCTAGGCACGAAAGTTCTGGTTTCCATGTATTAAACTTGTTTGAAGAATGATTTCCATGTACTAAAGTTCTGATTTACTATATGTATTATTGATATAATGACTACTGTGCCATTTCTTTTAAAGATGATTGCCAATAGTTTTGTAGGGGTTGTTTTGGCCAAGCATTTAACTACGTAGAACCCAATTAAATTTCCATGTATTTTATATTTTGAGACATGCATGGGCGATCCACTTTTTATGCTCCGATGCAACGTACGGGTACCTTACTAGTCTAAGTTGTCTATAAAATATATACATGATTAATATAATAGCACAAAAGCCATCTATAGTAGACTGTTTATAGCATAGAAGTTTCAGTAAGTATAGCATAGAAGTTACAGTAAGTAAAATTCGGAAAAAACATTTGTTGTTTTGTTTGGAGGAACTGCTGTCTCGACTCACTGTCAACAAAGAACAAGCTATTTTCAGCAAATTGAGCAGTTAAAAAGTGTGGCTCAGCTTGAATGGCTAATAATCTGGTTTACCCAGAAAATAATACCAAAGAACAATGGGGCTATCAGAAAAAGATTTGCAGAACAACTTGTGGTTCATTCCCGATATCATACAATCGAAAGAAAAGAGAAAGTGGCAGCGAGCAAACATCCGAAGCTGAAATTTGTGGCACAGATTCTTCTCTGTGCTAGCATACTGCTTCTGATTCCATACAGAACAGTAGAGATGTTAGTGTCAGCACATCCCGTTTTCAGCTCAAACAACTGTCCCTCTCTCTTTTTAATTTGAAGGTTTTTTAACTTGCCATTTCAAAAAAAAAAGATATCTTACAAAAAGGAAAGGACCAGCATCCAATTTCTAGGATCGGCATCATCTGAGAAGTTCCCAGCATATCAATTTCAGACCACCTTGACCTTTCACAAAGATTTTTTGTCAAACTGCCCTGAATATCAGGCAAGGTGACGCGATTCCAATTCTTATGCCAACACGAACCATGGTTAAACAATGTTTCACAATGTTGTGAGAAACTATCCCCCGTCAGGAAGACCCTGTGGCTGCAATTTTTTTCCCCACAATGTTGTGAGAAACTGTCCCCCATCAGGCAAGCAAGAACAGATGTATCTGTGCTTCCATTATGCAGTGAATTAAGGGTAGATGTTCTTGTTCATAATACCACTGTATCATGGAAAGCAAGAACTTGGAGAAACAGGAACACATTGCCAATACCAAACCAATCCCAAAAGTTTAACTTCAGAAAACAACCTATAAAACGTAGCAATAGATAATCTTGCCCCGAATGTAATGCACGATCTTTAAGAGGTGTACACCACCTATTATTTAGCAAAATGATAAGTTGATAACTACAGTGCCATGATACATCCATGATCCACTACTAACACTGTCAAAAGTCCTAAATTAAACTAGTAAACTACTGAGCAAAGAACTAAGCAATGAAAGATACTTGAATTAACCCGCTTCTGCTTTTCTCCCCACAAGAACCCTCTAGAATTCATCCTTCATTCAGTCGGTGGTGCCGCGTTCGCAGCCCCCCTCCGGCAGATCGTCAACGATGTCGCGCTCGCAGCCCTCCTCCGACAGGCCGTCCACGATGCCGCGCAGGCCGGGTTTAAGCTCATTGTGGCAGAACTGCCGGTACTCGGCGGTGTCGCCGGCCTTCTTGCACACCAGGACCATGACGAGCTCCGGCGTGAGCTCGAATATCTGGGTGGAGATGGCGAACTCGCCCTTTTGCCCGTGCCTCGTCGCCTCGAAGCTCACCTGGCACTCCCTGGTGCGCGCCGTGAAGCTGACCTGCCCGGCAATCTCCTGCAGCTTGGAGATGATCTTGGGCACCGGCGCGGCGGACACGAACCGCATCTGCTCGCCCCGCTCCTCGAAGAGGCCGGACAGGTCGAAGCTCGGCGAGGAGGCGATGATGTCGAACGCGTTAACGCTCTTGGGCCGCGGCATGCGCGGCTGCACGGCGGCATTGTCAGTCCTCTCGAGTTCGGTCAGCGACGGCGCCGACGCCGAGCTGTGCATACCACGGGGCTCTCCCGCCACCGGGGAGGAGGAGCCTGACGACGACGTCGGCGACGACACGGTTGTGTCGGAGTCGGGATCGTACAGCTCGTGCTCGTCGAGCCCGTCGAGGCTTCCCAGGCGGTCGTTGTTGTCGATGTAGAAGCTGATCTCCTTGAACCCCTTCTTGAACCACCTCGTCTCCATGATCTCCGGTATGGTTATCCGGCGCGCCGGGTCGGGCTGGAGGAGGCGGCGGACGAGGCAGACGAGATCGGGGCTGAACCAGCGCGGGCAACGGTATTCGCAGCGGCAGATCATGCGGTACAGGCTAGCGAATTCGTCGTCGCGGAAGGGCTTGCGGCCGGCCACGAGCACGAAGAGGACCACGCCGCAGGCCCAGGCGTCCGCCTTGGCCCCGTCGTAGCCCTTGCGCGCGAACACCTCAGGCGGGACGTAGAGAGGCGTCCCACAGACGGTGTGGAGGAGCGCCTCCCGGCGGTCCGTGTCGTCTAGGGCGGAGAGCCCGAAGTCGGCGACCTTGAGGTTGCCGTGCTCGTCGACGAGGAGGTTCTCGGGCTTGATGTCGCGGTGGTACACCCCGACCGAGTGGCAGAAGGCGAGCGTGGACACCAGCTGCTGGAAGAATCGCCGCGCGTCGTCCTCCCTGTAGCCGTTCTCGGGGACCTGGCTGTAGAGCGAGCCGCGGCGGACGTACTCCATGACGAAGAAGATCCGGTTCCGGGTGGCCATCACCTCGTGGAGGCGCACGACGTTGGGGTGGCGCACCAGGGCCATGACGGCGATCTCGCGCTTGATCTGCTTCTCCGCCCCCATCTTGACCAGCTTGGCCTTATCCATGACCTTGATGGCCACCTCCTCCCCCGTCTCCGCGTGCCGCGCGTGGTAAACCTTGGCGAAGTTGCCCTCGCCCAGCAGCTGCCCCTGCATGTACCGCCCCAGCAGCAGCTTCGGCTTTCCCCCCATGCCGCCGACGCGGCGCCGGCGGCGGCGAGAACGATCTGTGTAGAGCACTGCGGTATATATTTTTGAGTATTGCTAAATTTTTTCCCTGTTGGGGCTGAGGCGAAATTGGCATCCGAGCGGGTTAAGTAGCAGGGTGAGGAGGCCGCTAGGGCTTAGCGGGACGGGTCACGCACTCACGCGCGGCTCGTGAACGCGCGATGGACGGACGGATGGGATGGCTCCCTCCGCACGTACGCGAGGGCGCGCCGTTGGATCGGGGGACTTGCACGGTTGGGATTAGAAACGCTTATTAGTTGGCCATGAGAAAAAATATCGCCTGCCCGGCCGGCTGGCTTCACGTGTGCGAGGGATTTCCGTGGTCTGGAGACCTCTTGATTTACTTATTGTGTTTGTATTCATTCAGGTTAACAAGGCATGCTCCGGTGCACTATTTGAGTGGCTTATGGCTAAAAAGTACTGTAGCTGGTTGAAAAAGCACTGTAACTGACAGAGCCTTATTTAGCATAATTAAATTTAAAAAATTAAAAAATAGAAAAAAAAACATATTAGCCCATCACGTATAATGCAAATAAATATGAGAAAAAAGAACCGGTAAAAAAACTCAGAAAAAACCAAAAGTTCAGAAAAAGACGAAATTTATAAATAGTGAAAAATAAGTCAGAAGCTAAAACCGAAACGAGTGAGGCCTTAGAGTCGTCTAGCTTCCACCGTACTGTCGTACACAGTTTCGCAACTTAACTAGATCCCATCTCATTCGTCGATGGCGGCTTTCGTCACCCACCAACCTATTCCCGGTAGCGCCACTAGCCAACACAACCAGCAACCGCCGACTACATGCTATACCCCAAAAATTCGAACTTTGCTCGAGTCGTCACCGCCGCCGACGTGTGAGCACGAATTGTGGCGGGAATCCAGCAGTGAAGTATTCAACCGGTTTCTTGGGAAAATTGTTGAATTGATGTTTACCCTTTCGTTTTTAAAAAATGATCCCTTTTAACATGTTCTTTTAACACCAGTTGTCTTGCTATGTGCCTGTATTCAAATTGGGAACAAGAAACAATATTTGGTCTATTGCTTAGTTTGTATCATGTCTAACAGGCTAGTAGTGAATTTGTCCCAAGATTTGTCACAATATTTGGTCTATTGCTTACTATCGATAATGAGTGAACTTATTGCCAAACACTCATAGTACACATCGGGTAGTAACTTTTCGGCGCGAAACTGGCACGTACAGAATGCGCAGGCGCTCTTTAGCGCGTCCGTATATATGTGTGTACATATATAGAGATATACACACATATATATACATACACACATACTTATATATAATATATGCATGTATATACGTACATGTACACATATGTATATATGTATGCATGCATGCATGCATGCATGCATGCATGCAAATGTATGTATGTATGTGTTTATTCAACGCTCCAGCTAGTTTCCTCCGCATCGACCAAGCCTGTCCCAAACCGATCGGTTCCCATCGCTCGCAACACTTACAAGCCACCAAACTACATCCGATCTATCCCTACCCGCTCACGGTTGGTATGCATCTGGACATAAATATGATATAGAAAAAAAGAACCGACAAAAAAAACAAAAACAAGAAAAAGACGAAATTGTTGAATAGTGAAAAAATAATCCAGAAGTCAGAAAGTTAAGCCAAAATGAGCAGGGAATACATTACTTCGAAAAAAGAAGATGTAAATACACTTTCAAAAGCACTTGGAAGAACAGCTTCCGTGAGAATTATGCTCAAAATTTTGTAGGAAAGCTTGTACTGATATTATGTTTCCGCCTATGTTGATTCCTTATTTTAGAGAGGAATAGATTTCGATAATTGAGCCTTGTACCATTAGTTTAGAGAGGAATAGATTTCGATAATTGAGCCTTCTACCATAGATTAAGGTGTAGTTTGACCTTATTTAGGGTCTCACGAGGTGAGCTCCATCTTATATGCTGTCCATAAACTGAAGTCGGTCGCCTCCGCCCTCCGGTTTATCCGCTGATCAGTGCTTCATGGACCAAAGTTCTGGTGAAGCCACAACAACCCATCTAGTCTAAGTTACCTTTTTTTTAGGAATCGGGACTACTAGTTTGCAAATCTGCAGATGCGGCGCCTGTAATCTCGAGCTGTATGCGACGGAACGGCTTCAGGTTCACCGATCACCAGGCCAGAGGACGAGGAGCAACGCCGCGCCGTCTAAGCTGCCGACGAGAACAGTCGGTGTGTAGCAGGGTGGCGGCCCGGCAAAAAAAAAAAGGTGGAATCCGACGGCCGCTGGGAAGCTTTTCCCACTCGGGCCTCTGCAAACGTGGAGCCGCTGGGCGCACGCGGGCGCAACTTCCCTCACGGCCCAGCAAATTGCCGAGCCGAAGGCGGAGCGAGGAGCTCGGCTCCCAGAGCCCCAGGCTCGAGTCCAGGGACGCCCGGACCAACGTTTTCGGCTCGGGCAAGGGGCCTGCTGCGACTTGCAAAGTTGCAAGGATGCCCAGCTACAAAGCAGCCCGTTGCACATCAAGGACTACTGAACTAGTACCTACAGACTACAGTGTTTGGATGCTTGCTTTTACTCTCTAAGATCGATCATCTGGATGGCCCATGCCATGAGCCATGACCTGATTTTTTTTTAAAAAAAAAAGACACGCACGCACGCACTAGAGTGCGAGAACACGTATAAGGAACGAGTCTAAGGAGGCTTAATGATAGATGCTTAGCGGCAGGGCCAAGTAACAATAATTCTGCATGCGATTCAACCAGGTGAAAACCAATGAGTGGGCGTCTGAAAACACGACACCCTAGTCACCTATTGGCATCATGCTAATTTACAGGCAAGCGGGCAACTTTTTGATAGCGGTGACGCCATCATCTACGGGACCAGCACGGTTAGTCTCTTAGGTGTGTTTGGTTTAGAGTCATGGTGGGACGGGATGGATCCAACCCATTTTTTAGGGACGGGACGGGACGGTCCCTGTTTTCTGTTTGGTTCAGAGTCATGGTGGGACGGGATGGATCCAACCCATTTTTTAGGGACGGGGCCTACCTGTCAGCCACTCATCCCACTTCATCCCTCACCATCCCCTCATTTTTGGGGGATAGGATCATCCCCAATTTGAGAGCATATCCACAGAATATTCCCTAGAGGGATATCCCCCATCCCACCTGACTCTGAACCAAATAGCTCTGGAACGAGGACCGCCCCATCCCATCCCCCATGGTCCCATGAACCAAACACATACTTAGAGAATCGATTGTAGCTTTACTGCAAGGTGTCAAACTCTCGCTCCATGCAGCGTCGTGAAAAATGGTATAATACCTATATTACAGCCGGGAATTCCCCGGTTCCACGTCAGCTTTTTTACGAAAAAATCTTTGTATTTTTCGAAATTACGTAAAGGTCCTCCATTCTCGCAAAAAGATCCCTGTCAGGTTTTTTTCGGAAAGAACCCTCCACTTCACCGAAATTGTGCATCTTTTGTTGGATAGCGCCCCGCAGTTTTCTAAAATTATATATAGGTCCTTTTTTAGTTACATATAGGTCCTCGATTTTTTTTGCGAAAAAGACCTTTAGTTTTTCCGAAATTATGCATGCATCCTCATTTTTTAAAGAAACTCCCCATGAATTATCGTCTCTTTTGCTTCAGTCCACACGGTAGCTAGCGCGGCGTGTCGCCGCGCTTTCGTAGCTAGTACGCTCAATGGATGAACAGGATGCCGCCAAACGATTAATCGTGATGTTTTACATTTTATTCATCCAAAATTATTCTAAATTATCTCTCTACAAAAAATCATTTGCCATGTTTTACATTTCATTGTTTATACTTCATTTATATGCTACATATTATGAACACCGTTACACAACATTATAAAGTAATTTATTATAATTAGTGAATAAAAATAATATGTTTCCGTGATTAAACAAAAAAACGGACGACATCATTTTTTCACTACACTGGCTCCATGTATGGGTAAATTCGGGTCCATGTTCTGGTGGTTAGGCACTCAATTCAGTTAAGTTTTATTTTTTGAGAGTTATGTAAGTTATGCAACAATGTTATGTACATTTCACTTGCAACATAACATAAATTTTCAAGCCACTCTGCTGAGTACCGTACTTCGTAGTGGTTTTGATCCACAAACGAACCGATACCAATATCCTTTGCACCACAGGATTCTGACACGCGACTGTTTTTTACTAGATGTGCAAATCTCGCTGGTATTCATCATATCACCTGTAGAACTATATCAAATTAATATGTACCATGCACATTGAAGATTTTTATTTGAGGTAAGTATTTACAAAATCTTATGAACATGCAAAACAAAGTAGTGTGTCCAATAGTACACATTCACATTCACACAGCTTTAGTCCCCGACTAAAGCATAAGTAACTCAAGCCATGGGATGGTGCAGTCATTTGTCATGAGTGGCACAAACATAGCCGTTAATGAAAAGAGAAATATCATTGCTTACTTTGGATCGAAGCAGATTGGGGACGAAGACGAGAACATCATTACTGTCTACTGACTTGTGGTTTGTAGCTTTACGTACTATAAGGACAGTCCCAATGGGGTATTTATGATGGTAAATCCCCCTTTTCTCTCTCAAGACTAACTAGTCGTGCTCGCCTTGCTCTCCCGCGCGCAGTCTTTATCCCGCGCCGCTGCCCCAATCTTCCTTTGTTGCCTATAGCTGAGATTGTAAATCCCCCTTTTCTCTCTCAAGACTAACTAGTCGTGCTTTAGCCTGTTTGTGTGCGAAGCTCAAATAATTGGCTTTATGCTGATTCATGTAGCATCTGTATATTCTTCGTTTGTATATTCTTCCCATTTTCTGGAGGCTACATGGCTGATTGCCACAGTTGATCTACTCTCCTTTTGTGTTGCATTTAATTTATCCTTTGTATTAACTCTGCTGTAGAAATCATGGGTTGGGAGAGATAGTTTCTACTGGACATTAATTGCTCTCTTTCTCTCTTGAAATCTACATCTAGAAACCCCCTATTGGGACTGCCCTAAGATTCTACAAATCTACTCAAATAACGGATTCTGGGCTGCGCTCTGTTAAGTATAAATCATGCGTTCTATAGATTAGGGTGCCGCTCGGTTAGGCTAAAATAAGTTGACTTATGGCTGAAATCGCACTGTAGCTGACTGAAATTACACCGTAGCTGATGGTGGCTCATTTGATGTAACTAAATTTAAAAAATGTAAAAATAGAAAAAAAAAACATATTAGCCTATCACGGAGAATGCAAATGAATACGAGGAAAAAAGAACCGGCAAAAAAGCTAAAAAACAAAGAAAGGGGATGAAATTTAGGAATAGTGAAAAATAAGCTAGAATCCAGAAGTTCAAGCCAAAATGAGCGGAGCATGAAATAAGGCATATCATCCAATGGCAAGTATATATGTCTTGGTTGTAGTGCAAAATCCTAGAATAACATCTATTGAGGAATAGAGGGAGTGGTTTCTATGGTAAACATGGGATTAGGTTAGTGATGCTTTTAAAATCCACATAAAAAATGCAAGATGCACGGAAATATTTTCTATGCGCTTTGCAATTCCTATCAAATAATAAATGCAAGCCGTAGGACACTTAGGTTCAAGTTGTACAATAGCCTATGCAATACACCACACATAAGTTTTAGTAGAATTAATCGTACAACACAAAATTTGAGCAAACATAACAAAACTAGTGCCCGAAAACCAAATCCACTATTTTACAAAAGGGGGTGTCTATACATCAGGTGCTTGAGTTTTTTTAGGGGTAAGTCAAAATTTTGTCCATCAGACCAGCATCTCAAAAGTAGTTAAAGCACACCTATCTCCAAGCACAGATAATGGCCAAAACAAAAATGATATAATATAGATTAGCATAACAAGTTTGCAAAATTTCAAAGATGGACGGTACTTTAGCCCGCTCAACTCAACTGCTAGTTTTAGCTTCGATCTTCTATTGTTTAGCTTCTTAATTTCATCTTTTCTGTTTTTTCCGATTTTTTAGCTTTTTGTATTTTTTTTATTTTTTTGCATTGTTCGAATGATGAAACTGTTTTCTTTTTTATTTTTAAAATATAATTATAAAAAAAAACTAACGATAATTATAATGTAAAATAAGTCTACTGAAGTGCTCAGCGGCGTAAGCCCGCAGCTGCAATGAGCGCCGGCGGGGGGGCCCTCCAAAGAACAACCAGAACCACCCATCTCCATCCAGCTGACTGTACTACTAGCCTTACTCCCCCCACAATGAGAAACCAACGACTCCTCACCTCCATGTTTCGAGCACACGATATGACACAAAAGACCTCTTTTTTGGGCACCCATCGTGAGCAGCTATTAAAGCATCTCACACACTCCCCACCCCAAAAATAGCAGAGCAGCCCTTCCCCTCCTCCCCTGCGCAGTTGCACTATTCCATTCCTCCAATGCCGTCTCCGTTCAAATCGCCTCCCTAACTCCCTTGCACGCACGTCGTACTACGTACAGTCACACGCTTCGCGTTTCTCCAATGCCACTCCGCTTCCACTTCCGCCGCCTCCTGCTCATACTGCTAGTTCTTTCCGCCTCCGTTCCCGTCTCTGTATACTCTTCTTGCGCCGGCGGCGGCGACCCGGCCATCGTCGCCGCCGCGTTCCGGTTCGTGCGCAACTTCCAGCCCCCGAGCGTGCCGGCATGCCGGCCGGTCCGGGAGCTGCGCCTCCCGTCGAGGAACCTCACGGGCCCAGTGTCGTGGGCGGCGCTCGCCAACCTGTCCGCCCTCGCCGCGATCGACCTCTCCGGCAACGCGCTCCAGGGCACCATCCCGGGAGGGTTCTGGCGCGCGCCGTCGCTCCGCGCGGTGGACATCTCCGGTAACCAGTTAGGCGGCGCTCTCCGGGTGCAGCCGAACCCGCGGCTCGAGTCCCTCAACGTGTCCGGCAACCGCTTCACCGGCGTCGTGGGGGTGGACGGGCTCGCGGGGCTCGACACGCTCGATGTGTCGTCGAACAGGATCCGGGCGGTGCCGCAGGGGCTGAGGTGGCTTACGCGGGTGAGTCGGCTCGACCTCTCTGGGAACGCGATTCAGGGGAGGTTCCCCGGCGACCTGCCACCGCTCGGTGGGGTCCGTTTCTTGAACGTCTCCTACAACAACTTCTCCGGCGTTGTGGACGCTGGCTCCGTCAAGAAGTTCGGGCGCTCGGCGTTCGTCCACGCCGGCAATGCGTCGCTGGTGTTCTCGGAGAACTCGACAGCGCGGCGACGGCCGCCGCCACCGCAACCGCCGCCGCGGGGAAGAAGTAGAAACAAGGATTCCAGGAGGACGGAAAGGAGGAGGAGGACGACGACGACGAGAAGGAAGCATTTGAGCGTGGTCGCGGTGGCGGTGGTGTGCGGGGTGGTGTCCGTGGCCGTTCTGCTCTGCTTGGTCGGGTGCGTGGCATGCGGGGTGCTGAGGAGCAGGAAGAATGGTGGCAAGGAGGCGGAGAAGGAGAAGGTGCAGTGGGGCGAGAAGGACGACGACGAGGTGGTGGTGGTGGCGGCGGCAGCGAAGGGGGCCTCGGCGGCGCCGGTGGTGCTGTTCGAGCGGCCGCTCATGGAGCTGACGCTGGCCGACCTGGCCGCGGCCACGTCGGGGTTCGGGCGCGAGTCCCAGCTCGCGGAGCGCGGCGGCCGCAGCGGCGCCGCGTACCGCGCCGTGCTCCCCGGGGACCTGCACGTCGTCGTGCGCATCGTGGAGGGCGCCATGGCCAGGGTCGGGGAGGACGACAGCCCGACGGCCGCGGCCGCCGCGTTCCGGGAACTCGCGCGCCTCCGGCACCCCAATATTCTGCCGCTCCTTGGATACTGCATCGCAGGTAAATGCAAATTGATTTTGGGTTTTTTAGAAAATCATTTGCTTGTTTTTAATACACACAAATTGTTTTCCAACACTATCTTTTCAAGATCAAGTTGTTCTCTTAGAATATACTCAACTTTTACAAACCTAATCTTTACAAAATGAAACTTACCTTGGTTTGAATGGCTAGTGGCTATGTAGAAGTTCTGTAGCCGAAATGGTGAAAGATTTCAGTCATGCAGACGGCAACCTTGACCTGGGCGTCGTTCTGCCTCGTATAGTTGGAGCGGTTAGGTTAGGTGCAGCGAAAATACCAACCGTAAAAAAGTTCTCTGCCTCAGCCTCCTGCAAGTTTTGAAATTCGAATTCCTCGTCATTTATTGCAGGGAAGGAGAAGCTCCTACTGTACGAGTACATGGAGAAAGGCGACCTCCACCGGTGGCTGCACGAGCTGCCCACGGGGAGGCCCGACATGGACGACACCGGCGGCGACGTCTGGGAGGCGGCGGAGGACAAGCGGTCCATATCCGACTGGCCGACGCGGCATCGTGTGGCGTTAGGGATCGCCCGAGGGCTCGCGTTCCTGCACCAGGGTTGGGCGGGCTCGGGCCGAGCGGTCGTGCACGGCCACCTGGTCCCGACCAACATCCTCCTCGGCGACGACCTAGAGCCTCGGATATCCGATTTCGGGCACCCCAGCGACGCGACCCCCGAGGGGGATGTGTACAACTTCGGCGTGCTGCTGCTCGAGCTCTTGACCGGGCAGGCCAGGTGGGACGAGGCGTCGGTGAGCTGGGCGCGGGGGATCATCCGTGATCACAAGGGGTTGGACATCCTAGACCCGAGGGTGCGCGACGAGGCGGCCGGGCCGGAGGCGGAGCGGGAGATGGTGGAGTGCCTGCGGGTGGGCTTCCTCTGCACGGCGCACTCGCCGGACAAGAGGCCGACGATGCAGCAGGTGGTGGGGGTGCTCAAGGACATCAGGGCGGCACCTGCTGCCAGCACCGCATCCACTTGACGTTGATGCAGCGCAGTGGCGCCACTGTGCATGTGTGAGCTGAGCTGAGCCACGGACACATGCGTCGTGTCCTTGCAGCTTGAGAAGATCCTAGTCACAGCTTTTCTCATCTACTAGGCATTGTACTGGTAGCTTGTACAATCAATGTGCATGTAACAATTTTTCCTCGCTGTTGATTTCAGAGCTTTTCCCTCTTGTTGCTTGGGGCCTTTATGGCATGCGTTGGCAGGAAAGACAGCAATCCTGGTACTATTTAATTGCAAGCCGCCATGCCCATACATTGGGTTCCCTCCCTTTAATTACAAAAACTCATCGCACTCTCCAGATCAGAATGGAGAAAGCATGCAGAACTTCATTGATTAGAACCAGCAGTTTAAGCCAACATGAAAGAACAGGATGCGCCCAATCCTGAATGCAGGGCTCTCTTTCATAAAGGGGAAAACAAAACATATTCAGGCCCAGGCACTGAAATGTTCCCTGGTCACTGTGAAAATTGAACTGTTTCCGGTGTGAGTTCCAAATGTTGCCCACAACAAAGACGCCCATGGTTCATCCATGGCCGTCAACCTTTTCAATCCACCATCGAGCTTAATCCAAAACCAGTAAACCACCACCTATGCGTGGTTGATGCAGTCGCTGAACAACCACATCGATCTTCCATACGGGTTCCAGTTTCAAAAGGCGAGAGGGGCGGTAGCAACGTAGAATGGCACTCATGGAGACTTGCTTTCCGAGCATGGCGTAGGAGGATATTTTGCTGAACTAGCAGTACAAGGAGAATGAGAACAAGGGTTAGTGGAGGGGATGTGAGGTTGTTAAGCCTGTGAGTCAGAGATCTCAGTAGGTTGGTTACCCGGGGACCTCCTTTTTGGCCTTTTAGGTGGGGAGGGAGGCCACACATAAGAGTCAAAAAAAAGGGCTCGATCTTGTCGTGTTTCTTCGAGAGCGTTGTGGGGAGGTTGCGACAGTTGAGGTCAGCGAGGAGGTTTTGTTGGCTTCCTTCCAGCAGCATGCACGCCAGTACTATAGCCAGAGTGCATGGCACCTTTCTGTGTGGCAGGAAATGTTCCGAGTGGGATTCATGTGTGATAATTCTGGAGACTGATTTGAATTTTATGTATAATTCTGTACGTAAGTATGATACATCCTTACAATTTAATGTCTAGAAAAATTTAATTACTTGATTAGATGACATGAGTTTATATACATCAGCTACTTTTAAAAAGAGTTCATATGCGGCCCCGCTCATTTCAGTTTCAGCTCCTGACTTCTGGTTTATTTTTCACTATTTATAAATTTTGTCTTTTTCTAAACTTTTGGCCCTTTTTGAGCTTTTTTGCCGGTTCTTTTTTCCGTATTTGTTTGCTTTGTCCGTGATGAGATAGCATATTTTTTCTGTTTTTAAATTTTTTAAAATTTAATTACGTCAAATAAGCCACCTTCAACCGCTACAGTGCACTTTCAGCCATAAGCCACAGCTTTTTAGCCCAACCGAGCGGGGCCTTAAGTGTGTCGTCTTCTCATACTGAGCACGACGAAGTCATGCAGGGTCGCAAAGGAAGCCTTCTTCTCTCCATTCTCATGTGCCAGCAAGAATTTGATTTTGAGCTAGCCGAGCCACACATTGTTTTTGCAATGGCTGCCTTTTATTTTCCCAGTATTCTCTAACATAGCCAGATTAAGCACTAATTAAGCAGGGGTGTGTTTAGGCATCACCTAAAGTTTTCTTCCTAACCATCATTCAAATTTGGGATTGTAGGATTAGAAATCTAACAACCTCTTTTTTTAGAGGGGGAGATTTTTTTGGATAAGGAGAGAATTCATAGCTGTTGGATCTCTAATCTAACGGTCACAAATCTAGATGATAGTTAAAAAAAATCTAGATAATATTTATCAATACCTTTTGGACAGGCCCTTTATCTAATGTCCATGCGAACGCACAGTTGCCAACTAGTATAGCTAATTCGTGGTAGGTTAAGTAGAGCTGTACAGTATTGTTGGACTATCGGCACACTTAATTAAACGCGTTGAGAATAATACGTGTGTGATGAATATGTTTCCTACGTCTTGCAAGAAAATATCCCATCATCCACTTTTTCTGATAAAGACCTAATACCATCTAAAGTATTGATCTTGCTTTCTCCATTGATCTGGCTTGTTTAACTAACACTTAGATGCGTGTATCGTATTGGTGCCATTTATGTTCTTCTGTTCACACGTTTGTAGCTAATCCAACCGTAGCTTTTTCGGATTGATGTATCATGCCATAATGGATGTGACTGAAGAAAGTGATGAAATCCATGCAATGATGCAGATCATTCAAATGTAGTAATTAACATGACTACATGAGCCACGGAATCAACTATACATCTGAACCGATTGTAGGTAACTTTCACAAGTATTTAGGATAAGTAATCTGTGCTATCTGTCGTGTGTATGGTTCTGGAACTTCTATTACTGTGGCAATTCAGCTTAAGCTTATAAAAATGTCAATGTGGTGGCAAAACTTCAGTGAGTCCGTCAATTCCTAACTTTTGGTGAGTCGATCATGTTTCGGTCTAAGGGTAATACCTTTTACATGAATAATAGTGCATATCTTTTAGGGCTTGTTTGGGTTGGGTACATTATCACGACGTGGATTTGATGTGGCCATCAAATCCCCAAGGAAATGTTCGTCCCGTGGAGAATAATTCCACCCATCATTAGGGAGGTGAAGGGGAAGATAGACCAATCGAATGAAAATTTAGGAAAAATCAAGAAAAAAATCTTCCTGTGTCGTCAGGCGTCAGGTTGATCAAGGAAAAAAAAATCTTCCACGGGCCAATTTTTTCTTTCTGAAATTAGGCCTCCCAAACAAGTCCTTATAAAATTAGATTATTTAGCCTCTCAATCAACGCGTTGTATTTATGACTCTGGAATGTATCTTTTGACTTTTTGAGTTTAAATTTGTTGCCGATTGCATCAGACGGTCGTGGATTAACCATAATTATGACTCACAAAATTAAGGGATGTATTTTTAAAAAAAATCTAGCATATTTCTCTTTTTGTAATATAGTTTTTGCAAGGATTTATTATATAGTTTTTAATAACATGCCATCAACATGTCTACCAGATTAAGAACTAAATATTTTTTAGAATTTCTAACAATTTTTCCTTTTTCTAAGAACTTTTAACTACACATCAGCAACAGCCAGCAGGCCCACCAAATTGAGGGCTAGTTATTTTTTTCTATAATTTCTAGACTATTTATTCCTTTTTATTTAGAGCTTTTAACATACACATCAAACTTTTTCTTAGAGTAAATTGTAGTTTGTACCACCTAAATTGATCCTAGTTGCACAAAACACCAAGATTAAGCGTTCTTCGAACATAACACCCGGTAAACTGTCATTATGTTGCACTTTGCACCACCCCTTCAATCTAATCGGGTTGGACCAGGAATCCTGGCATAGTGGTCCTACTCAAAGGTGCCATAGCCCATATTTATTACTATTATAAAAGAAGGAGTTGGTGGTGGTCCATTCTCCTCTAACCACTCTATTCACTCAACTTATCACCATTCTCCACTTTTAACTGATCAAAGCAACTCTCTTCTATAGAATGATTTTCTATATATTCAATAAGTTCCATTGCAACGCACGGATACATAACTAATAGGTAGATTATGTGGCAATTAGGGGTGCTGAAGTGGACATATAGATGTGGCTAGTGGGAGGCAATCGATTGTGGCCCTTATACCAAGTTTGCAATATGTTTTCTCCTGCCGTCCTGTTTGTGTTTGTTTTCTTCGTAGTGCTCACCGCGCACATGGAGAAGCAGGACGGCGGCAGCAAGATGTGAAGGAGGAGGTCGACAGCTATGCAATGGTGGAGGAAGAGACACCTCCTTTAGTACACTGGTAAAATGCGAGTTTTCTGTACGATTTGATTTTTATAGGGCTACGGTTAGATTGGATTTGGATGGAATTGGTTCGTTTTGATTGGAGAGGAGTGATGCGTTCACCCGCTGATTGGAGAGATGAAGGTCGGAGTTTTGAAGAGCGATGGATTGGGGAGACGAAGGTCGGAGTGAAAGAATCAAATTACTTTAGATGAACCGGAGAATTTTGCTCTACAAATCAAATTGAATTTGTCCAATGCATGGATGCACACCTTTGATGCTGCTTCTTGTTGACAGCCATGGTTGATTTCTTGTCGCGTTGGTGTCCTCCGCGCGGCTTATCGATTTCTTGCGGTGTGAGTGCAGACAGCAGGAAGCGAACGGAACAAGAAGATCAAAGCGTTCAGTTGGTTTGATCGATCCATCTCAATCTAAATGACATGGATCATAGGATGCCTTGCCTTCCAAATTGTCCATGTGGACGGCTAGCGTGTTGAAAAGCCCCTAAAAATTCAAACCAAAATTTTTCTGAATTTTTGCTACATTTTTGAGTGAAATCTGGAAACTTTCCCTTTCGGGAAAGTCTCCCCTCGCGCCGCTTTCCTTTCTGGGCCGGGCGCCTTATTCTCCCTCCGGCGCCCCGCTCCTTCCCGCTTTCCCCCGCTACCCGGCTCCCTCTCCCGCAGACGTCTCCCTCTCTCCCGCTGGCGTCGCGCCCGCTCCCCGCCTTCTCCCCGCGCAAGCACGCTAGCGCTGCGCGTTGCGCCGCGCCGCCCTGCTCTGCGCCCGCGGCTGCGCCCCGGTCTCGGACCGCCTCCGCCGTCCCGACAGCCTCAGCTCCGGCCCCACCTGGCGGTCGCCGCCTCCTCCCTTTCCCCGCGCACGGACGCGCCTTCGCCCCTGCGCAGCTCACCTGCTCCCGTCCATCGCTTTTACTCCCGTGCAGTGCTGGCGTCACCCCTGCGCAGAGGAGATACCTCAACCACTCCCGTTCCCTCCTGTCGGCCCTGGAGCCTCGCCCTTTGCCTTCTCCTCCACGCCCCGCTCCCTCTCCGCACGGGTATAAAAACCCCCTTCCGGCTCCCTCCTTCTCCTTTGCCTCCCGAGCTACTCCACCACCTCCATTCACTTCCCACCGCTCCCAGCCACCTTCCAGAGCGGCCGATTGAAACCTCGCCGCTCCGAGCTCCGCCATTGCCGCCCTGTGAGCCGGCGACACCCCGGAGCCAATCTCTCTCTCCCTCCCTCCATTGCTCAATTGCATTCGCCCAAAGCTTCTCCTTGATGTAACATTCATCTTGGTGCATTCCCCTGGACAGGTGATCGCCCATGGAGCTCTGTCACCGAAGCACCCCGCCGGCCGTCGCAGCTCTCCCGTGGCCAGACCGCTCCGGAGCTCCCTAGCACCCACCGCCGCCGCCTTTGTGAGCACCTGGTCCCCTTGAACGTGTAGCCGCGGCCGATTGAGCTATCTCGCCGCCGGTGACCTCCCTCACCGCCAAATACCCGAGCCATCCCCTTCTCCCTCCCGCTCTCCCCGTTGGTTCCCTCACTCTCCAAATCCCCAAAATGGGTTCCCAGGCCAAGCTCCACCCGTGGACACCCTTCCTGGTGGCTGGAGGTCCTCGCCGACGCCGGAGAGCAGAGCCACCGCTGTCTCCGTCCCTCTGCTGCGCGCGCACGGCTGGAGGTTGAAGATGACGGCGTGGCCTCTCCTTCACCGTTCGATCCTCCCGTGCCTTCTAACGCCAGTCGTCGGATGTCGCCTCCCTCGCCACCGTCCGATCTTCGTAACCGCACCGCTTCCCATCCGTTGGATCCTCCCACCGTACCCCTTCGCTCCACCCCATCCGACCGTCCACCCGAGCCACGCGTCGCTCATCCGAACCGCGTGAGCGCGCGCGGGCGTGGGCCGAGCCGGCCTGCCCCGTCGCCCGAGCGCGCGCGCGTGCTGGCGGGCCGCGCGTCGCCGCCGTGGGCCGCGCGGGCCGCACGGTGCCAGGCCGCGCTGTAGCCATAAGGCCGGCCCGACACTGTTCACACTAATTTCCAGAGATTTTTCCAATTTCTAAAATCCAGAAAAAAATCCAAATAAATCCTAGAAAATCACAGAAAATCCCAAAAATTCCCAAATTTCATCACTTTGCTCCAAATAATATCCTGGACCCATTTTTGGCCTCCTCTTCCACAGAATCATCCCAAATAAATTTCTAAAATTCCATTTGAAGGATTTATGCATTTTATTCCTTTTTAATTAGTTTAATTTTTCCTCGCTTGATTAGTTTCAAGCTGGATTTAATTATTTTATGTGTTTTATGGTAGTGTCGGAGATTCAGGAAGTTCAAGAGCAGGCTCAGGATCCAGGCGTTTCGTCGTTCGAGCTAGCTGAAATCGTCCGGATTGACGGCAAGTCCCAAATCCTTTGATCATGTTGCAACCCATGTGATTTAATTATGTTAATATGCTATTTGCATTATGCTAGTTGTGAAATGTTTGTTTAAAGTAAAATAAAATGTTTAGAATGACATGTGATATAGCTAGACCTACCACCGCTAAATGCCATGTTTAATTTGTAGCCATGCCATTGAAACCCTAGAAATAATTACTTGTTAATCTAGATAATTGTAGGATATTATTATCATGCAAAAGTTTGTACACTAATAAGGCTGTGACTGTGGGCCAATAGAATTTGGAAAACCCGACTCTAAGGTAGAGTGGTATGGGACACCGTACCTTAGAGCGGAGAGTGCCGGCGTGCACAAGGTAGGGTAAGGGATTGGGGAAGAGCCGCGAGACGGTCTTTGCCCATCTTGTTACCCTAGGTTTGGAGTAGGGTAAGGGTGAGTGTGAAACCGCGAGACGGTCTACGCCCACCGCTTACCTTAGGTTGGGTCGCGGGCCTGGCGAGGTTGCGGACCATGTGAAAATATAAGGATTGAAACCCTTACGCTGAGCAAATGTCACAGTGATCGCTCAACCACAGGAGTTGACTTGTCAACACTGGTCTAGTAGCTGCTCAACTCGATTGAAACTCTACAGGTGTGGCGGTGGAGGAGGTTAAGCAGTGAGCTTAGGTAGTCCGTGCTGCGGATGCCTAAACAACGGTAGAGTTCACTCGAAGCGGACGTTGTTTTCTCGTCTTGTGGGTGTGTGTGAGTCAGACCCGAATGGATTCTACCGGGTAGAGCCTATATAAAGAATTGAGCAGTGAAACGACCTGGCTTTCTTAACTCTTTAGCGGGAGTTAAGGGATCGTGTGGGTAAAGCTGAGCAAACTCTGCAGAGTCAAATAAATGGTATTCGAATACGCCGTGCTCCCGGTTGATGGAGCTGTGTCACTTGGGTGATTCCAGCAGCGAAGCTTAAGTAGTTTTGTAAATGCTTAACTTGAGTAGGTTGGATAATTAACTCTTTATGAAAAACCCCTGAGATCTTAAGTAGTTTTGGGTCCATCTTACCAAAATATTTGCAAATAAAACTGCATCCACTCAAAGTTAATAAACCAAGTATATTCCCTTCCTTTGATGTTCCGTGCATGTAGTAAGATAGAGTCCCTTTGGGACTTGCTGAGCCGGTTGTTTGGCTCACGACTTGCTTAATCCACTCTTTAGAGGATTAAGACTCTGGTGAAGGTCTCCCCGTCGAGGACGTCCCTGAGGATTTCTTCGTCGACGAGGACCCGTGGCTTTAGATCTTCGCCGCGCTCGAAGCGGATTCTGGAAGTCTTTTGTAATGTAATTATGCTTTGGGCTTGCACGCCCCGCTGTCAAAACCTGGATGTTAATTCTTATGTGAAATATATGCTGGACTTTTGTTGTAAGCATGCAATGGTATATTCTTGCGCGACACTTCATAACTGTTCATACGTGAATAGTTGCGGAATGCCGTGTCCGTACGCGCCCCTGGAAACGGGGGGGGCGTTACACGTGTCGCGCGCATGGTGCCTACGAGCGAGCCAACGTGTTGGGACACTGGGTTCAACCCATTTGGATGGAAGGGGTGGTGCAAAGTGCAATCGTAATGTCAATTTGCCCGGGGTTATGTGCAAAGGATGCTTAACCCTGATGTTTTATGCAATTAGAGTCAAATTAGGTGGTGCAAATTGGAATTTACTCTTTTTTTTATTTACTAGGTCAAAGCTTATGTCTTACTGTGGATAAAAAATCATATTACCCAGAACATCAAGTCATCTTCAGCAGGCTGAGCCTGCTCCACACCCTTGGCTCCACCACCGCGCTTGGCCGAACTCCACCCCGATCGGTGATGTACCTCCGTCACCATGCTTGGCATACATTTCGCCCTCGACTTCGCACCACCCGATCAAAATTTTGAGAGTGGGAGGTTGTTGGGATAAATTTATTTGTTTGTGGAGGTGATTTTTTTTCTTTTTTTTTGTTAGAGATTTTTTAGGGTTACTAAAGGGAAGATGATAATAGACTGGTACAACAAATATTCGAATGCTCGACTTCTATCCAATCCACAGCATTCCTGTGAAAAACTTGGCAGCTATAACAAGGTTGCGCCGCAACCGAAAAGAGGCATGGGAACTGGGATGGGCCTTTTGATTCCTCCAGGAGAAGATCACAAGCCACACAAGACAAACCCTAGTTCGGAGGGCATGCATGGTAGCACAGCACGTACCCTTCCAAAATTGGCACAGATTTATAACGTCTTCCACAGGTTCATGCATGCAGTGACTGCCCTCGCTGGCAAACAAACTTGCCTGGTTGCTTTTGCGCGCTTGACGGGGCGCAGGCTGCGTGCCAAGCAGACATGGCCGCTGCTCACTGCCCGGTAGAATCCAGACTGCGTGTAACCAAGTTTATGACAGGGCAGGCATGCTTGCAGGTATATAGCATACTGCATACTTGCATGCACAGAAATGGGTCGCCCGGCCGCCCTTCTCGGCCATTTTCGATCGAGTTGCGACGGCGATAAGATGGATTGATGATGGTCGTCATCGTATTAGTAAATCTCTTGGAGGAGTTTCATTGGGCCCAAGGTCTCAGTAAGCTGTTTTCACCTTTCATGTGGATCTTTCTTGAGTCGACGATGTATGGCGGCCCATGGCATCCCTGCCATGCTCAGTTGGCTAATTTAGCTTCTGCATGCGTCCTTAGGGCCAATTTGCGCGTTCATGTGATGTGTTGTGCCATGTGACCAAAGCTGCCATAGAACGCTAGCGAAAAAACTGGTACTTTGTTGGCAAACCTGATTAAAATTCAACAAATTCAAATTTTCCTATCGTAACTGATCATGCTTTTTTTTTGGAACTTGGGTATTTTCACCCTGGTGTGACTAGAGATTGAACTTACATTACAACAAAATAAGCTATATTAAACGACTCAGCATAGACAATTCATGTGGAACCATCTGTGTTGTAATTATCACAGACAGTGTTACAAACGTGATTGTCTATGATACTAGCGATGGTTAGAACCGTTTGTGATACGCAATTACGTATTACAGACGGTTCTTACTAGCGATGGCTATGACCATCTGTAATATAGAATTATCATAGATGGTTCTTATTAATAATCGTCTGTGAACTATCACAGATAGTTATTAACAAGATCTGTCTGTGATAATTGCAGATGTCATAAACGGTTTTTAATTAGAATCGTATATGATATTACCACAGATGGTTATTAATACGAACCATTTGTAAAAATTATGTATCACATATGATTTGTGGTTAGATGTATATATGATATGTATCTCTTATACGCATGAATGGCGCTTCAGCTCCCTGATGTAGCTCTTCGTTTTGGCTCCCAGATGCGTCTCTTCGTCTAACGCACCGAATTTATTTCTTATTTTATAAAAATGATCATCTGCCACCGAAGATAAATCCCCACATCATTGATCTACTCTCAAGCACAAATAAATAGCTCTCTACTCTTCCTTGTCGTCGTCATTAATAGCCTACCTGACCATCTTGTACGAGCACCTCACCGGTCGTATGCTGGCGGATGCTACGGAAGGACATTGTGCCAATAGTGTCCTCCCTCCTATGCCCAAAGATTTGCCGGAGTAGGTGACGGCCACGTTCCGCTGTCATGACATCCTCCTCCGCTGTGTCTTTCGGCTAGTCTCCCACTTCCGACGAGTTAACCTCGCCATCGATGCGGTTCTCCACAACGACGTTGCACGCCTTTAGGAGGTTTGCTATCACTTGGACTGCTTAGTCAAGACGACAGGCGACCAAGTCAACATTAATGAGACTGCTCAAGTAAGGGAAGAAAACCTACGGGCTCAATTTAACTTGATTCATCAATCGCAGGGTCTTCGGGAGAAACTCAAATGAGCGTGTCAACGGGTGGACATACTTGGGCTTCATTCACTGATGATCTTGACCATCCGATGCCGATGACATTGCCTACGAAGTTTTGAAGACAGAGATAGCATGCTACCTCCACCACCAGAAAAACTTTGATTATTTAGATTTCTACTTTTTTAATATTTGTAAGAAGCGACTGGCCATGCTATTTAGTCATATACAAATACAAAAATAAAAAATGGTTGAATTTATATTTACTGTCTTCTATATATGTAAATGGTCTCAATATAATAACTCAAAGACGATTCGCGGTTGGAAGTGTCTGTGATAAGGAACTATCACAGACAGTTCTGTTATGGAATCGTTTGTGATGTTAATATCACTGACGATTTTTAATAGAACCGTATATGATAGTTCCTCTTATAAGTAGTGCCGCTAGGGTTTGCACCCTCACTTACTCAATCGGCCACATCCTTTCGACCACCTCCTCACCTCCCGCAACGGTCTATCCTCAGGGTGTTATCTAGTTTTTGGTGAGAAGATTATCTATTTTTAATTTTTTTTCTCGACATTGCCACTGGTATTTTACAATTATTGCATATGTTAATTACAAATATTGCACAAGCTATTCATGGCTGTTATGCCTGAGCGTATCATATGTTCATACGCTAGTAGCCGTCTAATAATATAGATATCTTGTATACCAAACTGATCACTATCGATCGATATATAACTAAGAAAGAGAATTGATACCATGCATATGCATGATACATTATTCAGCCCGTACGCTCCACCACTTCATGTGTGACGCCCTTTTTACTACCCCTAACCACTTTTCAATAGTCTTCTCGATCCACTTCCCCACCACTCATCTCTCCATATGCTCATCCAAATCTCCACTCCCAAATACTCCATCTCTCTCTCTCTCTCTCTCTCTTGGGCAAGAGGGGCATCGCAGATTCGCAGCTACATGCTAGGCAACGACGGGGAGGCAGGGGCTCCACGGTCTGCCGGTCAAAGCTTGTTGCTGCTCACATTCAACAAGTCTGTCCGTCGCGGCTGTAGCTCGTGTGGATGTCTCCCCATTTGAGGAGCAGCTAGAGCTCGCTGGTTCTAGTGGGTCAAAGGCCAGAGGAGGTAGATGATGAGTGGAGGCCTGGTGGACAAAGAGGTGGTTGTGTGGTGGACCTCATAGGCTTTTTGTGTTGCAGATGCTTCTCCATATTGTTGTAGCACTTTTTTTCAACTTGTTGCATGAAGTTTTTGATTTTGTTGCAATGTCCCTTTTAAACCGCAAGAGGTTTTTATTGCAGTTCATATTTTGATTTCTTGCATTTAGTGATGTATAATTATTGCACTGAAGAAATTGATGTAGTTCTTTTAGTTTCGTTGCAAACATATTTTTGATTCATTGCATCAAAGTTATTTTTTTTTGTTGCACTAGCCATGTTTAAGTGTTGCACTGAGAAAATTGATGTACCTATTTTAGGTTTTATTGCAAATATATTTTTGATTTAATGTATCTAAGATTTTAAGATGTTGCAACATCGCGTCATTATTTTCTAAACAAGATCGATTGATGTAAGATATTGTGTTGGTTGTTTTGGTCACTTGTGATTTTCTTGAGTTAGCGTAGTGATTGGAGTCAGAGTGAATCTTGAAGCGGAAAAGGATAGCGCTTTAGCAGCAAGGGGCGCCTGTATGAAGGAGATTGAGGGAGAAGAAGAGAAACGGATGGCTATGGGAAGGAGATCGAGGGAAAGGAAAGAGAAGCGGGTGATGCTTGTCATGCATCCGGCGATTGGTTGCAGATCAAATAACAGAAGGAACCATACAATGCAAACATTTGGATTGAACATCCGAGCGCTAGTTGTTCCGAAAGAATGAATCGGTGTGGTGGTTGTAGAGAGCACGGTTGGGAGCAGGGGTGGAGCCAGGAATTGGATATAGGCGGGCAACATGGACAACAAGTAGAGTAGAACCAATGAACCATGCTGGATTTACCGATCCAATAGTCACATATCAGATAAATTTGGCTGTAGTCATTCTCATGGAATGATCAAGGCCGGAATATTGATTCCTTTATCTAAAAAAAACATATCAGATAAATATGTTTCACAAATTACAATGCAAAGAAAATTACATATATTTGCAACATGGAAGCTCTTTCTTGACTTGAGAAATCAGTTCGATGATATTTTTCCACTAGAGTGCATATATTTGCTAAGTCAAAGGTGTCTAACCTTGGATCCAAAGAGGCACAAAGGGACAAAAGCTCTATCGCTTGAGAACTGAATTGATCTTCTAGCTCAATCAATTATTGATCAATTGCAACATTAAACACATCTACTGTGTAATGGTGAAAGACTGTGGTGTTATATAACTATGATGGATATGATGAAAATACAGTTGTATTTCTTATACAACTACTACAGCTCTTATATCTATCTTGTTGATCTACATTGTTATAAACTGGATCCACCAAAATCAATGGTGTATATCTTTCTCTTTTTTCTCCGATGAACGTGAGAATTTCTAGCCCTGAGAGCGAATACAATGGCTTCTTTTTCTATGGTTTTAATGACATAATAGATTTGGAGGGTTAAGCATCCCCAATCTTAGAGAGTTAAATATGTGTTTACTTGCTTCTTGGATTTGGAGATATCTGCGGGATGAGTAAGATTTGGAAGAAGATCATTGATTTCAAATATAGTTTGCATAACTCCAATCTTTTTTCCAGTTGAAAAATTAAATTCTGGGAAGACAACTGGTTTGGTAATTCTAGCTTAGCTATCCAGTACTGGGAAGTTTATATACTGGTTCATGAAAAAATTGTTGTGGTTCTGATGTTTTGGGATGGGTAAAATTTGAAGTTTACCTTTAGACATTGTGTGGATGATAGAATTATGATGCTTTGGTTGGAAGTGGTTCAGATTGCTCAGTCCATTCAATTCTCTGATAATGAAGATACTATGGTTTGGAAATTTAACTCATCTGGCCTTTACAGTGTGCACTCTTTACGTGCTGTCATTAATTTCAGTAGAGTCATACCCATGCTCCTGCCTGCCTGCTGTAGAAAGTTGGGGGGTGCCAGGCCCCCCCTCAGCCCCCCCCCTCTCTCCGCCACTGGTTGGGAGGACATGTGGGTGGGTGCAACAAGGAAGCGCCAATCGAGGTATGGTGGTAGGTGATGTCATTGCCACCCTTGACATCAGCAACCACTGCAAGTTGGTACAGTGGTTGCGGAGTTTTAGAGTTAGTGGTACAGATCTTGATGCAATCTAAGGGTGTAAATTTGAGTTTTTTTTTTGCAACCAATAAACCGAAGACACACAAAAAAATTGTCGACGGGAAGGACTAGTAAAAGTGTTTTGCAGCATTCACTACATCCGATCGGTACAGTTAAAACAACTTTGTGATGATCACTCTGTTTAACGGCGGTTAATTGGAAAATTGATATCGCAAAGTTCTTTTTTTTTTGGAAATTTGAACTGCCTGCTTGTTAATGTGTTTCAGTTCCAAAATAAAATAAGGGAGACGTAATTAAGCCTGATGCATTTCACTTTTGTGCAGCTCTTCCTTGTAAAACAGTGTATGTTACAATCTAACATTAAGCCTGATGCATTTCACTTTTGTACAGCTCTTCCTTGTAAAACAGTGTGTGTTACAATCTAACAATCATACTGTAATACTCAAAATTTCATCACTTGAAATGCCATATACCCTAGAGCTATTCAAAGAACCCAAAGAGAATAAGTTATGCACAAAAGAATGAAACAAAACAAAAACAAAATAAACGAGCCACATGATCCCAACTCTACAGACTTCGCCATCAGAAGTCGACGCTGCCATCGCCGCCGGCCCTGCACATGCACCCGGGCGTCCTCGGCTGCCGGTAGACGCTCCGGCCCCTCGGCCGGGCGCTGACCCGCTTGTACTCCTCCACCATGTTCCTCACCCTCCTCTGGAACCCGCCCCACTCGATGCCGCCTTCCTCGGACAGGATCTGCGCGTACCGCTTCCGGTTCGGGTGCAGCGTCGGCGCGCGGCCCCTGCCGTGGTAGACGCGGTACCCCGACACGAGCGACGACAGCTGGCTGCCGGAGTCCGTCACGGCGAACACGTCCGACGAGGCGCACGCGATGAAGTCCATCGCCGCAAGCTGCAATGGCAGGTCAAGTACTCGTCAGTTGTCAGAGCTCAGAAATCAGAAACTATTGTTGTTGTGGTTACGAGAAAATCTTCAATCTTTACCCGGGAAGAGAAGTTCTTGAATGGAGCTAGCTCGTCAGAGGTGAGGATGTCTTCCTTGGTGACTAGATTTGGGTACAATCGCGTCAGAGGGCGCAGCCGTGGCACGCCACCGTATATCTGAGACCCGGCGACGTAGATGAACGTCCGACGGTCGTAGCCGAGCGCGGAGAGGACGAGCCCGGCTTCTTCAGGCGTCAGCGGGCACCTCCCCAGGCTGCGCTGCTCCTCCGGTGACACCGTGCTGTGACACACAACCACGGCATCAGATAATGTCTCAGTGAACACTGGTTCTTAGCAAACGTAGCCAAAAGAGTAAGAAACGGTCAGTGTAACATGCAGCAATGGCGTACGCACGTGTTCCGCAGGCGCATCGCGAGGGTCGGGAAGTGTTTCTCTCTGTACGCCTGCAGCTCCCTCCTCTCCTCTTCGCCGCCACCGAAGTCGCAGAGGGAGTAAGCGACCATGTCCTCCTCGAACCTCATGTGCAGGGCGAGGTACCTGTTTGGCGCGCCAGCGGTGTGGTCCTCGGCGAAGGCCGGGTCGAGCATGTTGTTCCCGAACAGCTGCTTGTCCACCTCCGTCTGCATCGCGCTCACTTTGCGCAGCCGCTGGACCAGCAGAGAGCCCACTTGTTGGATTTCAGGGACGAACTTGAGAGCGTGGAAGTTGCATCTGCATCGCAGCCTCTGCAAAGGCAGGTCTGATGAGAAAACCAAGTGTGGAGGTGGTGCACCGTACATTGTTCGTCTGAAAATAACGGTAAAATAGATAAATTGTTGTACCTGCAGATGGATAGGCACTGAGTCGAAGCCGAGCCGGTTACCGAATCCGAGGAAATGAACAATGCCGTTTTCCCGAAGAATGGGAAGTACAGATTTGATTAATTCAGATGGTTCAGCCTCTTTCATGATGTCCATATCGGTGATCTGTGATCAGGGGAAGAACGAAATTGAGCGATAAGGTGCTGTGATAAACTGAACGTGTATATGTATATTGCAAGAAACGAGTAGCTTAAGTTTCAGAACATGGTTGAGAGACCAACCTGGCTACCGATTGCTTCGAGATCTAGTGATTGAAGGTGGGGTGGTAAATCCTTCACAATGTGCACATCACTCTTCATGTAGTTTACGAAGTAGTCTTCTTGATAGATGTCACCAAACTGACTGGTTGGTATGGCAAGTATACCAGACAAAATTTGTCAAATATTGTTTCTCGAAAAATATCAGATATCACAATTAGAACATTTTAACTCTACAAGTCGATGATTGTAAATTGTCAGCAAAAGCAAAATTCCAGTTTGGTGTGCTTCTTGTATAATGCAGTCAGTAGAACTATGATGGTACTACGATGGGTATCTCAAAAGAAAAGGTAGAACTAAGATGGTGTTGCATCAGTAGCGTAGTTCTAACCTTTTGTCCTTCCACACGCTGCTGTAAAGAAACCGGGGTAGGGCTAGTGTAGCATTAAGCAGAGCTGCAACGACAACAGCGTTACACACCTGCAAGATGAAACACATTTAGGTACTGAATATCAAAATTAGCGCAGTTTTAACCTTGTGAGCATTTCAGCAGTAGATCCTTACAGCCACACGCTGTTGGTTCAGACCGCCATTTGCGCTGACCAGAATGAAGCCATTGTTGTTCTCGCTAGGCCCTGTGAAGACCAAATCCAGTGTCAGGAAGAAAGCAGTAGTGTAGTACTCGTAATGTGGTGTAACTGATAAGTTATGAAATCAGAATATTAAACCACATTTCTCATGCATCAGAACAATTTTAGGATGTAACTATGTGTGTTTGATCTTGCTGATTAGGAATTTAAACTACAGACTACACGCATCAATATAAATGCGGCTGAAGAATCTTATGTCGCTAAGATCATGGTGGTACTGTAACTATTTGTATTTCCTTGAACAAAGTATAACCTTCATCAGGATAACTGTGCTTAGCAGCACAGGGCTTCCATTTACGCGCTTGTTTGTAGGGCTCCTCCCATAGCGCGAAATTCTCACCATCAGACTTGTTCTGCACTGGCAGGGAGGGAAACGGCAACATGAGTAAAAGGTAAAGACAAAAGACTATACAATAGTTACACCGAAAGTGATTGGTATGGCTGTGATGGCAGCAGATTCCAACCTTTGTAACAACTGAAGTCGCCATATGCAAAAGTCTTCCATGCATTATCTGCTCTGCTTGTTCTTTCCTTACAATGTTTTCCTTGAGCTCCATCATTAATAAAGTCAATTTGTCAGGTTGAGTGATTTTGCAAGAAGACTTAAGTACTTTGGAAATTTGGTTTTCTTTAACCAAAATATGCGAATTTGTCAAGAGAACCTAGCTGTTCATGTATGGTGAATGCTACTTGCTTCTCGCTCTTCCTTATTACAGGTATCATACTTTGTTTTCAGAATTGCAGATTAATAGATTTCTTTGCATAGATATTACCTACCTAGAAAGTTTGCTTTTAGGTTTGCATTATCGTTGGAATTTTACTAAATGCTAAATGCTAGTGGCAAGATGGAAATTTGCATTCATGGATTACTAACTTATTATATGCTCACCCTCAAACTGAAGAGAAAAATTAAACATGAAAAATAAAACGAAAATTAATCAACAACCACATGCTGAATGAGTGCAATTAATGACACAACCAGAAACAAAACAAAATTAAGATGCGACACAAAACCAACGCTACAAGGTACTTAATCGTGATCTTTGATCAGCAACATACCTGAAGTCCCCTGATGTTCCTGGAGATGGCGCCGTTCCGGAACTGCACCTGATGGACCGCGGACATCATGAGGGAGGCAGCGAGCAGGAGGCAGCCCATGGCCCCGACGACCACCGCGAACACCCTGAGGTGCCAAGAAGTGACGCCGCCCCTCACCTTCCCCTGCCGCGCCGCGCACCGCAGCCTCCCGATGTTGGTGGCGCCGACCCTCCCCTCTCCGCCCCGGCCATGCGCCGCCGCCGCCGCCGAGCCCATCTGACCGACGCCGCAAGAACCATCCATATCTTCCGCTGCTCGATCAAGGAAGCATCGTTACATGTTCCATTGGAGCTTAGCCAGCTGCACGGAAGAACAAGCTAAGCTAGCTTGTCATCGAGGGCAACCTCAACTCAAGCAACACGGCAACAACCCCATTTGGTACTTACTACCTAGTTGTTGAATTATTCTCTTCTCCGCCTCTCCCTTTCTTTTGTTTTGCCTTGACCAGTTCATGGACAACGTGGCCATCCACCGATGCGTACGAGTAGAGTAAAGAACGGTAGGTCAAACGAGGCAGCACAGCGCTGCAGCTTCTATTCTATCTCGATCGGTGAAACCACCGGACGAGCCAGACCTGATCGATGCCGCAGCAGCTTCGTGGTGATGAACTGATGATAAAGAAATGGGCTCGCTTCACAGGAGGGGAGGAAGAGGATTAAAAAATTCGGTGAACAGATGCGGAACGCAAGGGATCAACCTAACGTGAGAAGGACTCGCCGGGATCGTACCACTACTGGTTTCATCGTTGTCAGGTAGTAGGATGGAGATGGCGTCGGCAGAGGCGTTTTGTAGAAGCAAAGCGATGTGTCCGTCCTAGCCTAGCTGGGACGTTTCTCGGTCTGGCGCTGCTGATTGATTGATGCCATAGCGAGAAGGAAAAAGGACGACGGAGTCGGTAGCCGGCCGGTTGGTTGGTGCAGGCTACAACCTGGGATTTCTTCTTTTGTGGTGTACGTACAGTGTGCTGCAGCGGCGAGCTAGCTGAAGTCGTGATTCCTTATCATTGCTACTATCAACAGTAACCGGTGCCATCCCCGTCTCTGTGTCTTCACTGTTGATATAAATGATGCACTAGCTTTTTTTCTTTAAATTTGACCTTTGATGCCTGTTTTTATAAATCCAATTTCTTTTCTAAACTCGGCAGCTATAGTAAACGACATATGTCTTCTGACTGAATAGGACCTGCTGAGCACCAACATGACCTACTGAGCAGCCACACCGCTATAGGGGATTAGGGATATGATTAGCACTAATTAACTAATATATTATATTAATTAGCACTAACTAATCATAATTAACACTATTTAATTGTTTGGTGTACTGCTGGGTATAAGAAGGAGATTAGGTGGTGATCGGTTGGGCTGTGGTTTATGGTTTATATCACTGCAGCTGGCTGAAATTGCACTGTAGCTGAAGGTGGCTTATTTGGTATAATTAAATTTTAAAAATTTTAAAAATAGAAAAAATGGGTTAGCCCATCACGTGTAATGCAAACGAATATATGAAAAAGAGAACCGGTAAAAAAACTCAAAAAATCTAAAAAAAATAAAAATAAAAAGATAAAAATTAGAAAATAATGAAAAATAAGCCAGAAGCTATCAAAATATACGGGGAAGGCTAAAAAAGCTAAAGTGCACAGTTCCTGTTTTGTCTGTTTGGTGGAGCACTTGACGGCAGAGACGTGAAATGACGGATGAGTTACACGTGCATTCGATTTGTCTGTCTGATACGTATGTGGCTCCCTCCTCCACCGTACCCGATGGATCCAACGGTGGGGAGGCGTGGCGGTCGGATTGTGTGGGGAGCCGCATGACTTGACGCAGGATGCATACATACAGGTGGTTGTCGAGAAGCGTGACCAATATTGGCAGCCCATAACGTCGGGCGGCTACGGGCTACTAGACTGAACTGAAAAGGGCGAGCTCACCTAACGAGCCGTAGCACGTAGAACGCACTCGAAAGGTTTGGTGACCGCTGCGTAACAGCGACTTGCGAACAAAAGGCGGCCAGAGATCACAAGACCCAACAAGGCAATGGGCAAAAGCACCGCACGAGCGGCTGATTCGTCTCCATGAAATGGCCGATACAGGGAGTTTAGTAGGATCCTGTAGGAGTTATATAGTTTCTTGCAAAAGTCTCATTGAAATTCCACAGGTTTGGGAGAAAAATAGTATAATTCCTCTGGAATTCTCATAAAATTCTTCACACGTTGTTAGGGGGTGTTTGGTATAGCTTCCGCTCTTAGCTTCTTGATCAGATCTTATAGAGCTATATCAAACATCTAACTTCCCAAAATGACCCGATTCTACTTGTCGCGAGGAGCTGTGTGGAAAATGAACTTGCAATGAGAAACAACCTTCCGGTGAATTCTCGTGGAAAGCCAACAAACTAGAACCAAAATACCCCTTGAAGTTGCCCTTAATAACCCGCAAAATGCCACTAAATTAGCCCCTCATCCCTCTTGTCACGAGCATCACACGTACCCGTTCGCTCCATTCGCTACCCACCTGCACGTGCGCTCCCTTCCCCAAGTTTGCTGCCGCTGGCCCCCAAGTTCGCCTACGCTCTCTCCTCTCATGTCTCTCTCTCCCCCTCCCCCCTCTCTTTGTACCACCAGTGGGGGCGGCGACGCGCGACGATAATTGGACTCAATGTGGAAGCTGGTCGAGGTGGTTGTTGCATGGTCGTCGGGATGCTAGATCCACCCCCGTGGTCTCTGGATCCGGCGAGGAGGCCACCAGATCTGGCATCAGCATGGCTGGGGTGGTCGGAGGAAGTGGATCCGGCATCTCCCTCCCCTCCAGCCACCGGATTTGGTCTCATTCCGTCTTACTCAGGCTCCTCCTCCTCTACCTCTACCCACAAATCCTCCCCCTGAGGCCTTGACCCCGACCGGCCTGCTACTTATTGTTGCCATCTTCGCATTCCTTGATTCAGGTATGTTCAATTCAATTCACTCCAATCCAATCCATTTTTACTCTCATCTCCTCTACTTTTGGCTAGTTTCATTCATTTGAATTTGAAATCCCCTTGCTGCAGCTGCATGCATCCTTAGCTTTCTAGCTTTCATCAATGGATCAAACCACTTCATGTAGAGCAACAAACTCCAAGGGGGGCGCCACATCAACATCTAGGTCCTCCTCTACTACTATCTCCTCAATCTCTATCTATCTCCATTATACCACACATAATCTCCTTCTAGTTGCCTTCTCCTCGATTTCGTATGTTTGTGCATGTTTGCTTGTATGAACGTATGTATCTGTTTGATTGTTCAAGGTGAATCGAATTTTGAACAAGAGTTGAAACAATTTTAGATCATTTTCAGTACAATTTAGGACATGTTTATAAGTTTTTAGATCATTTTCACTAAACAATGCCTATAATAGAAATTTTAGATCATTTTCATTGTTTATTACAAAAAGAATGCCCATACCATGTTGTTGTGCTATTGCTATTAACCCAAATTCCTTGCCCATATCACTTAAAAACTATGCCCAAATAGCTACCTATAAGTTTTTCATTGGTTATAGGAGATGTTCATTTTCACCAAACAATGCCCACATCACTTGAAAAAATATTGAAATTATATAAAGAATACCCTCTCATAAGTGCTTATGATAAGAATAGATACTACATTTCTGTAAATGATGATGAATGATTACACCTGATGCAATTTGTTTGTGATGTCTTATACAGAGTTAATAATTTATATTGCTAGTTTAGTTGTGGAAAATTGCCAATCATGAGTTCTGTATAGTATTATATGTAATGACACATACTAAGAGGCCTACCTGATGTAGCGTTTTGGGGCAGTTTAATTAGTGTTAAATCACCTATAAGTGAAATAGCAAATAACCTACATGTGGTCCATCTCTTAGTATTTTTTTCCATTTATGCTAGTGTTACAAGGTCATATTACTCGGTTCTGTCAATTTTTTTGTGAAGTGATGAGAATTATCACATAATTCAGAAGTATAGTTTAATGGGAATTTTGGCTAATCAAACTGAGGCATATTACCTTATATAGTTTTAGGACAAACTAAACTAGTGCTAGTGTCTTGTGATCCTTGTAGTTAAGTTCAGAGTTCACGTTGTTATTTTTTTTTTGAACAATGAGTTGTTTTAGTCGTGGTCTCTTGTTTGTTGGTGAACTCATTGATCTACTTGAGTGGCCTTGTATTCATGTATTTGTTATGGCCCAGGATCCAGCGAGGCGTGCACTGTAGCACATGAACAGTACCGTACATACTATAACACGTGAATAGTACCATGTGCACTATAGCGGTTGGATTAGGAATGATTAGATGCATATCTTCCTATTAGGAACAGATAGATGTATATCTTTGTATTATGAATAATTAGATACATATCTTTATATTAGGAATAGATATATGCATATCTTTATATTTAGATAGTATAGATATGATATTATCTTTAGTTGATTAGTAGCATTAGATTGTGTTAGTTTTCATATTGTTAGGAATTAACTTCATCTATATAAAGAGAGAAGCCGCACCATTTATAATGAAGCAATGAATAAACAAAGACTCTCCAACAAGCCTTAGAGCCTCTCTACCTCATGAAGGAAGAACCATGCTAGCGGTTAGATGAGGGCGAGTGCCCTATCCCTGGTCTTCGGACTTGTACCCAACCACTGACCACAACATTATTACAGAGTGTGTAACTTGGACTTTTCTTATATAGATCTGTTGATCTTGATGTGTAACTTGGACTTTTCTTCCTTAGGTTGTAACTGAATGGAACTTGATGTTGCACTGTTACTACTGCATTATAGTAAATTGCCCATTGATATTGCTAGTCCTATGAATTTTGTTGAGCATATTTGTGATTCTGTATGTCATGTTGGGAGTATTTTGCAGTTAAACTCTACATTCATTTTTTTAGAATAGCTCAACTCTACGTTCTAATGCACTAAAAATGACCCGGCATCCGCTCGTATTACCAATTACATGCATCATTTAATAATTGAGATCAAAGCAATGGACTATTGCTAACCAAGTGGGACACCAATGGAGATGAGGGCATGTTCCATTCTATAATGATCGTGGATCGAAGGTACCTTCTGTTAACTGTAGTCGGCGTCAGTTCCATTCCTTTTGCTCTTTCCTATTTTACAAATACAAAGGGTAAGACATAGATACAGATGAAGTATTACAATCAGATGTATCATGTTCTATTTGCCTCCAATCCTCCCTCTTATGTTTTTATTAGACTATGTGGGTGGTTGTTAATTTAGTGATGATGAATAAGTAACATTTGGATTACTTTGGAATTTGCGTTTGTGAAAGTTTCGGTCGATCGCAGTTGAAGATTTTGAGTCCGAGTGGTTTTGGCCTGCTCCGAGTGGTTTTGGTCCAATTCAAGTGGTTTTGATCGACTTCGAGTGGTTTCGATCGGGTTCGAGTGGTATCGGACAATGTTTGAGTGCTATCGAAGTATCGAACGATGTTTGAGTGCCATTGTTGTATCGGATGGCATTTGAGTGCCATCGGAGTATCGAACGATGATCGAGTTGCATAAGAGGTTTGGACGGTAGTCCGATCGGCCTTGTGATGGATGGTCCGATTGTCAGGTTCAAATAGCAGACTTCGACCACGTCCAGCTTCGACCATGGTATTTCAACCACAACTTCGACCAGGGCAGCTAACCATAGATTTCGACCTCAAATAGTGAACCGGTCGTAAGCACCATTTAACTGGTCGTAAGCGACAGCAAACTGGTCTTAGCTATAGTGAACTGGTCAGAGGTCATAAGGTCATAGGGTACAATAACCGGTAAATGGCCGTAACTACAATACTTTTACATGGTCGTAGCTGTAGTACCTAGTCGATACTCAATAGTCGTAGACTTTACTTGTCAGTACTCGATAGTCGAAGACTATGCGGTTGATGGTCATTTATTTCGTGGACTGCTATCATAGCCGTAGTCTTTGCAGTCTTGTCGTAGACTTCGTTTTCTGCTGTTGTTGTCTTGGGCTTTTCGATCGGTTGTCATAGACCACGCGATCGGTAGTCGAAGGTTTTACGATCAGTTGCTGTAAGCTTCACAGTCGATACTCATAGACTTCATGGTCGGTATGAGTGCTTTAATTCTGGTGATCTTCGAGTACATTGAGTACTCGTGTTGGGTCAGTGATTGATTGATCTGGTCGTATCGATTTTCGGTGACACTCAGTACTCGGCGAATGATGGTGTAGTGATTGGTTGATGATCGGTAGTCGTAGACTTGGCGATTGGGTGTCTTAGTTGTAGCGATTGGTACTCGGGAGTCGGTACTCGATGGTTCTGATCGATAGCGATGCTTGTTATTTCTAAGTGTTTTGAGCGGAGCGATGGTAATTCCCGAGTGCTTGTTGTTTTCGAGTACTCGTTGAGCTAGCGGTCGTATTGAGTGAACTAAGCCTGATTTCTAGATAGCAATGAGATGTATGGTCGTGGATGACCTGGTTAATGATGATGGATGACTAAGGGTGTGTCTTGATTGTGTGGACTAATGACAGTCAAGTTGTGAAGAATTTATGCTGGAAAAATATTTCTTTGGTCTTTGCATGTGCAGGTGGGCATGAAGACCAATATGATCGGTGACGAGGAGGACCAAGACTAGGATGGGGAGATCTAAGGTCTAGATGGTTGAGGATGTCACGCGAGGTGGTTGGGCTGACGCTGGAGCACGTGGAGATCAAAGGTGATGATTCATGGAAATGCTACGGGCGGTGCGGTCCTAGAGGTTTCGACATGTGAGATGGATGATGCGAGATGAAGCTACGGAAATGTGATCCTAGAGGCTTCGTCACGTGTTGTGTTAGGAGTTGTGGATGAAGTCCATAACTGAGAAGATTGAGAGTTTGAATAAAACCCGTGTTCAGAAGTGTTTCGGGTCCCTTGGGTTTCGTAAAGAGATAAGATTTTGAGTCCGTGTTTGAGGTAGACACGGTTTGTAGTGTTAACCTACAAAAGCAGGGAGAGCCTGTGGGTTAATGTGTGGTTTTAGAGAATTACGTGCAGGTTTTGATAGGCTTGTTTTAGGGCTTTCATTGGGAAGGCTTTTATGGATGTTTGTGAGGGGCGCTTTATAAATTCACAGAAATCCAGTGATAAAGATCATTTTGAATCAATCTGGTTCGTGGTTTGCTTGAAGATTTCTGGTGATTGCATTTAGAAACGGAGTGCACAACTACATGCAAAGGTGATCAAGCGGTCGAAACCTTCATCAACTACTTAGAGATCTCAAAAAATGGAGGCAATCATTCACCCCCTTTGATTGCGGTATTCGATCCTACAGTTTCACATAGATATAGATGAAGTGTTATAACCAGGAGTATCATGATATATTTACTTTCAATCCCCCTCTTATATTTCTAGAGCCTAACGCTTTCGAGGGACAGTTTCATATTCTCAGAGAATTTAGAGTAGAAATTAAAAATGAGAATCTAAAACTCTAACATACAGGCTCTTAGTTGCAGAGTAAGGCTCAACAATTAAGACCCGTTGGGAACACAAGAACGTCACAGTAAGTTTACAGGAACACTACAGTTGCCGCACGAGGCAGGAAAAATCCTGCGTCGAAATGGGACCTAAAATTTCAAGTTGGGCCGGCGCAAGAAATTTCCATCACCATCGATACCAAGCTCGAATGATTAATAAAAACGCTCAAGATGCAGAGCAGGTGGCCTAATAGGCCAGCCCATAAGCAGAAGCAGCCCAACGCCCCACACAACTGAGCCCAACCAGCCGATGAACCACCCGAAGAACCCTCCCATTTCACTCCATCTCTCCCCTTCTCCCCGGTTAAACCCCAGGCCTCGCCAGTCGCCGCCACGCCACGCCCCCACCATGGCTCACCTCCGCCTCCTCCTCTCCCACTCGCGCCGCCACCTGCAACCCCACCGCTTCCTCCCGCTCCTCCGGTTCTCCTCCTCCTCCAACTCCAGCTCCAACTCCGCCCCACCGCCGCCCATCAAGCCCGTCTCCTACGCCCCGAAGCCGCAGCCCCCGCTCGACGAGACCCACGCGGCGGATGCCCCGGACCCTAGCCCCGGCGCACAGACCCCGCCGCCGCCCCGGAGGCCGCAGCAGCAGCCGCCGATGCCGCCACGGCAGTTCACGCGGCAGGATATGCGGTTCGTGAAGGACGCGGGGCCTGCGATCGCGCCGGTGTCGTACCCGGCCAGGGTTGCGCCGCTTCCGGACGACCGGCCGGCGGAGGAGGGGCCCGGGGATGGGGCGGAGGAGGAGGGGCTGCGGGGAGAGAGGGAGTGGATTGAGATGGAGGCGTCGCGGACCAGGAAGAGCTTCTTCGGGCTGCAAGTGGAGGAGGAGCAGGTGCCCTACCCGACACTCATACCCGTCGAGAAGCGGCCGCAGAAGGTCGCCATTGATCTCGTCGACGCCATCCGCGAAATCAAGGTCTGCCCTTCTCGTGATTTGCCCCCACGCGGTTGGAATTTACAAATTTGAATACTGGTTCTGTGGGGAACTTTTGTTCTAGTTTAGACATGGCTTAAGTGCTCTTCAATGTTCGCACTGAGAAGAGTATGCCATTTGAGGTGGTGTTAAGAATGGGGATCGAACATAGCATGCTTTAGTTTGGTTTCGTCGTGTTTGGGGTTTGAATAGGGGTGAAACGATATTAGTTTTACTGAGGCAAGATGATGTGTAGGGCCACTATGCCAATAGAGGGGGGTGGATGGTGTCTTCAAAATTCCCCCCCAAATATTTACCAATCCTTTACTTCAGTAGTAGCAGCTATCAAGAATCAGGAATGGAAGCCAAAACCAAAGCAATCAACTCAAAGCCGAAGAACTGCAATTCTACACCTCGTCGGTCTGCTTGGCAACCAGGCGGCGGTCTAACCGGTGCCTGAGTGGTCTGACTGCTGGCTGCAAGGCTTGCAGCGGTTTCACCGGCCTCCTGGTGGTCTGGCTGGTGGCTACACGGCTGTCTGACTGGGCCTAGGAGTGGTATGACCGCTCTCGTCCCAGAACAGAGAATCAGTCCGAATCCAAACCACTTTTGGTGTAACTCCAAAAATCCAAGGCTAAAAGAGATAAAATTTTGCACACACCTTGATTAGAGTCTCAGGAATCTATTCCATCCAAGGATCACTTGAATTCTTGTCAAAGTTACTTTTCTCAAGAGTAAGCAAGATTGCACCAAAACCGGGTTAGCACCAAAAACTCGGAGCATGATGCTTGTGGTTGGAGGATAGCCAAGATGGCTCTAGATGTATTTCCATATGTCATAACAATCAAGAACTCACAAAGATTTGAGGCAAAAACCCTTGTATCAAGAAATTTCACTATGAGGTCAAATCGAAGCAAAACGGGACAACTTCAAGAACTTGCAAAACTTGATGTCTAGATGGATGGGGATTGATCTCCATGAGTCATCTCCATCACAATGTTCACCTAGGCGGGTGGTGGGTGGTCGCCTAGCGCCTAGGCGGGGCCTAGGCGGCCAAACTGAACATGTATAGGTAGTAGGATGGAAGCAAACTGAACATATGTAGGCAGCCTTATCAGCCCAACTCCACTTTCAAGTCTCTAGCTGAGCTCTCATTTCCCTTCTCTGGTTCTCGCTCTGCTCTTTGCGCCCATCACCCAGTGTCGCTCGGCCATCCTGCGCCTCCAGCCACCGCCCCTTGGGCTTGGCCCCAGCTACCGCTGCCTGCGCCTACTGCCCTCGGCTCTGGCTCCCACACGCCTCGCCTGCGCTCGCCGCCCTTGCGCTCTGGCTCCCTTGCTCCTCACCTGCCCTGAGCGCTACCGCCTCACCATCCCCCCTGCTTCTTCTCCCTCGAGGGCGGTGACAGGGAGGGGGCGGCGCCAGGGGGCGTTGCGGATGACTTGGAGGGCTGCGTCGCCGTGCCCATCCCGATCTCCTTCACCGGCGACTACGGGTCTACGGCGCCCCACCTCTCCAAGGCCGGCCGCCGCCGTTGCTTGGGTGGATGCGTGTCAGAGACGCATTCCACCAAGCGTCACCGCGCCTTGCCCGCCTGGGTCCGGCGTTGATCGCCTAAGCGGGCTGAGCGCCTAGAGTGCCGACTATGCCCGAGTTGCGGCAGTCAGCCTACGCCCAACGCCTAGGTGGCGCCTAGGGTAACACTGCTTTATCATTTATACGTTCTTGGCATACAACATGATCAAGAAAGAGAGAAGATAAAAAATAACAAGAACAAGATCAAATCAATCAAATCAAAGAGACTATAAGTAAAGAACAAAGTTGATTGATTGCTACTTGAGGATGAAGGTTTTACAGCCACTCCACTTGGAGGATAAGAGAACACACCACATCACTCACACTTCTCAAACTGTAACCCTAGAACACTTGGCTAGAATGATGGATGATTAACTTGCAAGTTTCCATCCCAGCCTGTTAAATAGATGAGGCAACCAGTCTGCATCTAATTATAATAAATACTATCCAATAGCACATATAGGGGAAATCCGTTAACCCCACACAACACGGGTTTTACTCACACACCTACTTATATATGCTTTTCAAAGCATATGAGTCCGAACCTGCTAAGTCTTCATACTTTGATCCACTCAATCATCTCAACTTCTCCTTGACTTAAACCGCTTTCCTGAGTATCGCTCAAGCGCCACAGTTTTGATCCACGTGATTTCCAGTATCTGACCTCCTTACCAAAATACACTTCCTTAACTCGATCTTCATCTCTCCTTGCAAGCAATCGCTATGCTTGCTACGTTGAGGTGCACCACTGGCTTGCCATGCATCGTTAAGTCTCTCCCGTTTCGGTTCCACCGAACTACACCTTACTTAGAGCGACCAAGTCACATAGTACAACCTGTCGTTTAAACCTTCCCTTGAATATTTTTCGCTTTTTTTGTGCTATGCTTGAGCTCAGCCATCTCACTGGCATTCTTAATCGTTCGGGGCCTCGGCTCCTCTATAAACGTAGCCCCGATCCTCGCTGTTGATCATGGTTAACTCAAAGCCTTCCTGCATATCCAAAAACCAAGAAATCGTTTATGGGCACAAGTTCTTCATAATTTGACTCACGTTAGTCAAAATATGCTTCATGCAACACATATGCATCGACTTAGGTAAAAAAACCAAACCAAGACAAATTTCCCAAATTACAAATTTCTAGCCGAAACAACACTTGGCGGTCAGACTGCTGGTGTCAGCTGGTCTGACCATTGATAGCAACCGGTCAGACTGCTGGGCCGGCCGGTCAAACCGCCTGGTCTAAAACAGATTATGAAAACTTTCAAAATTTGCAAAATTCAAAATCCAACTCCACACAAAAGACATGGTTCATCACAAATCAACCTGGACCCTCTTACATGGTCACTCATGATGAATTTTAGAGTGGAAGTGTGGAAATAAAGACACAAAATTTGATGTTCTTCAATGTGATTGTGCAGGCTAGGTGGGTTTCATTAGATCACTCACACATTACAAATTTTACACGGTGTTGTTTAAAATGGTCCTAATTTTGCTTGGTTGACAGTTAAATAGGCATATGCGTTGCATTTGAGATTCTGCATATGATGTTATGTTTAAGTGTATACAGCTTGTGTTAGGATCACTGCGGAACAATTACAAATGGTTAAATTGCATTGTTTCATGATTCCGGCACTGTACAGATATATCAGAGCTTCCCATGATGCCTAATGCTTTGTCATACCTGCAATTAGTTTTTAGACAATATCCTGCTGCCCAAATTCTTTGGCAAAAAAAAAAAATGGATTGCATATAATTGTATATGAACTGTTAACAAACTGAGAGCTCTCAAGTGCAGGATCATAATAACCCACTTTCATTATTGTTAGCATACCATATGATGGACTGTAATTTGAGATTTTTATTGTAAATCAGTTCTTATAATCTGCAACAAGATGGGGAGATTGCATCATGTAGCAAGACTCCTCATTCCACAATGTGTCCTTGCTGAAGCACAAGAATAGTGGAAAAAAAGACTTGAGTTACTCCATGAGAATTAATGAATTTGAGATGACATGTAGGCTTAATTCGACATTACTTGCAAGGATCCTTCAAGATAAGTCATGATTAGTGCATATCAGCTTTGGGCTAGGTTGCAACACCACTGTCAAGGAAAACCACCAGCAATACTAAAAAAGCTCAACTGGTCCATTAATGATCGGTAATAGAAAGTCCAATACTCCAATTACATGAGATCTAATACCAATTGTGATGGTGGTAGGATGGTTGAGCTTTTACCGTCTTACGAGCACCCTCTGTATTATACATGGAATAGCAACAAAAAAGACTTGATTATGTGAGAATAGTGTCATTTCTAAAAGACCATGCATTCGAGATTAATGACATTTTGGTTACCTCTGAAAAAAATTGTAGCCCAAATCCAGAACTTATTATTTTGTATTTGCATCTTTACCAATGCCATTATTTTTTGCGTTCATGGCTTCATGATGATGCTTGATTGGACCACAATGTGGTCCGTTTCAAATTTTCTTGGATAGATAATTGTTATGGGTATGATGATGCCATGAACTAAGGTTGTTCTGAGTTTACAATTTGCTAGTAGAGTATGGCATATTAGAGAAGTGTGACACTGGTTCTACCCCAGTACCCCTTTAGGTGTCTGTTGATTTGATAAGGTTCAGTTTCTTATGAAAACCTTAGTGCAGGACAATGTACTGCTGGAAAGACAGACGAAGCAATTAAAGGCAAAACCAATCAAACCATGATGAGATTGCTTGGAATAAGGGATGAATATAATAAGATATGTGGAGGATTTCAAACAAGTAAATAGAAGAATAAAACACAAGCCACTATTGCTTTCAATCAGATCCAGCTAATGTTTGCTGGGCTCTAGGTTGTCTCAAGTATCCTGTTAGATAGGTCATATTTGTCTCGTTATGGTTTAGTTGATGTGGTTTTCTATTGAACTTAAGTGCTTCTTGTGAATCTTACCTGTGTGCCATCTATGCTTGACGCTACTGTATACTGACCTTTTTTTGAGGGGCTATTGTATACTGATCCTTGAAGTTAAACTAAAGACTAAAAAATATATTCATTATGGCAACTTCTTTAAAATCCAGATTGTTCCATTTGTAATGTAATTAGTTGTTGCCTGTTGCCTTACACATTCTGGACCTTTGATGTTGCAACCCTCCATGGCTAATTAGATAAACATACAAATCAAGATGACTTGAGAGCATGAGAAGGGTGGGAAAATGTAGAAAAATTCAATTAAATGCATATTGTTTTCTATCTTTACACTTTCTCAAAACTTAACATTTAACAATCTAATGGTTTGGTTAAATAATATGATGTTCTTACTTTTTTCTCTTGCTCCTACCAGACCAGTGCAAATGAGAAGAAGCGGAATTTCACTGAAACAGTTGAAGCTCATGTAATGTTGGGTGTTGACCCACGTCGTGGTGACCAGGTCTGCTGCGCTTCTTTAGAAAATATGTAGCAGATGTTTTTAAGCTGTTATTTTTTTCATGTTACTAAGATATGGAAGTTTTAGTGCTCTCATTATACTGATTGCCACCTGCATCAGCTTTGCACTGCCAAGACTTGTTTAATTATCTATCATACTAATTGTCAAGACTTGGTGGAATTTGCACTCTTGTTTATCTGGTACTAGAGGTGTATCTATTGCACCCATATTAGGTGCGTGATCTGGTCTGGTCCAAATTCCACCTCAGCTCATGCTACGGGTAATGGCAGAAGTTGTGCGCCTGATAGCTTAAGCACTTAGTCTATTGTTCCTGTAGATATTACTGTCTCAAGATTTTTTTGCTATTGCACAAGAACTCATTGTTGTACATTCATACCAATGAGATCCTTGAATTTTAGTTTGGTAAGTCGTTGAAATTGCTTAATTGTTCCACTTAGGTTCATCCATCAGTTAAGTGGCACAAAAGGTGACATGTTACCAACCCAAGTTGCACTATTTGGCAAGTTTAGAGATCCCACTGTGCCATGGCATGCCATTTCTTTGCTTAATTACTGATGAACCTAAGTGGCACAATTAAGCAGGTTTAAGTACTTGACAGACTAAAATTCAAGTTTAAGGTGCTAAGGGTTACCACCAAACAAATTTGATCTGGATGTTGAGAACAATTTCTGTCTGTAATGGAAATTGGGAGGTGGCTTTGGCCACTAATCTCTAAAAAAACCAAACAAGTTTGAGGACCTCTGGAGCAATTTACCCTTTTTTGTTAGGGATTGTGATAACCTTTTGCAACTCAGTGAGCCTCATGTAGCCACAAAACCTTGACAGATTTGTTCCACATATGTTTGTACTATATGAGCACAAAAGGCAGTTATATACTTATACATCTTTTGGTCATGAAGTGGTATGTATCTGTTGCGGTCTAGTTTTTTGTGGATGTTTCGGTGGATGGAGAGGCACGGAAACAGGTTGTATCGGAAGTTGGAGTTAGAATGCAAGGGGTAACGAGAGTTGTCGTTCTTGCCCTTAGAGGCTATGCCAGGATTCACGCCGGCAGCCTTGAGGCTCTGAGACACCAGGGTTTGGAAAAGACTAATGTATTATTCTCCCTCTTCAAAGTACAGAACGCGTCCTCTTATATAGGACTCAAAAAAATCCTAATATCATATGTATCCATATTTGCTAATACAACTTGGACTCCTATTCCGAACCTAACACATATATCTAATCTTACCAAATACTAGTTCTCGTAATCTTGCTACTTTGACTTTCCAAGCTGTTGCCGCAACCTATAGCTCATCACAACGTTGTCTGTGGTGCATCTCGCATTGTCGCCGCTGGCGCTTGGACGTCTGACGCTAAAGCTTCATACTGTTCAATCTCCTTAGGTTTATGTTTTGAAGTTCGGCGTGTATAAAACTTTCCCCATTAAGAGTCCATAACATTACACCATCGCGGCGAGACAGCTTGTCCTCGAGCTGTCAGGCGGTGGTCATGGTTGAAGTCCTTTGTAACCCTATGTCGACGAAAAGGCACGATGATGACGTCGTGTCGTACGGAAGAAGATCCGTGAAGCCTCGGTAAAAGCAACAATAAGGATAGCAACCCTCCAGCGTCAGTTGACATCGTAGTAGTCGTCGGTGGCAAAATCAACCAGCACGAGGCAGCAACATCCTTCTTGCCTCTGGATGTAGCGGTTATGGGAGGGACGTGATGACATCGCTGGCCCCACCTGTCAGCACGCGACACCTCTTCCTGCTCCTTCAACTTGTTCATCAACTCCATAGCCTTCTCCAAGTTAGTCATCATATTGTCGAGTAAGAACTCTATTTTCTTGTTGCTAACCATCAACATGTACAAAGGAGATAATTCAGCATCGGAAGCCATGGTGAGTAGTTCTAATACCAAATGTTATGGTATGGGTCCGAGGACCGAGGGTAGGGCACTTGCCCTTGATCGACCAGCCATGCCGCCGCCAAGGCTCTGAGGCCTGTTGAAGAAGAGAGGAAGATTAGAGAACTTTTGTTTATTTCTTTGCTTAATGATAATAAGTACAATACTATTCCTTTTATAGGGATGGCTAAACTTGACTCCTAAGAAACATATCTCTATATTAAGAAAACTAATCTCTAATAATAGAAATTTTATCTCTAATATATGGAAATAATCTAAAAGGAAATAAGCCTAAATAATAAGGAAACTAACTATTATATTCCTAATCCGTGATATACTGGCAAACCACCCAATTTAGCACATGCTACAGTACCTATGGGTACTATTCACGTGTTGCTACAGTACCGCGGGTACTATTCGCGGTTGCTGCAATGCACGCAGTACTATTTGCTCGCCTACTGTAATGTTATGGCCTAGGATCTCGGCATACATGCAGCAGGCGAGCGAATAGCACCACGAGCATTGCAGCAACCGCGAACAGTACCGCGTAGGTACTGTAGCAACGCATGAACAGCACCGTGGGTACTGTAGTGCGTGTGAAATTGGGTGGTTCGCCGGTATATCGTGGATTAGAATTATAATAATTAGTTTCCTTATTATTTGGGCTTATTTCTTTTTTAGATTATTTTCATGTATTAGAGATAAGTTTTCAATTGTTAAGGATTAGTTTTCCCAATATAGAGATGTTTTTTAGCGGTCAAGTTTGGCCATCCTTATAAAAGGGACAACATTGTGCCTATTATCATCAACAAAAGAAATAAACAAAGTTTTCTAGTCTTCCTCTCTTCTTCAACAGGCCTTAGAGCCTTGGCGGTGGCATGGCTGGCCGATCAAGGGCGAGTGCCCTACTTCAGTCCTCAGACTCGTACCCAACCACAATATTTGGTATTAGAGCCACTCACCATGGCTTCCGATGCTGAATTATCTCCCTTGGACATGTTGATGGTTAGCAACAAGAAAATAGAGTTCTTACTCGACAATATGATGACTAACTTGGAGAAGGCTATAGAGTTAGTGAACAAGTTGAAGGAGCATGAAGAAATGTCGCGTGCCATTGCAATGGCTACGCTGCCACCACCTTCCTCAGCGCTAGCGTTGGCAATGGCCACGTCACTAACGACGGCTCCTCTTCAGACTTCACCTTTGGTGCATTTGCCAAGGAGGAAGGCTGTCACTGTCCAGCAGCGGTCATCTCCATGTGACCGGCCAACACCGCGCTTCCGCAAGTGTGGAGCACAACGGCTGACAGGTGGGGGCCAGCGACATCGTTACATCCCTCCTACAACCGCTGCATCTAAGGGCAAGAAGGATATTGCTGCCTCGTGCCAACCTTGCCACCGGCGACTACTACGACGTCAACCGACGCTGTAGGGTTGCTATCCTTATTGTTGCTCACCGAGGCTTCACATATCTTCTTCTATGCGACATGACGTCATCATCGTGCCTTTTCGTCAACATGGGGTTACAAAGGACTTCAACTATGGCCGCCACCTGACATCTCAAGGACAAGCTGTCTCGCCGCAAGGGATGTAATTTTATGGACTCTTATTGGAGGAAGTTTCATACACTCCGAACTTCAAAACTGTAACCTAAGGAGATTGGACAATATGAAGCTTTAGCGTCAGACATCCAAGCGCCAGCGACAACAATGCGAGATGCGCCACAGACAACGTTGTGATGAGCTATAGGGTGCGGCAACAACTTGGAAAGTCCGAGTAGCAAGATTACGAGAACTAGTATTTAGTAAGATTAGATATGTGTTAGGTTCGGAATATGAGTCCAAGTTGTATTAGCAGTTATGGATACAGATGATATTAGGATTGTTGAGTCCTATATAAGAGGATGCATTCTGTACTTTGAAGAGAGAGAATAATACATTAGTCTTTTCCAAACCCCTGGCGTCTCAGAGCCTCAAGGCTACCGGCGTGAATCCTGACATAGCCTCTGAGGGCGAGAATGACAACTCTCGTTACCTCTTATGTTCTAACCCCAACTTCCGATTCCACAAAAACTAGACAACAACAGTATCCTTCTTCAGAAACCTTTTCGGTAAATTGTACCACTGAACTTTGTGTATTCAACTTCCTTCTGTTAGTTCAGCTGGTTGGTTTGAATGAACTCATTTCCAACCAGTAATGTAATGTACGCTAGTACATCGCGGGATAAATACTGCTGAGAGGATGGCCGGGCAGCAGATAAGAAACTAGAGATGGGCATGAACTTTATTCTTTCTTTGCATGCCTCAAATGTTGTGCTGGACTTCCTTTAATAGGACTGGCTGTACAATGCAACTAACATGCTAACAACCAAACTAATTCTGATACGATGCAACTAACAGATTGATAAGATAAGATATGCATGCATGGCTATGTGAAGTTTCTGGACACCATCCTAATCCAAGCACAGCTGATTGACTGCTGCCGCTGCTTGCCCCAAGGGCCCGTATGGCCGGCCGGCTGTAACCTCATGCACATAACAAATTATGACAACAAAAATGAGTGATTTAAGGAGAGCAACTGATTGAGATATGTTACTTGAAACATTTTTTTCACCCTTGTGTGGGCACCTGGGCATAGTAGCTACATAAGCTAGCAGGGATATTTCATAATTGTGTTATGACTTTGCTATTTCTGTTGAGCACCACCTAATACAGTCAAATGCACAAAGCCTCTACTACAAGAGGTCCAGAGCCTTTGTAACAAGCTGAACAATGATGTTTAACTAATGCCTCGTCGATTCAAAAGCTCCGTCCATGTCTTGACATTATGATCTTTTTACTTGTGTTGATCTGCTGTGGTTGTTACTTGTTACATTAGATTAGTGAAAAGTTATCTTATATCATACTGACCATATTTCTACCTGGGGTACAGATGGTGCGTGGTGCCTTAACATTGCCTCATGGCACTGGAAAGGTACACTTAAGTGTCATTTAGTTTTTCCCATGGGTGTTCTATAGGTTTTTATACTGAGATCTTTTTATTTGTAAGACTGTTAGGGTTGCTGTATTTGTTGAAGGTCCTGCAGCAGATGAAGCTAGAGCTGCTGGAGCAGATGTCGTTGGTGGTGACGAGCTGATTGAGGAGATCAGGACAGGTACTTGATTTCATTTTGTTTCTCTATAAGTTCCTTTACTTACACATCTAAATGCACATATTTGTCATTTATGATGTGTCATCATTTGAGAAATATTAGCAAGAAGCTGAAGACTTGACATTTCCTCCTTCAATTATCACCTGTTTTACCTGTTCTTAGTCTCTTAGTACCTACTGTAGTTGTGCATTTTCTTTTAAATCTGTGATTTCCTTAGTTCTCCATGTCTGATATTTGGCACCCTTGTTGACTGAAATTTTTATTTCCCCCTACGATTGTTTGTGTAGGAGGAGGCAAACTGAGCTTCGACAAGTGCATAGCAACCCCAATGTTCATGCCTCGTCTTTCAAAGGTAGTGGTGTGAATTTACTGAAGCCAGTTTTATTTTCTGGTTGACATATTATCATTAACTTCCTATCTGATTTCTTCAGGTTGCTAGAATATTGGGCCCACGTGGCCTGATGCCAAATCCTAAGGTAAGCATTTTCATCTTTCATTTTATTGTGAAATCACACTTAATATTCTGCCTTTGGTGACGCTTATTGCTGTATAGCTAGGGTCTGTGACAAATGATGTTTCTGGTGCTGTTAAAGCGGCAAAATCAGGCCGTGTGGATTTCAAAATAGATAAAACTGCTATAGTGCATGTTGGCCTCGGGAAGGTATGGAAGATCACATTAATGCAAACTTTGCAATTTGGTGCTGCACCTAGTCATTGTTTGTGTTGTTTGCAGGTCAACTTTTCCGAGGAGAGTTTACGTGAAAATATTGGAGCTTTTGTGCATGCGCTTTTACTTGCTAAGCCGGTGGGCCTAAAGAAAAGTAAGCGGCCTGCTATTACAGTTTATATCAGAATTTTGGTTGCATATCGTACCTTAGGAGTGAATATTACTCATATGGTATACGCACTCATTGTTATATCAGAGTAGTTCTTGTGTGTGGTATATTCAGTGCTAATGCTGACAAAAGGCTGGTTTTCCTTTGACCCCTCTTTTGTCGACTGTTGCCTAGTTTTATTCTGATGCTTCCCTCATTTAGCGAAAAATGTGATAATGTACCTTAGGAATCAATATTACTCGGATTACAAGGTTAGAAATACCAGAACCGGGCCAAATCCCGCCGGGGGGTGGTACTGGTAACCGGTTGGTTACCGAAAAACCGATGAAAAAACGGATGAAATTTGTCAAACAAAAATTGAACTGCGGCGGTTTGGGTGCGGTAACCGGTCAGAAACCGGAAAAACCAGTGCAAAAACTGGGAAAACCGGTTATGGGTAATTACAAATTTGAATAATGTAAATATTAAATAGAAAGTGTTTAATGAAGTATCAAGGCCTAAAGTTGTACATAAAATTGCTCATTACTATCTTGACCACGTATTGAAGCTCTCTCCAAGTGTCGTGAAGCATCTGAAATAATAAAGACATAAGTTAGTGGTAATGAATGATAACTTGAGTAGCATACTGAAAACAATAATGAAGTACCAATTCTTACTAATACATTGTTGAGAAACATGAAGGTTATAATGTATTCATTATTATCAATTAGGACAAGTCCTTCAGAATAAGCTAGATACGCTTTGTATTGATCCCAAGTGTATGTTGGATGTGCATGCTGTACCCAATGATTGTAAACTTGTTGGTAATATGCAAGTTCGGTCCACTGATAAACAATTCTTGCATTGGTTTGATTTACATAATGGTAAGTAGGATAAGAAGAGATGTTCATGGACGAATGAGAATCATCACCAGAAGGTAGTAGATTGGCATCTCGATGTCCATAAGTCGAAAAAGAGTTTTGAGCTACCATGGGATACGTAGAAACAAGTCTACTAGCCGAGAATGATCTCGTTGGCAGTCCTTAGCCCTCATGTAGGTCCTATTGATTGTTCTTAATGCACGACAACCATAGTCTTCATCTTGGATAGCATGTGTGAAATTTTTCTCGCAGGTAAAGTCCAATAGTTGACATGTGTTTTGTTGGTCTTGTACTCCTTCATGAGCTGTCCCACCATTAGCACCATCATCAGACAGCGAAGAGCTACTATCGCCAGACTCTTGGTACTCCATTTTATCAGATTGCGAAGTTTTTGTCTCTTTATTGCTTCCCACAATGTCCTCGTTAATGCCCTTTTTCTTCTTCTTAGCAGCCCCACTTATTTCCTTGGTTGCGTAAGTGAGGCAAAGTCTCGAGCCAATTTATCAGTTGGTTGGCTACAAGTTTTTCTTTTCGTAACATGACTTACCAATAGTTTTCTTAGTCCATTGCTTCAATGGTTGATCATCTAGTGCTTTATCCAGTTCATTCTCAGAGATGACATTAACTACAATTGTAGATAGTATGGGAAGCTCACCTTCCTCATTTAGTAGAGGCTCTGAATGGATCATAGAGTTATCCAGTTACTCATGAATTGGGTTCGCTCTGTCATACATAGTGGCATTAATGAGATCTCCAAAAGGATTTGCATCCCTATCTTCATTCCTAGTCTCATGCTCTTGCCATCGTAGCCTTAGATTGTAGTGGACATATACGAGTTTATGCAATTTCTTGTACCCAAGATGCTTCCTCAATTGGGTATGCACTAAAGCAAATGTGCTCCAATTACGTTTACATCCACTGGATGAAACACATTGTGAAACAATCCGCAAAGCATATTTTTGTAGTGTTAATGTGTTCGCTCCAAACGTCATCCACCATGTAGCTGCAAGTAATATGAAAAATATATTGAATATATAGTGATGGTTGATTTTGTATGTATGTGTAAGTTGATAACAACATATCTACAGTCATACGATTAGCAACAAGATAAACCTCATTTGAAACAAATAGGCCTCGCCAGTTACGATAATATTCTATCTCAACTAGAGCCTACCTTGCATCCTCGCGTGTGTCGGCTATTCTTTGAATTGCTTTTGTCAATGAATTGACGAGGGCTGCATTCCTTCCTAAATCATATAGGTTGTGGCTCTGCGAGTTAAGCAATGATGTTGTCCAAACACACATGGTATGTTAGATATGCTGAATAAGTCTCTGTACTGTGGTCTTTGTGGGGCTGTGGTAGTTTTTGTCTTAATGCTGAATAAGTCTCTGTACTGTGGTCTTTGTGGGGTTGTGGTAGTTTTTGTCTTTTGACTGCTTTTAGGACAGCATCTGCTTTTAGGACAGCATCTGCTTTTGCTTTAGGACAGCATCTCCTTTTAGGACAGCATCTGCTTTTAGGACAGCATCTGCTTTTAGGACAGCATCTGCTTTTAGGACAGCATCTGCTTTAGGACAGCATATTGACCGCTTTAGGACAGCATCTAGGATAGCATCTTAGCATATGCTTGGCTGGTTCTCAGCCTATAAGTATGTATCTCCAACCCCTCAGGTTGGCATGGCATTGTGTGAGCAATAAACAAGAAGAAAATTGCCCCATCTCCTAGTGTCATCCTCTCCATGAGAGTTAGGATCTTGCTATCACCAAGAGCAAGAGTCCAGCGACTAACAAGTGGTATCAGAGCCTTAGTATCCTGTAGCTTGAGCATCTCCTGCTCATCTCCTTCTCCGGCCTCGCAGCAGCCCCAGCCGGTAGCAGCAGCAGCTCCGGCTGTCCCCGCTCACTCCTCTCCGGAGACGGGCAGCAGCTCGTCAGAAGCAGCCCTCTCTCCACGCAACAGCCCCCCAGTAGCGCACCATGTCCGCAGGGCAGTCTCAGCGCTCGGTCGCCTCGAGCATGCGGCGTCAGCAGACGGCCGAGCTCGTCGCGGCAGAGCAGCGCGAGCGAGCGGCGGCAGAGACCGCTGCGGCGGCGGAAAGGGCGTCAAGGCTGGCAGCGGCGGAGCTGGCAGCAGCCAGGGCGGAGGTGGAAGCAGCGGCGGCGGCAGATGCAGCGCGTGCGGCAGCAGCAGAGGTCAAGGCTCTGCGCGGCAGCAACAGCAGCTCCGGCTCTGTTGATGACAGCGCCGACGCGGACCCTCAGCTGCTGGAGAGGGAGGCAGCGCAAGGGCGAACGGCGCAATGGGCAGCCGCGCACGCCCACGAGCGCGGCGGCAGCCCAGACAGGCGCGGACGCGCCGGCGGCGCTCCTGAAGGAGGCGCACACGGCGGTGGCGCTCCTGGAGGAGGCATGCACGGCGGCGGCGTACGGGTCGACGGAGAGCGCGGCCCTCACAGGCAACGCGGCTCTCTCTCCCCGGTTCGGTACCGTGGTCACCACGAGTACCAGGCTGTCGTCAGGGACGTCGGCTCCGGCGGCGGGTGGCCTACCCTCACCAAGACCAACTACGTCGAGTGGGCTGCGGTGATGAGGGTAAAGCTCCAGGTGCGGCATATGTGGGATGCAGTCCGGTACGGCGACGTCGACTACGACCAGGATCGACGGGCGCTGGATGCTCTCATCGCTGCAGTCCCGCCCGAGATGCAGTTCTCGCTTACCAACAAGCGGACTGCCAAAGAGGCTTGGGACGCCATCGCTGCAGCACGCATCGGCAGCGACCGCGCCCGCAAGTCTACATTGCAGGCACTACGCACGGAGTGGGAGAGCCTGGCCTTCAAGCCAGGTGAAGACATTGATGACTTTGTTCTCCGTCTCAACACTCTGCTGCAGAAGTTGGTGCAGTTCGGTGACGACACCTACAACGAGGAGAGAGCTGTGGAGAAGCTCTTCCGCTGTGTCCCCGAGAAGTACAAGCAGATGGCTCGCTCGATCGGGTCTCTGCTAGACCTCTCCACGATGACCATCGAGGAGGCGTTGGGTCGCCTCAAGGTCGTCGACATCGATGAGCCACAGAGCCTCTCGGGACCCGTCACCATTGGCGGGAAGCTCCTCCTCACTCGGGAGCAGTGGGCTGCCGGCCAAGGTGACAGGAAGAAGGGGGAGCCTTCTTCCACAACAGGCGGCCGCAAGCATGGCAAGCGCGGCAAGCCACGCAAAGACGCCCAGGCAGGGGCGCGAGGAGGCGCCCAGGGCGGCGATGCTGGCAAGCAAAAGCCGGCACGAGACGACTCTTGCCACAACTGTGGCAAGCTTGGTCATTGGGCCAGGGAGTGTCGACAACCACGACGCGGCCAGGCCCACGTCGCACAAGCGGAGGAGGAGGAGCAGCCGGTCCTGTTCATTGCTCATGCGAGCATCGAACTACCTCCAGCGGCACCGGCCGCAGTGGCTCTCCTCCATCTTGACGAGCCAAAAGCACACGCCCTCCTCGGCGACAGTCCCGGCAATGACAAGACCGACGGGTGGTGCCTCGACACCGGCGCCACCCACCACATGACCGGGCGGCGGGAGTTCTTCTCCGAGCTCGACTCAGGCGTTCGAGGCACCGTCAAGTTCGGCGATGCCTCCGCCGTGGAGATCAAGGGCGTCGGCTCTGTCGTCTTCGTCGCCAAGACTGGCGAGCACCGGTTGCTCACCGGCGTCTACTACATCCCCGATCTGCGGAACTCCATCATCAGCTTGGGACAGCTGGATGAGAACGGCTCGCGTGTCGAGATCGAGCACGGGGTGCTGCGGATTTGGGATCTTCGACGCCGCCTCCTTGCCAAGGTAACCAGAGGCGCAAATCGACTCTACACTCTTCACGTGCAGGTGGCACAACCCATCTGTCTCGCAGCTCGTCGGGACGACGAGGCGTGGCAGTGGCACGAGCGCTTTGGGCACCTTCACTTCGAGGCCCTGAAGCGGCTCAGTGCCACGGAAATGGTGCGAGGTCTGCCGTGCCTTGACCATGTGGAGCAGCTCTGCGACGTCTGCGTGTTGACGAAGCAGAGGCGACTCCCCTTTCCCCAGCAGGCGAGTTTCCGAGCCAAGGAGAGGCTCGAGCTCGTGCACGGGGACTTGTGTGGCCCGATGACACCGGCCACACCAGGAGGACGACGCTACTTCCTGCTGCTCGTCGACGACCTCTCCCGCTACATGTGGGTGATGGTCCTCGGCAGCAAGGGAGAGGCTGCGGACGCCATCAGGCGCACGCAGGCTGTTGCGGAGGCGGAGTGCGGCCGCAAGCTGCGCGTGCTGCGCACAGACAACGGCGGCGAATTCACGGCGGCTGAATTCGCGTCGTACTGCGCTGATGAGGGCATTCAGCGCCACTACTCCGCGCCGTACAGCCCGCAGCAGAACGGCGTCGTCGAGCGGCGCAACCAGACGGTTGTGGGGATGGCTCGGGCCCTCCTCAAGCAGAGGGGGATGCCGGCTGTCTTCTGGGGAGAGGCGGTGGTGACGGCCGTCTACATCCTCAACCGCTCGCCTACCAAGGCGCTCGACGGCAGGACGCCGTACGAGGCTTGGCATGGGCGCAAGCCGGCGGTCTCCCACTTGCGGGTCTTCGGCTCCCTCGCGTTCGCCAAGGAGCTTGGCCACATTGGTAAGCTCGACGACAGGAGCACTCCGGGAGTGTTCATCGGCTACGCGGAGGGCTCGAAGGCCTACCGCATCCTCGACCCTGACACACAGCGAGTCCGCATCTCGCGTGACGTTGTGTTCGACGAAGGGCGAGGCTGGACGTGGGACAAGGCGGTGGACGACGGTTCGTCTTCGACTCTCAGGGACTTTGTTATCGACTACGTCCACTTCGAGAGAGCCGGGGGAGCTAGCAGCTCGTCTTCACCGAGCTCGTCCACCTCGACACCTTGCTCGCCACCAGCTCCGGCGAGTGCTCCACCACCTTCGGCACCGGCTACGCCCCACTCTTCACCACCGGCTCACCACTCTCCTGCACCGGCGGCCACACCACCGGAATCGGCCCCAACAGCTTCGGTCCACGACGAGCAGCGCACGGTGGAGTTCGCTACTCCACTGTCTCACGACGAGGATCGCGTCGACGCCTACCACGACGGCGAGACTCTGCGCTACCGTACCGTGGACGACCTCCTCGGCGAGCAGCCGGTCCCTGGACTGGCGCAGCGCGACTTCGAGGCGGAGCTGCACCTCGCACAGGACGACGGCGAGCCCCGTTCCTTCGCCGAGGCGGAGAGAGACGAGGCATGGCGTGCCGCGATGCAGCAGGAGATGGACGCCGTCGAGCGGAACCGGACGTGGGAGCTGGCGGATCTTCCTGCCGGTCACCGCGCGATCACCCTTAAGTGGGTGTTCAAGCTGAAGCGGGATGAAGCCGGCACCATCGTCAAGCACAAGGCTCGCTTGGTGGCACGAGGCTTCGTGCAGCAGGAGGGGGTCGACTTCGATGACGCCTTCGCACCCGTCGCGCGCATGGAGTCCGTTCGTCTTCTCCTCGCACTTGCAGCCCAGGAGGATTGGCGCGTCCATCACATGGACGTCAAGTCCGCCTTCCTCAACGGCGATTTAAAGGAGGAGGTCTACGTCCGTCAGCCGCCGGGATTCGTCATCCCCGGCAAGGAGGGCAAGGTTCTCCGCCTGCGCAAGGCCCTCTACGGCTTGCGGCAGGCACCACGAGCCTGGAACGCTAAGCTGGACTCCACCCTCAAGCAAATGGGGTTCCAGCAGAGCGCACACGAGGCTGCGGTCTACCGGCGGGGCAAAGGCGGCAATGCTCTGCTGGTAGGCGTCTACGTCGACGACCTGGTGATCACCGGCTCCAAGGAGGCCGAGGTCGAGGCGTTCAAGGCGGAGATGAAGACCGTCTTCCAGATGAGCGACCTGGGGCTCCTCTCCTTCTACCTGGGGATCGAGGTCCACCAGGACAGCTCCGGTATCTCCCTTCGTCAGACCGCCTACGCCAAGCGCACCGTCGAGCTGGGCGGGCTCACCGACTGCAACCCAGCCCACACTCCAATGGAGGAAAGGCTGAAGCTGAGCCGCGACAGCACGGCGGAGGAGGTGGACGCGACGCAGTACCGGCGCATCGTGGGCAGCCTTCGCTACCTCGTCCACACGCGTCCAGATTTGGCGTTCGCCGTCGGCTACGTCAGTCGGTTCATGCAGCGACCGACGACGGAGCATCAGCAGGCCGTGAAGAGGATCCTCCGCTACGTTGCGGGCACCTCCGACTACGGCTTGCACTACCCGAGGTGTCCCGGCGCGGCGCACTTCATCGGGTACAGCGACAGCGACCACGCAGGCGACATCGACACCAGCAAGAGCACAAGCGGGATTCTCTTTTTCCTCGGCAAGTGCCTCGTTAGCTGGCAGTCAGTCAAGCAGCAGGTGGTGGCCCTGTCCAGCTGTGAGGCCGAGTACATAGCGGCTTCCACCGCTTCGACTCAGGCCCTCTGGCTCGCTCGACTGCTTGGTGATCTCCTCGGCGGGGACACTGAAGCAGTGGAGCTCAGGGTGGACAGCAAGTCCGCCCTAGCCCTGGCAAAGAACCCCGTTTTTCATGAACGGAGCAAGCACATCCGGGTGAAGTACCATTTCATCCGAGGCTGCTTGGATGAAGGAAGCATCAAGGCAAGCTACATCAACACCACGGATCAGCTTGCGGATTTGCTCACCAAGCCTCTTGGAAGGATCAAGTTCCTTGAGCTCTGCTCCAAGATCAGGATGGTTCAACCCTCCCACAAGACGACGCACAAGACTTAGGGGGAGAATGCTGAATAAGTCTCTGTACTGTGGTCTTTGTGGGGCTGTGGTAGTTTTTGTCTTAATGCTGAATAAGTCTCTGTACTGTGGTCTTTGTGGGGCTGTGGTAGTTTTTGTCTTTTGACTGCTTTTAGGACAGCATCTGCTTTTAGGACAGCATCTGCTTTTGCTTTAGGACAGCATCTCCTTTTAGGACAGCATCTGCTTTTAGGACAGCATCTGCTTTTAGGACAGCATCTGCTTTAGGACAGCATATTTGTTAGTCGCTGGACTCTTGCTCTTGGTGATAGCAAGATCCTAACTCTCATGGAGAGGATGACACTAGGAGATGGGGCAATTTTCTTCTTGTTTATTGCTCACACAATGCCATGCTTGCGGCCGCCTGTCGTGGAAGAAGGCTCCCCCTTCTTCCTGTCACCTTGGCCGGCAGCCCACTGCTCCCGAGTGAGGAGGAGCTTCCCGCCAATGGTGACGGGTCCCGAGAGGCTCTGTGGCTCATCGATGTCGACGACCTTGAGGCGACCCAACGCCTCCTCGATGGTCATCGTGGAAAGGTCCAGCAGAGACCCGATCGAGCGAGCCATCTGCTTGTACTTCTCGGGGACACAGCGGAAGAGCTTCTCCACAGCTCTCTCCTCGTTGTAGGTGTCGTCACCGAACTGCACCAACTTCTGCAGCAGAGTGTTGAGACGGAGAGCAAAGTCATCAATGTCTTCACCTGGCTTGAAGGCCAGGCTCTCCCACTCCGTGCGTAGTGCCTGCAATGTAGACTTGCGGGCGCGGTCGCTGCCGATGCGTGCTGCAGCGATGGCGTCCCAAGCCTCTTTGGCAGTCCGCTTGTTGGTAAGCGAGAACTGCATCTCGGGCGGGACTGCAGCGATGAGAGCATCCAGCGCCCGTCGATCCTGGTCGTAGTCGACGTCGCCGTACCAGACTGCATCCCACATATGCCGCACCTGGAGCTTTACCCTCATCACCGCAGCCCACTCGACGTAGTTGGTCTTGGTGAGGGTAGGCCACCCGCCGCCGGGACCGACGTCCCTGACGACAGCCTGGTACTCGTGGTGACCATGGTACCGAACCGGGGAAAGAGAGCCGCGTTGCCTGTGAAGGCCGCGCTCTCCGTCGACCCGTACGCCGCCGCCGTGCATGCCTCCTCCAGGAGCGCCACCGCCGTGCGCGCCTCCTCCAGGAGCGCCACCGCCGTGCGCGCCTCCTCCAGGAGCGCCACCGGCGCGTCCGCGCCTGTCTGGGCTGCCGCCGCGCTCGTGGGCGGCTGCCCACTGCGCCGTTCGCCCTTGCGCTGCCTCCCTCTCCAGCAGCTGAGGGTCCGCGTCGGCGCTGTCATCAACAGAGCCGGAGCTGCTGTTGCTGCCGCGCAGAGCCTTGACCTCTGCTGCTGCCGCACGCGCAGCATCTGCCGCCGCCGCTGCTTCCACCTCCGCCCTGGCTGCTGCCAGCTCCGCCGCTGCCAGCCTTGACGCCCTTTCCGCCGCCGCAGCGGTCTCTGCCGCCGCTCGCTCGCGCTGCTCTGCCGCGACGAGCTCGGCCGTCTGCTGACGCCGCATGCTCGAGGCGACCGAGCGCTGAGACTGCCCTGCGGACATGGCGCGCTACTGGGGGGCTGTTGCGTGGAGAGAGGGCTGCTTCTGACGAGCTGCTGCCCGTCTCCGGAGAGGAGTGAGCGGGGACAGCCGGAGCTGCTGCTGCTACCGGCTGGGGCTGCTGTGAGGCCGGAGAAGGAGATGAGCAGGAGATGCTCAGGCTACAGGATACTAAGGCTCTGATACCACTTGTTAGTCGCTGGACTCTTGCTCTTGGTGATAGCAAGATCCTAACTCTCATGGAGAGGATGACACTAGGAGATGGGGCAATTTTCTTCTTGTTTATTGCTCACACAATGCCATGCTTGCGGCCGCCTGTCGTGGAAGAAGGCTCCCCCTTCTTCCTGTCACCTTTGCCGGCTTTTGCTTGCCAGCATCGCCGCCCTGGGCGCCTCCTCGCGCCCCTGCCTGGGCGTCTTTGCGTGGCTTGCCGCGCTTGCCATGCTTGCGGCCGCCTGTCGAGATCGAGCACGGGGTGCTGCGGATTTGGGATCTTCGACGCCGCCTTCTTGCCAAGGTAACCAGAGGCGCAAATCGACTCTACACTCTTCACGTGCAGGTGGCACAACCCATCTGTCTCGCTGCCCGTCGGGACGACGAGGCGTGGCAGTGGCACGAGCGCTTTGGGCACCTCCACTTCGAGGCCCTGAAGCGGCTCAGTGCCACGGAAATGGTGCGAGGCCTGCCGTGCCTTGACCATGTGGAGCAGCTCTGCGACGTCTGCGTGTTGACAAAGCAGAGGCGACTCCCCTTTCCCCAGCAGGCGAGTTTCCGAGCCAAGGAGAGGCTCGAGCTCGTGCACGGGGACTTGTGTGGCCCGGTGACACCGGCCACACCAGGAGGACGACGCTACTTCCTGCTGCTCGTCGACGACCTCTCCCGCTACATGTGGGTGATGGTCCTCGGCAGCAAGGGAGAGGCTGCGGACGCCATCAGGCGCACGCAGGCTGTTGCGGAGGCAGAGTGCGGCCGCAAGCTGCGCGTGCTGCGCACAGACAACGGCGGCGAATTCACGGCGGCTGAATTCGCGTCGTACTGCGCTGATGAGGGCATTCAGCGCCACTACTCCGCGCCGTACAGCCCGCAGCAGAACGGCGTCGTCGAGCGGCGCAACCAGACGGTTGTGGGGATGGCTCGGGCCCTCCTCAAGCAGAGGGGGATGCCGGCTGTCTTCTGGGGAGAAGCGGTGGTGACGGCCGTCTACATCCTCAACCGCTCGCCTACCAAGGCGCTCGACGGCAGGACGCCGTACGAGGCTTGGCATGGGCGCAAGCCGGCGGTCTCCCACTTGCGGGTCTTCGGCTCCCTCGCGTTCGCCAAGGAGCTTGGCCACATCGGCAAGCTTGACGACAGGAGCACTCCGGGAGTGTTCATCGGCTACGCGGAGGGCTCGAAGGCCTACCGCATCCTCGACCCTGTCACACAGCGCGTCCGCATCTCGCGTGACGCTGTGTTCGACGAAGGGCGAGGCTGGACGTGGGACAAGGCGGTGGACGACGGTTCGACTTCGACTCTCAGGGACTTTGTTGTCGACTACGTCCACTTCGAGAGAGCCGGGGGAGCTAGCAGCTCGTCTTCACCGAGCTCGTCCACCTCGACACCTTGCTCGCCACCAGCTCCGGCGAGTGCTCCACCACTTTCGGCACCGGCTACGCCCCACTCTTCACCACCGGCTCACCACTCTCCTGCACCGGCGGCCACACCATCGGGATCGGCCCCAACAGCTTCGGTCCACGACGAGCAGCGCACGGTGGAGTTCGCTACTCCACTGTCTCACGACGAGGATCGCGTCGACGCCTACCACGACGGCGAGACTCTGCGCTACCGTACCGTGGACGACCTCCTCGGCGAGCAGCCGGTCCCTGGACTGGCGCAGCGCGACTTCGAGGCGGAGTTGCACCTCGCACAGGACGACGGCGAGCCCCGTTCCTTCGCCGAGGCGGAGAGAGACGAGGCATGGCGTGCCGCGATGCAGCAGGAGATGGACGCCGTCGAGCGGAACCGGACGTGGGAGCTGGCGGATCTTCCTGCCGGTCACCGCGCGATCACCCTTAAGTGGGTGTTCAAGCTGAAGCGGGATGAAGCCGGCACCATCGTCAAGCACAAGGCTCGCTTGGTGGCACGAGGCTTCGTGCAGCAGGAGGGGGTCGACTTCGATGACGCCTTCGCACCCGTCGCGCGCATGGAGTCCGTTCGTCTTCTCCTCGCACTTGCAGCCCAGGAGGATTGGCGCGTCCATCACATGGACGTCAAGTCCGCCTTCCTCAACGGCGATTTGAAGGAGGAGGTCTACGTCCGCCAACCGCCGGGATTCGTCATCCCCGGCAAGGAGGGCAAGGTTCTCCGCCTGCGCAAGGCCCTCTACGGCTTGCGGCAGGCACCACGAGCCTGGAATGCTAAGCTGGACTCCACCCTCAAGCAAATGGGGTTCCAGCAGAGCGCACACGAGGCTGCGGTCTACCGGCGGGGCAAAGGCGGCAACGCCCTGCTGGTGGGCGTCTACGTCGACGACCTGGTGATCACCGGCTCCAAGGAGGCCGAGGTCGAGGCGTTCAAGGCGGAGATGAAGACCGTCTTCCAGATGAGCGACCTGGGGCTCCTCTCCTTCTACCTGGGGATAGAGGTCCACCAGGACAGCTCCGGTATCTCCCTTCGTCAGACCGCCTACGCCAAGCGCACCGTCGAGCTGGGCGGGCTCACCGACTGCAACCCAGCCCACACTCCAATGGAGGAAAGGCTGAAGCTAAGCCGCGACAGCACGGCGGAGGAGGTGGACGCGACGCAGTACCGGCGCATCGTGGGCAGCCTTCGCTACCTCGTCCACACGCGTCCAGATTTAGCGTTCGCCGTCGGCTACGTCAGTCGGTTCATGCAGCGACCGACGACGGAGCATCAGCAGGCCGTGAAGAGGATCCTCCGCTACGTTGCGGGCACCTCCGACTACGGCTTGCACTACCCGAGGTGTCCCGGCGCGGCGCACTTCATCGGGTACAGCGACAGCGACCACGCAGGCGACATCGACACCAGCAAGAGCACAAGCGGGATTCTCTTCTTCCTCGGCAAGTGCCTCGTTAGCTGGCAGTCAGTCAAGTGGTATCAGAGCCTTAGTATCCTGTAGCCTGAGCAATATTGACCGCTTTAGGACAGCATCTAGGATAGCATCTTAGCATATGCTTGGCTGGTTCTCAGCCTATAAGTATGTATCTCCAACCCCTCAGGTTGGCATGGCATTGTGTGAGCAATAAACAAGAAGAAAATTGCCCCATCTCCTAGTGTCATCCTCTCCATGAGAGTTAGGATCTTGCTATCACCAAGAGCAAGAGTCCAGCGACTAACAAGATAAAATATAACAAATATATTTTACGTGTTATGATTTAGGAAAGTATCTACTTGCCTGGAGCCATATAGGTGCGGCATTTCATCATTGTAATTCTTTTATTAACTAACTCTATTATACGAGCATTGGTAACCTCATCGTCTTTCAAGATGTCTTTAAGTTCAAATTGAAGTTCATATGTTTTTGTATGTATTCCTGCCACTATTGCGGGTTTCTGTTAGTCCATAAATTTTAGTAGTCGATAAATCGGTTCTACCACTTTAATGACATAATCCATACTGTACCACCATTGTCTACTTGTGAGGCAGAAATATATGTATTTTCCTTCTTTGGTCATGCACAAATTTTTCGAGCTCTACACATGAAGCGTCCAATGTTTCTTTTGCAGCACATGCTGCCCAACCTTTCAAAATAATCAAAGTAGCATGTACTACCTACCATACATGGCCTACAAATTCAATTTTCCATTTGACAAAGTTTGGGCAGTTTTCTGCTACCGGTTCAGGCCGGTTTTTTTGGTTACCGGCGGTTCCAGTAACCGCCGGGATTTCAAACCGTCGGATAATATTTGAACTCTGAACATGATCTTTATGTAATTCTTGTGTGGTAGTTTCAGTGCCAATGCTGACAAAATTGCTGGTTGGTTTTCTTTTGACCCTTCTCTGCCAACAAATATCAGTGGACTATCATATTATCATGAATCATGGTAGCGCTTGAACCACAAGTGCTGGCGTGCTGCAATCTTCATTTACTACCTCATTAATGTAATGTAATGTAGTGTAAAGTGTTCAACATGCAAGCACAATCTAATTTTCATGTAAGAAAGCCATCTGAACTATGTGATTTGGATGGAAATTGGCATTAACTTATTCCAAATGGGTATTAATATTTCTTTCCGTGCACACTTTAATAGTTTTTTGTTGTTTCTTTTGTAATGGTCATGAAGCTATCAAATCCAAGCTGTTAACGTTCTCCCTTCCTTGCAGCTTCAAAATATGTTGGATATGTGAAGAAGTTCACGTTGAGCAGCACAGTAAGTTCTCTTTCTCACGTTGAGCAGCTTTCCATTTTCTAGGAAAGTCATGGAACGTACTTCACTCAAAATAAGGGATTACTGAAATCTTTAAGTGGAATTTTCATCTTTTCTCAAAGTCACATTTTGTATCTTGATATTAAGTTTGTTTGTCTTGATGCTGTGGAACTCTTCTGGTCTCCACAATCACATTCAGAAGTATTTGGTGATATGAAAAATATTCTTAAACAATATATTAGCATGAGTGCCAGAATTGACATTTTAGCTACTGATTGTTGCGTGCTTGGCATGTTTGTAGTTGCTTGATTTTAAAACGAGTCCTTCTGATTGTTTACCGTTAGGAGCATGACTCTGCACAGCCTTGTTTTGCTTTATGGTATAGACAAGTAACAGAAGAGCAAAGCTGGTTATTCCAACCTGCAAAAATTCTTGTCCAGCCTGTGATGAATTGACTGTTAGGTACAAGGAGTCAAGGATGTTTGCTTTTAAGAGAGTAGATTTCAGGGTAAATTTTGAGCGGTATTTCAAGGGTTTGAGGAGAGTAAGACAGATAAAAGGTTTGAGGAGAGTAGGTTCGTTTCTATTATTCTATATATCCCTGTAAGTATTACAGTCCATAAAGGTGGGGGAGAAATGTGGAAGCACTGGTGGTTTTTTCAGAATGTTGCTATTTGCCTGTTGGGACCAGAAGTGCTACCTAAGTTGTCTTGAAATGATTCAAGCATAGGTGGTCTGTAGTCTGTACTGTCTAATGAGATGTCTTTTGAAAGACTGCAACCAAATCTCTATGGTGTGCCAGTGCAGTTGGACCAATATGATACCATGGTCGTAATATCAAACTGCAATAACTGATGTCTAGAAAGTTGCTCTGGCTGCCTACTGGATCATGTCACCTCTAGTGGAAGATTGGTAGAGGGGCTCTCACGCTATGCAGTCTGTGAGCTGAAGTAAACGTTGAGCTACTTGTGATATTTGCATGCAAGGGCGTTAGTAATCTCAGGCGCAAATAACCTAAGTTCTAGGATTTGCCATTTTCAGTCGTGATATGTACTGCGTGACATTCTTTCTGGAGCTTGTATTTATGTTGCTCTCATCTTTTATGTCTCTTACTGGAGGAACTTTCTTGCAGATGGGACCTGGATTTCCTGTTACCATACCTTCATTATCTGCGGCCGCTGATCATTATAACAAGGTGCAAGTCAGCTAAATCAATATAATAATATCAAGCGAACACTTCTTTTTTTTCCACTATGCGAACAGTAGGCCTTGCAAGTGGTGGCTTGTGTGGCAGTGGAGCGTAAGCTGATAACCTGGATGAGCGCAGTTGGATGAACGGCTGTTTTGGTATTCGGGTGATTTTTTCGTGGAAGAAAAACTTTCAGGAAACATTATCTCGTTAAATCTCTTGACATTTCATTCGAGATGTTGAGTTTGTCTTCGGGTCATTGCAATTATGTGATTCCTTTTGCTGGCCCGTCTGTCGGCCTGTGTCATCCAAGGTGTTCGGCAATTTGTTGTATGAAATGTAATTTTGACTCCATTACTAAAAAACACTGTAGCAATTAGGGCATTCTTATTTTCAGAGAGAATAAGAAAAGAGGGACTGGATCCTTTTTTTTTAACACTAGGACTTGAATCAAAGAGCTTGGCATTCAGTGGCTAGGTCTAAATTCGAGAATGGCTTCAGGGGACAATGCAGTGCACTCCTTAGCAAGTTTACGGTACAGATTACGGAGAGATAGATACTCATTTGCGATTTTGGATGGTACAGATGTTGGGCTTTTACCGTGTACATCGTTTAACTTGTAGACCCTATCTTAATAAAATACTCCGTTTGAAAGTTAGGTACTGTAGCAAAAGACAAAAGCCGTCAGCTTCGGAGGAAAAGAACAGGCCCACAATCGACTGTGTTTTTATCCCATAGGATAGTTGTATCAGCATGTTTGTTCCAGTCATCTCATGCAGCCGTTGCGTGAGGAAAAATAGAAAAATTGTCCCATGCCATGCCTGCTTGGCATTTCTGTAGTAGCGATCAACAGATTGTGACCGCTTTGTTGCCTTCGTGGCTGTTGGGGGGCTCTTTCAAACCAGACGGCAACACGTATGTCTGCTTATCTGATGGGCCAGCGTTAGTGCTTGCTAGTGACAGGGGAACGGCTCAGGTGCAGGGGCCCCTGCACTTAGCGCCGTGCAGGGGTGCCCAGCTCCTGACACGTGTCCCCCAAAAAATCAAAAAAATTCCGAAAAATTCAAAAAAATACTTAAAAAATCCGAAAAATTCTAAAAAGTACTTTTTGTAAAATACTTTTTATTATAAAGTATTTTTAAGTACTTAAAAAAATATTTTTTAATAAAAGTAAAAAATCAAAAATAAACTTAAGTACTCACAAAAATACTTTTCATACACAAAAATACTTTTTTAGAATTTTTCAGAATTTTTTAAGTATTTTTTTGAATTTTTCGAAATTTTTTTGATTTTTTGGGGGACACGTGTCAGGAGCTGGGCACCCCTGCACGGCGCTAAGTGCAGGGGCCCCTGCACCTGAGCCGTTCCCTAGTGACAGAGGGCCTGTGCTTTTTAGCTGCGACTTTTGGCTGAAAATTTTGAATTTTAGCTGTTTATGGTACAAATTACGGAGAGATCGATACTCACTTGCGATTTTGGCTGGTACAGATGTTGGGCTTTTAACGTGTACTACGTTTAACTTGTAGACCCCGTCTTGAGAAAATACTACGTTTAAAAGTTAGGTACTGTAGCGGCTGCGAAAAGCCGGCCGGCTTGTTGCTTGCCGAACAGTACGGTGTGTGTGTTTTGAAGCAGAAACTTCGGTGTGTGCCTGATGTCCCGTCGGCCCATCCGTGCAGCTTTGGTTCTATGCCGTTGTACTGAATCATCCTATGGGTCTGTTTTCCTCAAAAGTTGATGGCTTTTTACTTTTGCTATAGTATCTAATTTTCAAACAGAGTATTTTCTCAAGACGGGGTCTACAAGTTAAACGATCTACACGTTAAAAACCCAACATCTGCATCAGCCAAAATCGCAAGTGAGTATTTGTCTCTCCGTAATCTGTACCGTAAACAGTCAAAATTCAAAAATTTCAACTAAAAGCCATAAGCCGCAACTGTTTACACCTGGGGAAGCGCCCCCGGAAGCCCTCCACGTCAGTGATTTTACAAATAACTTCTTCAAATTTTGTGAAATCATGTTCAGGTCCTTGGTTCTTGCAAAAAGACCCCTGCCATGTTTTACACCAAAAAAACCCTCCACTTCTTCGAAATTGCGTATAGGTCCTCCGTATTTCCGTGAAGACCCTCCTTTTGCAGGATAGCACCCTGCGGTTTTGTAAAAATTACATACGAGTTCTTGATTTTATGCGGAAAAACCATTTGCTTTATCTGGAAATACATACAAGTCCTCACTTTTTTAGATAGTCCCCTCTTACGAATTTTTGTGTCTTTTACTTCGGTCACATGGTAGCTAGCGCGGCGTGACACCGCGCTTATGCTGCTAGTTATCTATATATTTGAGGATGTACTAACTGCCAAATGAGTGCACTTTGAACATGCCCTGTGTTTACTCTGCAAACTTGTTTCGCACCTTTGGTAGTGATATAATCTCTGCTGGTTTTAAAAAGCAATTTTATTTGGGAGATGCTAATTCCATCCAGGGATCGAGATCATTCTGACCAAAGTTTAGTCTTTTCTTAAAACATACAAGGTACCAAAATCAAACAAAACTGAAAATCTTGATAAACAACTTCTCGTGGGTTAATAACATCCAATGTGGCTTTAGATATATACCCACATGTCACAACAAGTAAAATCAACCGACAAATCAAAACCAAAACCCTCAAACCAAATATTAATAAGAAGGGCTCCAAAATATGTAAGAACTAGGCAATTTTGAGATTGTGCAAACCAAAGTACCTAGATAGATAAGATTTTATCTATATGAGTTATCTCTATCACTTACACATCCTTAGCACCAGCAATATCAAGAAGAGGAGAGGAGACAAATAACCAACAAGAACAAGAGCAAATTAATCAAGACAAAAGAGATCTATGAGAGATGAACAAATTTGATTATATTGCTACTTGAGGATGAATATTTTACAACCACTTCATAAGGAGGACAAGAGAGCACACCACATTATTTACTCTTCTCTCTCAAACCCTAACCCTAACTCAAGATGGTTAAAATGGTTAACATGCAAGTCTCTGCCTTATCCACTAAATAGATATAGCAACCAGCCCACCATATCCAACCTTAATGAATACTATCCACTAATACAATTGGGAGAAACTCATTAACCTGCACAACACGGGCTTTACACTTAACTTATGCACGCTTTTCAAAGCATATGAGCCGAGCCAACTAAGTTTTTAACCTTTGGTTCACTTGATCTTCTCAGCATCTTCTTGACCTAAACTACTTTCCTAAGTGTCACAGTTTTAATCCAATGAAGTTTCCAGTATTTGGTATACTACCAAAATACCCTTGTCTTAACCTGGTTTTCATCTTCCCTTGTAAGCAAACTCCATGCTTGCTACGTGTAAGTGCACGAATGGCTTGCCACACATCAATAAGACTCTTTTGCTCTGATTCTACCAGACCACGTCTTACTTGGACCAACCAAGCCACTTGGTACAACCCATTGCTCGAATCTTCCCTTCAATATTTCTTACCTTCCATGACAATATAACAGTTTTTTTCTCAATTTTCTCAATTTTTTCTTAGAAAAAACTAACAGCTGCTATAGTTCAATTTCAGCCAAAAGTCGAATCCCCAACCGAAGACTGATAAAGCGTCGCCTGCGTGCCTATTGTTTGTAGTGACAGTAACCCTAGCTACCTACCAGAGTTCTTAACAAAACATTTCTCCCTTTCATTTGAAAAAAAACATATTGCGCAAATCCCTCATTCCGCGCATGCGTGCGTTTGTGTGATCATCCGCACGGTGTCGGGAGCAGTTGGATTGAAATAAGCCAATCCAAGTTGTCCACGTGGCCATGAAGTCACGTGAAGCTTTCTTTTGTTGCACAACAGATTATTATGTTTACATGATTAAAGAAAACAACCAACTCATACAGCCATAATGCACACTAGTTCTAATGACAAATGGAACAATTATATTGATCTTTCAAATCATTATCCTCTCAAATCATTCTCAATTTTGCTCCCAAAGTTTTATGTAGCATACTTAGTTCCAAAAATTATATTGATCTTCTTCTAAATTTGTAATAATTGGGTTTGATTTTTACCTTTTTTTCAACAAAATTATCCCAACTTGCTTCATATTTACACAAATTCATTTTTATATTTTATTTGTAGTTTTCTTGCAAATTATGATCATTTTGCTTTCATTTGTTATCCTAACTTACTTTCAATCCTATAGTCATTTGTTTCTAATTTATGCCGACTTACACAAATTGGATTCTTATATTTTATTTATAATTTTGCTTGCAAACTAAGCTCATTTGTGCTTCCATTTTTATCCGGACTTGCTTTCGAATTTATAATCAATTGATTTCAAATTTATGCTGAGGTTACACAAATTTGATTTTATTTTTATTTATAATTTTTCTTGCAAATTATGCTCAATTTGCTTCCATATTTGCTCCAACTTGCTTTCAAATTTATACCGATTTGCTTTTGAATTTATGTTGACATGTCTCCCAAAGTTAAACTGATTTGAAATTTTCATACAGAATTTGCATTGGAAGTTTCATGAATTTGCTCCCAAATTTATATTGACATGCTTTAAATTTATAATAATTGGTTTAGAATTTTTGTTGATTTTATTTCAACAAACTATCTTGATTTTCTTAACATCTGCACTAATTTGATTCAAAATTTATCTTAAAGTTTATTGCAAAATTACACTCGTTTTGCTTCCATGTTTATCCAAACTTACTTTTCAAATTTATAGTCAATTGCTTTCAAGTTCATACGGACTTTTACTCCCTTCAAGGATTCATGTGCAAAGAGAAGAGTGCGTATAGCCAAAGAAGTGGACCCATATGAAATTGCAAGCACATAAGTCAACTATCAATGGTGCATGTAGTCATATGTGAAAATTGATCTATTAAAGGAGTGCACATAAATATGTACAGAAATTAGATGGTGTGCGTTTGATCAGAATATTGCACAGACGCAGTCCATGATCAAATCCAATATATATATTGAAGCTCGCGGTCGTCTGCTTCCTGTAATCCTTTCTAGCGAAGAGAGTGACAAAAGATCCGCGTAGAGATTCTCCTCGTCTCCCCGCCCAGATCTGCTTATAGACCCCCACGGTGGCCACCGCACGAACGAGAGGACATATATACACAGCTAGCTTCCGTCGTAGCACTGCAAAACTGGGACCGAATTATCCTGCCACCGTCAGTCGTCTGCGCCACTCGCCATTTTGTATCTGCCCACGTTTCACGTGCTAGCTATATAAACTCGATCATCCTACGTACCCATATTAGGATTCACCGATTCAAGGTTCAGGATAGGCCGGCTGCAGTTGAGCACCGCCAGATTCCAAACAGAAACACGGTGCTGCATTGGATTGGCCGTGCACGGCCTTCTCTCTAGGAGAAGTACTGCACGCGCAATGGCACGGCGGGCGCGGCCAGTGAGCGCGCGCGCGCGCAGCCGGACGCAGCGACGACGCCTCGTGATCAGACACAAAGCCCACCGGGGCAGCCGATCGACCAGCCAAGATTCTTCGTGCGCGGAACGGCCGGCCGGGCAAAGGGAAGATACGGCGCCCCACGATAAACGTGCGGCGTGGCTCCGCCGCCGCCGGCGCCTGGGCCGGTAGATATCATCGTCGGGCCGTGCCCGTGCATGCATGCACCGATCGATGCGCGGCACGGCGCCTCCCATGTGACGGCCCGAGGCGGCGGGCATCTCCCAACAGGCATTCCCGGCAAGTGGCCTGGCCGTTGTCTTGTCACCGTGCCTGGTGCATGTTTTGCTGGCTCCGCGCAAAGCTAGGGGCCGTGCCATGCGCAACTTGAACTAAATTATTGGAGGGGCAGCTAGCTCTCTAGCTGCATCTGATATTTTGTCCAGGCGCTGTATACTGTATACGTAGATTTCAGATCTTATGCTCCAAGTTTGACTCTTAGTTTTGACGTCTGTCTTTAAAAAAAAATAATTTGACGTCTGGCCGTTGATGTGAAATTAATGGACTCAATGGTCTAGCACTCAAAATGCAACAAAAAAAATCTTAATTACACCCTTACTGTCAAATGTATCCATATGCTAGGCAATGTTTCGACGAAACATTTTTCTTGATTAATTTATCATTACAATCGACAACAGCAAAAATAAAATAACAGCGGGATTATTAATTCCACGTAGGAATATCGGCAATCAATAATTGGGTAAACCACAAACAGCCATTTTGACCGTTCACCAATCAGCTGAACCCAACCTATCGAGTTCAATCGACCAGACTTGAACCCCAGCACACGTTCAGCATACAGTTGACTTTAGTTGACCTTCCTGCAGTTCAACCTGACCTCCGTCGCCGTCCCGGCCGCCGGCGTGAGGCCGCCCATCCTCACCATCGCCTTGGCGAAGTCGGCGGCGAACATGCCGGCGTTGCCGCTGTACTTCCTCACCAGTGCGTCCTGCGACCCGCCGTTGAACAGTTCCTGGTCGGAGTGCAACAGGCCCTGTTTGCTCACCAGGTTCTGGTAGTAGGCGTTGTCGAACTTCTCCGGGCTCTGCACGTCCATGGGAACGAGCGTGCCGTCGCCGCCGGACTGCGGGCACGTCTGCTGCCGGAGCGCCGCGAACGACGCGTTGATGCTGGCGTCGTTGTATATGCGGTCGCGGAACGTGGTGCACCTGGCCTGGCCGATGGTGTGCGCGCCCGACAGCGCCGTCATGTCGGCCGGCGAGAGCCCCTTGTTGCCGAACGTGGTGATGAGGGTGGCGAGGCTGGATCCCGTCCCCGGGAGGTTGGAGTTGGCCGCGCCCTGGCTCGTCGTCAGCGCGTCGCGGCGGCCGAGCTGCACCGTCCACGTCGGCCCGCCGAGCTGCAATGATGCTATCAGTAACTTTCGAAGTGTTGCATTGCATTGTATCAGCTTACTCATAAGGTTTAGTTGATGCAATGACGCGTGGATGAAACATAATTACCAGGTTGACGCCGTCCCGTGCGGCGAGGGCGAGGATGTCGGCGCAGGAGACGGTGGCGTTGCAGGACGCCTCGACCTGGGTCTTGATGGTGTCGATCACCTCGTACCCGCGCACCGAGTTGGCGTTCGGCCCGGCATTCTTCTCGCCGGTGAAGTTCGCGGTGTCGTCGAGCAAGATCGACGCATCGCAGCCCTGCATCCGAAGAACACACCACACACATCAGATGAGCAACCGTAGCGAGTACGAACACACATTGCAACTAACAAAATGGCAGCAACAGTGTCTCACATTGACGAAGCAGTCGTGGAAGAACATGCGGAGGATGGACGCGCCCATCCGAGGCTCCGCCGCGACAGCCTGCACCATCACCGACCGCACGATGCTCTGCAAGTTCGGGCACTTCTTGTCGTAGAACCTCGATGACAGCGAGCCGCCCACAGCGCCGGCGCAAAGTGGCGCCAACACAACAGCAACCATGAGCAAGCACCTTACTACAGTGACCATAGCTAACAAGTAAGCTTCCAGGTACAGTATAAGCTATTGAGTAGCAGTGATACTTTCAGATGATTGTACTGCTGGTTGATGGGAAGGGAAGCACGAAGGAGCGTGTATATATAGTGTGTCTCCGGCTAGATCGTGTTTGCATGGCGGCATGGCCCATGTGGGCGTAGATGCTCCGGGAAGAAAATTTTGTCACGCCTGAACGCGCGCTGGATTAGTTTGACTAATTTGCACGCTGTGGCCTGGTGGGAAGGCCGGTGGCGCTCGGATTGACTATGGCTATGGTATATAGTTCTTTTACTGTAACTGATAATGACTTATTTGATGTAATTAAATTTAAAAATTTAAAAATAAAAAATAGATTAGTTCATCACGAACAATGCGAAGGAACACAGAAAAAAGTAAAGGCAACAAGTCCAGAAAAATCAAAAGTCAGAAAAAGACGAAATTAAGGAATAGTGAATTAAAAACCAAAAGATGAAGCTGAAATGAGCCGGGAGCATTTATATTATTTTTTACTGATGGCTTTTAGTTTTGGTTGATAAATAGTAATAGCCTATAGAGGATACTTATGTACGATTTTAACCGATATAAATGAAATTATTATAGTGTCTACTATAATCTACTAGTAAATCTTGCTTTAAAAAGATACATTATTTGAAGGTTATGTACTATAAAAAAATTATTGATCTAGAAAAAATTATTAAAAGTTAAATGAATAAGACCTAATGTTGAACTGTACTGCTCCCTAGCTAAAACAAAGCAAAACTTTGAAAATTGCAACTTGGGCGTGCAGAATATATTGTAGTGGTTGACGTATTGGAGGGTATGCAATGCATACATGAAGATGAAGACGAACTGCGGACGAGTCTTGGAGATAGAGGGCATACGCAGGGACGACTCTGACTCTTGTTACGTATGCTCGTGAAATTGCACAATTCCTGGAGCATGACTAGCACGATAAATGAATCAAAATGCTTGTACCAGCCTGTCAACTCTCCATTTGCTTTAGATCGAGTATACGGTGTTCATCTCGTGCAAAGGAGGTATATATGTGGAAGCATTTTTTTTGTTTAGTCATGTAGTTTAATTTGCAGCTATCTTAGTAAAAAAGTTCACCAGTGTAGGGGGTGTTGGTATTGGTTTTTGCTGATGATTTTTGGCTCTAGTTTTTAGTTTTCAGTTGAAAATAAATAGTAGAGGCTGAAAAAGGTTTTTAAAGGAAAGATAAGCAGTGCAAAAAGTGATAGAGAGATGCGTATATATGATGGAAGCGAGAGGAGTTGTACGGTTGAGGCACATGTGACACTCCTGTCTTACCCTCAAAGCGAGACGATAGTGAAATAAGTGAAGAAACTATTTTGAAAAGTAAGATATTAATATTAATTTTTAGCTTTTCAAGCAGAAATTAGAAGAGAAGCCAAAATAAACATGAACTAGATAGATCAATCAGCCAGCGCCTTGAGCTGGAGCACTTTGAACATTTTATATTGTGAGCATTTCTCATGAGCTTATAAGTTAGGCGCGAACTGAGCACGAGCCACTCTATCTCTTTTTAAAAAACAGTTAGCTGCGTCAGAGCTGCAGAGCCCAACTTTGCTCATCTCCCGAGACAAACTGATCAAGCTGCAAGTCCAGCCTATCAAGGCTTGTTTGCTCGCAGTCCTAATCACAATTATGCTTCATTACCTACTCGCAATATAGTAGTACATTTTGCTTCTGCTGATGAGCTGTTGGTTTGGTACGCTTGTCAGTACTAAACTGGTATGGCAATGAAACTTACGCATACAAATTTAGATCTGTTAATTTCAGCTTGAGTTACTAACTTCTAATTTATTTTTTACTATTTATCTTTCATGTTATTTTATGTACCTCAGTTTTGAGGTTTTGAGCCTAAGAGCTCGTGTAACTTTTGGCTGTGTATATCCTTCGTGGATATAGAGGCCGGATTTTATATCGTTTATCTAAAAAATTTATAAATTTCGTATTTTTCTGACTTTTTAACTTTTTATGAACTTTTTTTACCGGTTCTTTTTCCCGTATTCATTTGCATTTATATATTTTTATATTTTTTAAAATTTAGTTAGACCAAATAAATCATCATCATCTATATTGTATGGTTACATTATAATTTTAATTAACTACAATAAAATTTTAATTATAAATTATTTTTTTAGCCAAACCGAGCGGTGTCAAGCGCCAACTGAACCCTTATGCAGTATTTACATGGAGAATCTACTCCCTGCCAAGTGCCAAACCTCCTCTGAGGCTCTCTGAAAAAGCTCACGAAATGAAGTACTCCTGCAGGCTACAGCGCTCCTCATCAGCGCTGGTTGACGACAGAAAGAGCACGGGCCCACCAATTGTAAGACGCCGATCAAGGCACTACTCGCCGTCCCGCCGCAGCGACATGTTTACACTTACACCCCCTTCATAGCAAATGGTAAACAGCGGCCCCACCGACAGCTTATCACCGGTGCAACTATTGGAGCACCCTAGGAGGCTAGGATGCAATCAGCACCCACCTTTCACTTCACGGGAAATCATGAAAGCATTTCCTTGCGACTCCCTTTTTTTTTGGTTTTTGCAAGGTCCTTACATCTTCTATTTGTAAGTACTTTATGAAGAGAAATATGCACTTCTCGAAGAGCCCTACATCCTAATGCACTTCGTATCTTCAATAAGAATAATCCTCAACCCTGCGTCTGACTAAACTCTCAGCCTCCCGAGTTGAGAAGGACACTCATCTTGTTCTCCATGGCCCCACTTCTTCTCCACAAACCTCACCCTTTCAAGCTCAAGTTTCGGCCTTTCTCTCCTTCTCCAGCTAGACGCCAGCATTAAGCAGGGTGCGGTCCCACCCACTTTACTAAAAGTAGTTGTATTAGGATTCCCCCGGAGAAACTTGCTCCCTCCTATATAGATTCTTTGTGTGGAGTAAGTTACCTGGGAGTTGAGCCAGGTATTTGGCATAGCTCAAGCACGATATAGACATGACACATGGCAGGCCGAGCTAGCACAGCACGAACGGCGGGCCATACCGAGCCTAGAAAGAAGGCCCTTCGGACAGCACGGCCCAGGCTGATTGTGCTCGAACGCTTACAATCGCTCGTTGTACTCAGACGCTTATGACCGTCTGCTGTACTCGGACACTTACGACCATTACTACAGTAACCAGTTGTGCTGCAATAATCGATCGAGCAATCGATTGCTTCTGACTTTTGATGGCTTTCGACTTCCAATTGTTTCCAACACCGACTATTGTCGACTTTCAATTTATTCCAACTTCCGATTTCTTTCGACACCGACTACTATCGGCTTCCGATGGCTTCCAACTTCCGATGGCTTCCGACTCCGACTATTATCGACTTCCGATTGCTTTCAACACCGACTACTGTCGACTTCCGATGGTTTCTAACTCCCGATGACTAATGTCGACTTCTAATGGCTTCCGACTCCTGATGGCTTTCGACTTCAACCTTACTCGCTTACTGCTACCCTCTGTACTTGGACGCTCCGACTACCGTGCAATCGAGCTACAAACTCAGTCAAGAATGATTACTGCTACAGTAACCGATTGAATACGACCGCTGTTATCTGAGTCGCCTGCTATGACTACACCTGACCCTAGCATTCTTCTCCATCAACCTCACTACCCGAATTATATCTACTACCCTAATTTTACCACTGTCACCAGATCAGTCAAGCTTAACGTAATCCATGCATGTTTTTCAATCACCTCAGCTCCACGTGTTGTTCGATACCGACGAGGTCGAACGACACGGGCGGACGTACCCAATGCAAAGGCTACGCTGTCAAACAGCCCCATAGACCGATAAGGCTATGGATCATGTCAACGTCCACATCTACATCAACTATTCATCACATACATGGAGAACATGAAGTAAAGACCAAAGACGTCGATCAATGCGCAGCTTAATTGGAAGTGTTCCATAGGTTTATCCTATGGATCTAATTAACCGGGAGCTTTTCGAGGCCCTGGGAACCAGGAGACCACGTCGGCTATGTCAGATCTGCCATGCAAAGCAGCCTATGGAGCGCAATCATATAAAAGGAATATGCAATTTTGTTAAAATAAAATACATGTTTCCCTCTTTTTTTGTGTTTATTTATTTTTATATACTTTAGTATACTGGCACGCCCGCACCCTATATCAGTGGCAAAAAAAATCCTAGAGCGATTTTTCGCGTCAAACAAACTCTTCCCGCCTTGGCTGGATTCGTACAGTTGTGGGCCTAGAGCAACAACCGTGGTCAAGGTGGCCGTCACCAAGGTTGGGGAGATGGTAATAGGAGCAAGAGAAAAGACGGTGAGGTCGAGGAAATGGTGGCGGTGATTGACGTCATGGCAGGTGGCAACATCTAGCGGCCATGGCCTAGGTGAGCCAACAGCAGCTAAAAGCTTTCCTAGAGAGGGAAGAGAGGAGGGGAAAAAAGAGGGTAGAGGAAGAAAATGACAAAATGGTCTTCTTGCACCCAACTTGACGCCTGACTCGACGCTAATGGTCAAGAATGGCACAAAGAGGCAAGGTTTGAAACACCATTGGCATACATGGAGCATCCATTTTGCAATGGTATTTTAGAGATCTATAAAAGCTTTCCAATGAAATATATATAGAAAAATCCCTAGACGGTTATATATCTCAAGTGCTGTACAAAGAGGACAAATGTGTTTACATCGTGATAATCAATTAAGTTTTGAGCCGCCGGAGCAACGTCCGAGGTCCAGGGTAAAATTGCTTACTATGTAGCAGTATAGTTAGAGCAACTCTAGCAGTAGACCTCAAAACAGGGCCCATACTTTTCATTTGAGGGCTCCCCCTACTTTTGAGGGCCCAGTTTTTTTGCATCTACTCCAACAGCACCCCTCAAATCTAAGCCCTCAAATACATTCCACTGCACACTGACACATGGAACCCACTCCTCAAATCTGTCCGCCGTGGTCATCGACCCTCCTGGCCGCAAGCTTGACGCCGCCGAAGGCAGGGGCGGGATCGGGTCGGGGCGGGGTCGTCGCAGTCGTGCTCGCCCGCGTCGTCGCCGGGATCCTGCCGCCTCCGCTCTCCGCCGCCGGATCCGGCGACCCCGCACCAGATCCGGCCGCTTCCTGCCCGGATCCGTTCGCCGCTGCGCCTTCGCAGCTCGGATCCGGCCTCGCCCCTCCTAGATCTCGCCGCCGTCGCCCGGGGCCGCCGCCAGCCGCCGCCGGCTTCTTCTCCTCGCCTTTCCCTGCCGAGGCCTTCTCCGCCTTGTCGGCAGGCTCCTCCTCCACGGGCTTCTCCGCCTTCTCTTCGCCGCCAGCTTGGGTCGCCGCCCGGGGCCGCCGCTCGCCGAGGTCGCTGGGGAGTCGAGGTCGCGGAGGAGACCGGCGATGCGGAGGAGAGCGAGGTCGCGGAGGAGGCGGCGTCGGCGGAGGAGAGCGAGGTCGCGGCGGATGCGGCGAAATGCGCGGTCGAGGGGACCCGCAGAAGTCGCTCGCGGGGGAGAGAGGGAAGTCGCGCACGGGCGGCGCTCGCGGGCGGGCTGCGGGCTTCGCGTGCGGGGAGGGGAACCGGCGGCGCGCACGGGAGGGGAAGAGGCGGGCGGGGAAAGAGGCGAGGGGAAAGAGCCGGGCGGGCGGGCAGAAAACGGACTCAACAGAAATTTGAGGGCTTGGCCTAGAGCCCCCAGGAATGAGGGCTGAAGGGGGGATTTGAGGGGCTCCTCAAATTTGAGGGCTCTAGTAGGGGCCCTGCTGGACCTCTATTTTTACCTCAAGCCCTCAAATATGAGGTTTGATGGCTCAAGTAGGGGCCCTGCTGGAGTTGCTCTTAACAACAAGATAGGCCACACTATCTTATTTTCAGTGGTCTGGGCCCAAGGCCCAGCCCACGCTAGCTCCGCCTCTGTGAAATTAGCATTGGCCTTATTGGGCAATTAGAATTTTTCACGTAATTTCTAGAGAAAAATACATATACTATTTTTAAATTATGTTCCCACAAATTCCTAGAAAATTCTTGTATTCCAAACTGACGTGCTATTTGATATTGCCGAGCAAGCGCCAAACTAATTTCACGACTTGATTATCAGGACATAACAAATGAAGAAAATATAATAGTCACATCCTACATGCGTGCCCCAATCACAATCTCATAAAAAGTACACTTGTAAATTTGTAATTAAATTTGGGTTCTTGGCCACAAACAAACTTCACGTGGTAATCACTCTTTAGTTCACCTTCCTGCAGTTCAACCTGACCTCCGTCGGCGTCCCTGCCGCCGGCGTGAGACCGCCCATCTTCACCATCGCCTTGGCGAAGTCGCTGGCGAACATGCCGGCACTGCCGCTGTACTTCCTCACGAGCGCGTCCTGCGACCCGCCGTTGAACAGCTCCTGGTCGGAGTGCAGCAGCCCGCGCTGCGCTACCAGGTCCTTGTAGTAGGCGTTGTCGAACGCGTCCGGCGTCTGGTCGTCGAACGGCGCGAGGTTGCTGTCGCCGCCGGTCTGCGGGCACGTCTGCTGCCGCGCGGCCGCGAACGTGGCATTGATGTTGGTTTCGGTGTATATGCGGCTGCGGAAGAAGAGGCAGCGCGCGCGCCCCACGGTGTGCGCGCCGGACAGCGCCGTCATTTCGCGAGGTGAGAGCCCCTTCGCCGCGAACGCCGAGACGAGCGACGCGGCGCTGGCGCCGGGTCCCGGGAGGTTGGCGTTGGCCGCGCTCTGGCTCGCCGTGCGCGAGTCCTTCCGGCCTAGTTGCACGTTCCACGTCGGGCCCCCGAGCTGAAATTTTTTACATCGCTGTGGCGTTAAGAGATGTGTACATGTATTGCACACTCCACTCTGCTCTGATATCACTACACTAACCAAGTTCACGGCGTCGCGAGACGCCAAGGCGACGATGTCGGCGCAGGACACGGTTGCCTTGCAGGCCGCTTCGACCTGCGCCTTGATGGCGTCTATCACCTCGTACCCGCGGACGGAGTTGACGTTCGGTCCGGCGTTCTTCTCGCCGGTGAACGTTGGCGTGTCATCCAGGAGGATGGACGCGTCACATCCCTGTGGAAACATTCTCACGCGTCAAACGCACATCAACTAATTAAGGCCAAGAAAGCAATATGAAGTGACTCACATTGACGAAGCAGTCGTGGAAGAAGAGTCGAATGATGGACGCGCCCATCCGCGGCTCCTTGGCGACGGCCTGTGCCATCACCGACCGCACGATGGTGGCCACGTTGGGGCACGTCTTGGCGTAGAACTTGGTCGAGAGCTTCGCATGGCAGGGAAGAAGCACACAGAGGAGAACAAGGACAGCAAAACTCCTCGCGAACAAGAAACCCATACCTAGCTCAGCTGCTACTACTAAACAGAGTACGCGCTACTCATATATGAATGTATCTTCAACAGTTCAGGTCGATCGATAGCTAGTAAGTGAGACGGCACACTCGCGTATTTATAGTGCTTGTCTTAACGATCATTTTAGCACTGCAATCTGCACGTACGTAGTGTAAGACGCGCCTGGTGATTGGTTGCGGTTGTGCGCGGCGCACCATGCCTCGTGCCTGGCATCCAATACCGACGATCGAGCGGCTCATCGGGTTGGGTCGGTCCTCGCTTGTGGGGGACAAAGGGGGAGGGCGATCGGGGGCATCATCGCTTTTCCCCCCTTTTCTTCTCATCTTTGCGTGGTGTGCGAAGGTTCCGAACATTACAGAAAGCGGCACGCCTAAAACTCTGCATTTTAGCGGCTTTTTGCTACCAAACAGTACGTGAGTGCGTGCCCTCGATCGATCTGGTTTCTAGGCGTTTAGATAGGGGAAACAAAAGGCAGCTTAGGGCTCGCTGTTTCGACTTGAGCTTTTGACTTTTAACTTATTTTACACTATTTGTAAATTTCATTTTTTCTATACTTTTAGCTTTTTGAGCTTTTTACCTGTTCTTTTTTCTTGTATTTGTTTGTATTATACGTGATGGGCTAATATATTTTTTTCTATTTTTAATTTTTTTCAAAATTTAATTATGCTAAATAAGCCACTGTCATCTGCAGTGTTTTTCAGCCAGCTACAGTACTTTTCATCTATAAGCCACTAAAAAAAGCTCTTTTCTGCCATATTCTGGCCGGTTGGTATTGTAAAGTATCTTTATTTGGTATAAATACCTCGTAAAGTATTCATAAATGATTTAGGAAAAATAAAATCTATAGCCAAAAATACCGATCACCGTATTCTTGAACTTTGCCACGCATAATGCCTTTGGTTGTCCAGTTTCCTCACTTTATTCCGTCTCTGGTCAAATTGGTTTCCCTACTTACAAAAATGATGTGCGATTAGTCCTTTTCTTACAAAGGAATACGTAGATAGATATCTAACGTGCATGATGGAATGGTTGTAGTCGTTGTCTTGCTGAAGGCGCCATGATGTATCGAGGCAACTTTGTTTATCTATGCAGATATCTAAAAAGGTGTTATTAATCATGCAGGGGCACGGTTGGTGAGCGTAATTAAGGTGGTGATCGGTTCGGCTGAAAAGCTCATGGCTTATGGCTGAAAAAAGTATTGTAACTGACAGAGACTTATTTAGCATAATTAAATTTAAAAAATTTAAAAATATAAAAAATATGTTAGCCCATTACGTATAATACAAACAAATACGGAAAAAAGAACCGGCAAAAAAAGCTCAACAAAAAGCCAAAAGTTCAGAAAAAGACGAAACTTATGAATAGTGAAAAATAAGCCAGAAGCCGAGTTGATCAGAAGATTGACTCGTACCATCACTACCGTAGGTAAAAATAACGATATATGATTATTATTAGAGGTTGTTCCATAATATTACAATAACATTATTATGTATGGCTAAAATTTTTAATAAGACTAATAGTTACCTAATTATTACAATACAACTAGAAATAGAATTAATTCTAGCCAATAATTATACAAATACTGAAATAAGGATGCAAGCATACTATCGTACCTGAGTTTCACCTACAATCTACCAGCAGCTGGTTACTCATCCCATGTCTTATATAGAACATCCACCTCATATACGTCATACTCATTATCAACTCCATTTCGCTCGGCATAGCAGGCCTCCGCGTAGGCATCGTCTGTACCGGATAGATCTTCAGACAGACTAGTGTCTAACAAAGGAAAATAGTAGTAAGGATGAGTACAAAGGTACTCAACAAGGATTAATAACAAATACACAACTTTATGAAGATTAACCAGCATTCCTAGATTCTATCTCATTCCACACCATCTCAAAATAAGAGTTTTTATGTGAGAAATTTGATGATTTGTCCTACCTTTATTTGCAAACAGCTCATTTACCTCATAGTTCATATTAATTGATTATTTGTCCCATCTTTCAATTTCCAGTTGATCATTTGCCCTCTTTGCATTTTCAAGCTATTTTCTATTTTAGCAAAGGTAAAGTACTATAGAAAATGACCAAACTGCTTCTGCTTTGATTCAATGAAGCGTCCCCGGACAGCAGCATCGGCCGGAGGGCGGCGAGGAGCCGCGGCGTGCAGAGCTGCCTCCGCATCTCCCTGTCCCGCGTCGCCTGCCGCAGCGACGCCATCGCCGCCTCCTGCTCCGCGAGGCCAGCGCTGTCCGCGGCCCCGAGCATGGCCATGACGCACCTCTTAACCCCCGATCCAAAGTAACGAAGCAAAGAACCAAAAATTGCCCCATTATCTCTTAGAAGGACCAATATCCAGACTGAAAAAAGGCCAATTTGATCATGGAGCAAAACAGATTGAAATTGAAGTGTCATTTCCCAACAAGAACAATCCAAAACATAGAAGTGACAATTCAAAACAAAAGCACAATAAGGACAGATGGCAAAAAAAAAAAAGCCATCGACGCAAGAATGGGCTCAAGAGCCCCGGGACTGTTTTTTCTAATGAAAAATGAAAACGAAAGATATCCGCTGGTTGCTGCGCATCCACAGCTTTTTGAGACGCAAAGCGGCGAAGGAGGGCCGGCCGGGAAGCTGTGACGCAGCAGATCGATACCACCACACCGAAGCAGGCTTTCATTTCTCCGCCGCCCTCATCTATCAGCCGCTTAATCCGGGGTGTCCGTCGCACGTCCACGGTGGATGGGCTGGACGCGCGTCGCTGGCCATCACCAGCGCGACCGTCTCACTAGCACGCATGTGCCGAGACAGCCGCCGTGCGCGCGCGCGCGTTCTGCTCCACAACTCGAAATCGCACCAACCTGACTGGTGCTACGGCGCGGAGCGGCCGGCCCACCTGGCTAGTGTACGACCTCGGTGCTCCAACTTTGGTGGTGATTGGAGGATGACTCGGTTTAGTTCTATTTGTATTCGTTACAACTGATAGTTTTTCATATAATTGATAGATCTTGGTTGAAAATAAATAATAGTTGTGGAAAGAAGTGATTTTTAGAAGGGTACGAGTGATGAAGAAAGTGTGGATAGATATGTGCGTGAGACATGAACGAGAGGAGTGAGATTTGTGATACATTTGTAATCTCCTGTTTTATCTCTGGAGCGAGGCGAGAGCAAGAGAAGTGAAAAACAACTTCAACAAACTAAATATTTATATTAAATTCTAACTTCTCAAAATAAAAGCTAGAAATAGAAACAATACAAACAAACCCTTTGTCTGTGTGGACTGTTTGTTAGATCGAAGGTCCCAAGCCGTGGTTGCTTGCAGAAATTGATGTTTAAAGGGGAAACGTACAGTTGCAAGCACAACATTTTGCTAATGAGTTGACATCCTCACGTGAGGTAAGTGGCGTCATAAGGTTTCAAGTTATAAATCTATATAAATAAAAATAATAAGTATGATTCAAGACACCTCTTTTATTTTAAGTACAATAAAATATCACAATAATCCTTAAGAAATCTAAAAATTCTCATATTAATTGAGAAAAAAGAAGCACCTCTACTTATTTTAGTGTGTCTAGATTATAACATTGTAGATTATATATAGAGAGAGTAAAAATAACGAGTGCTCCTTGATGTCAGGATACCATAGTCTAAAATAGGTATGTATTGTGTATGAAAAATGTTAAAATTTCTTGGATATCAAGTTTAACTAGTTTACTAACCAGTTCAAACAAGTTTGAACTAAATTTCGAATTGTAATTGTCTTTTTTATGATAGTTTGATTGTAGGTATATACTGATTATATATATAAATCAGCAAAGTATGTGATCTAAATTCATTCAAAACTTTAAATTTGAATATATATTTCAAATTTATACGTTTCATTTGAATTGTTATGGATGAACATATACCTTAAAACTAATATTTTCAAAACAATATACCCGAATTTAAATGGAATTGATGCATTTGAAATCATGGTGCCTGGGAACTATGGTGCCCCATTTCAACGTCCTATATATATACATGATTTAAAATACATCAATTCCATATATATATATAACTCTGAAATAGGGCACTATGGTGCCCAGGCACCATAGTTTCCAATGCATCAATTCCATCTAAATTCGGGTATATTTTTTGAAAATATCAGTTTTAGGGTATGTACTCATCTATAATAATTCAAATGAAATGTATAAGTTTGAAAACATATACTCGAATTCAAAGTTTTGAACGAATTTAGATCACTTACTTTGCTGATTTATATATAATCAGCATATATCTACAATCAAACTATTATCAAAAAAGGTTATTACAATTCGAAATTTAGTTCAAACTTGTTTGAACTAGTTAAACTTGACATCCAAAAGTTTTAAAATTTTTCGCTATGGACATACCTATTTTAGACTATAGTGCCCGTGCACCAAGGAGCACTCGTTATTTTTACTCTATGTGTGTGTTCGAGTTGTATATGAAAAACAACTGTATTATAATTTCTAATCATGCAATTACGTGGATAAATCTGTTAATTGCTAAAAAAAATAAGTAGTCATATTGATCGGGATCTGGCATCTGCGTCTGTGTGACAGGGGCCAATGGTTGAGTCATGGCAAACTAATCCCAGTGGCCAGCTGCTACAAATGGTGAGCATCAATGATAACGTCTTCAAGATAGATGTCAACAATTCTTTCATTCATCCGTTAAGTTGTACATATGCTCCGTACGTACAGGTAGACATGCATGTATTGCGTTGCGTAAATCTTTGCATGTATTTCGTTGCGTAAATCTTGCTTGCACAAATTTAGTGGAGAACAGGTTCAACATACAAAACATCCCTTGCATATATATCACGCGATTGATTTCTTAACAAAAAATCATTGGTATTTTCGACACCCGGACAGAGATCCAACTGCCAATATTCAACCATTCAGATCTAAAATTCCCCTCCAACCACTCTCCACCCTTTTCCTCTCCTTCCAAACAGCCATGGGTGCCGCCTCACTCTTGCTCGTGTTGCTGCTGATGCGGTGCCTCACCAGCGCCGACATGACCCGCTGGAGCTGCACGTAACCGCCATTGTCTCCTCCCTCGGTGCGGCCTCGCCACATCCTCCTCCTCCCACATCGGTCTCCATCTCTCCTTAACTCCTTTTCTTCTTTGGTGGCTATTGTTACTGGATTTGTCACCGTCTCCTAATGCTCGTCGATTCTTGTCGCCCCTGCCACCAATTGCTGTCCTTTGACTGGTGACCAGCAGTGCCGTCACTGCCCTACCGCTGCCACTACCGCCAATCCTTCACTGCCCTAACCTCCCTAATCCCAAATCTTAACACGATAAACCTGAGTCCTAATATAGCGAATTCCACATTAACTTACCACCAGACAAGATAACCTCACTGGCCAAATTTCCAAGCAAATCATAAGATTAAAAATTCAAATAACTTGTAAAAAAAATCATTAGATATGTGTGTATATCGAATTTGAAGATATCTCTACGTTGAACGTATTCGCGTGTCAGCCGCTTGGATTGTTTGACGCATTGAGGTACAGGTTATAAGCAAGCCAGGTCGGCACGGTCTTTATTTATCAGCACTACCAACTTACTTCCCCTCTGCCTCACGTTCATTATCCCATTGACCACTCGCCAGCCAATAATGAAACATTATTCATGCTACCACAGCTACGCAACCACTTTGATGAAGGACGCTAAAGCCATTTAGGTACGACTCTTTGCAACATCTATGGAATCAATCTGCGATAAGTGAACATAACTTCTTCTTCCTTTTTATTAACAGGAACAAACTGTGAACATCAAAAGTTGCCGTGATCGCGATAAATTAACCATGCTATCATATATTCATATGAGTATTCTGTATGCTTACAGGTTTAACAGCCAACACACATATCATTACACTTTGTTGTAACTCCCCAGGAACTTAATCAAACAAGTGTAGTACATGTCGATTCTTTTTATATGTAAATCTGAGCAACACCCCTTGGTTTCCAAGGCCTATCGGTTGAATGGTTGATCAGTATACCACTTTGCCAGTCTTGCAACCACTTGCAAACTTCACTTATCGTCCTTGATTAGTTCGTCTTCCTGCAGTTAAGCCTGACCTCCGTCTGAGTCCCGGACGACGGCAGCAGGTTGCCCATCTTTATCATGGCGGACACGAAGTCGGCCGAGAACCGCGCCGCGTTGGTGCTGTACTGCCTCACCAGCGCGTCCTGCGACCCGCCGTTGAAGAGCTCCTGGTCCGAATGCAGCAGGCCGCGCTGCGCCAACAGGTTCTGGTAGTAGGCGTTGTCGAACCCGTCGGGGGTCTGCACGTCGAACGGCGCGAGGTTGCCGTCCCCTCCGGACCGCGGGCACGTCTGCTGCCGCAGCGACGCGAAGGACGCGTTGATGTTGCGCTCGTTGTAGATGCGGTTGCGGAAGAACTGGCACTGCGACCGGCCGATGGTGTGCGCGCCGGACAGCGCCGTCATGTCGCGCGCCGAGAGGCCCTTGTTGCCGAACATGGAGATGAGAGTGGCGAGGCTGGAGCCCGGCCCCGGGAGGTTCGAGTTGGCCGCGCTCTGGCTCGCCGTGCGCGAGTCCTTGCGCCCGAGCGGCACGCTCCACGTCGGCCCTCCGAGCTGCGCCGAGTAAAACCGATTTTAACACTAGAGTAAAAGTGTAGAACAACTGGGAAGAGTGTTGAAGTCGCGAGACTCCTAAGTACTAACCAGGCTGACTCCGTCGCGAGCGGCGAGCGCGAGGATGTCGGCGCAGGAGACGGTGGCCTTGCAGGACGCCTCCACCTGCGTCTTGATGGCGTCGATCACCTCAAACCCACGCGCCGAGTTGGCGTTCGGGCCAGCGTTCTTCTCCCCGGTGAACGACGACGTGTCGTCGAGCAGGATCGAGCCGTCACACCCCTGGGCGGGCGACCAGACAAACAGCGACGTCAGCACATAAGTTCGCAACAGCAACAGCAGAAACAAACCCACTGCATTTGGCGCCACAGCACAGCACAGAGCTGCCACGCCTTCCATTGCTTACATTGACGAAGCAGTCGTGGAAGAAGAGGCGAAGGATGGACGCGCCCATCCGCTTCTCCTTCCGCACGGCCGACGCCATCCCCGACCGCACGATGGTGGCCAGGTTGGGGCACGTCTTGGAGTAGAAGTTGGGCGAGAGCTGCTGCGCATTCGCGGCGCAGCCGAGAACAGAGAGGACGGCGAAAGCAAGGAATGTCTCCCTGGTGAAGATTGCCATTTCGGCAAATGTGGCTGGCTGGCTAGCTAGCTAGCTAGAGAGCAGAGGACACTGCACAACTCTTGCGAGCTCGATGAGGCGAGATGCATAAGGCGGCCTCCAATTTGTAGTGCTCTGCTCGAGCTCGCAGCCACAAGGCCAGCCTGCACCTGCATGCATGCCCGGCGGCTTCAGTTCCAGCACTGCACCAGGTACAAAATTCCTGGCCAAACTCTGCAGCCGGATTTGGTTGACCAATGTTCTTAACTGAGTTTCATGCATGGACCAATTCATTTAAAAAATTAAGCTGATAACAAAGGATTGATAACTCACTTGTATTTCAATACACCTCCTTATATGTAGACTCTTTTAAGCCTAAGAGGTGAAATAGAAATGGACATAAATTATTTTTTTAATTACATCAATCAGATCTTGAACTAAGACTCCTTAACTCTAATACCATATTAAGTTTCACACATGCACCAATTAATTCATTTAAAAAATTAAGATAACAAAAAGACATGCAATTTATTTATACTACACTTCATTCACAGCTGAGCAACCCTGTCCAGCTGTCCCGGTCTGAACTATTGCATGTGCTGGTTCGTTTGCTCTTTGGGAATATTATACAAAGGCAGGCGTGTGGCTGTGCACGCCACGGGCAATAGTCTACGCACGGGCCAGTCCACCAGCGGTAGCACTGAGACGGCGCACGAGAGGAAGTTTCGCGGGCTGAAGGCACTACACAAGTAGCCTGTAGCACACAGGCACACAGCCGGCCGCAAATGGACCGGATGATACTACTACAGTGCTAGATCCCACTTGCGCTTTGAAGATTGGAGATAACTAATCGGTGCGGGTGTACTCTTCGGAACGTTTAAAAGTTCAATTTGAAGCGTCATTGGTGTAAGTTAGCCCCCCTCTGCTAGCTCCAAACCATTTGTAATCGCCTTTGTAACAAGAAGGTACTAGTCCAACGTTATTTACCTTAAAGAGGGATTATACATACGAAACCCACGGACCCAAGAAGGTACTAGTCCAACTCATCTAAACACCATCTATGGCCCCCATCCTAACGATCGAGTCCTAAAAGGTGGACATAAGGACGACACTGCATGGCGAATTATACGTTCAGGACAAAGAAAATTGATTGAGGATAAGATGATAATGTATCATACTATTTAGCGGTGGCAAATCACTTTCGTTCAACAGTGGAAAATTGGAAGCGTGCGTCTATCACCCACTTAAATGAAATTTCAATCTTGCAACGACCAGCGTTAACTGGGGTCAGCGCCGATTTCTTGTCTGGTAAGCACTTCTTAACCGAAAAGCGATGCGAGCAATGGCTATAAGGGCGCGATCAACATGGCTGCGCTACAATGCTGCGGGCTTATTTGGCACTATTCATAAGTTTCGTCTTTTTCTGAAATTTTGGCTTTTTGTTGAGCTTTTTTGCCGGTTCTTTTTTCCCGTATGTGTTTGTATTATACGTAATGGGCTACCATATTTTTTATATTTTTAAAATTTTTAAAATTTAATTATGCTAAATAAGCCTCTGTCAGCTACAGTGCTTTTTTCAGCCAGCTACAGTGTTTTCAGCCATAAGCCACGAGCTTTTCAGCCGAACCGATCACCCCCTTACTGAGAAGAGTGTTACAGCCTGTGCTCGATAGCAACCGGCCTGCTTGATTTGCTAGATTGGGTGCGTTCTTTTTTGTTACGGTTTATGGCTTTTGATTTTAGTGTGAACGCTCGTATAAATAAATCGAAAACGAATAAGTCATTTTAAAATGACGACAAAAAAATATTATATTTATTTATTTAAAAAATTATAAACCATAAAATTTAAAAAAGTAAGCATTCAGTGCCGTATATGGATAATGCATGCATGGATTCATGGACGTGACCGGGATTGGCAAGCCATGGGTGGGCTATGATTTCTCGCTTTTATGCCTGAAATTGGAAATTTGCGAGGGATAACTCTCGAGGGACAAAAACACTGTTGAAATCTTTAGCAACCTTTAGTTCCTGTTTGGAACTCAACGATTACACAATAATTACGGAGGAAAGTAAACATCCACTCTTACTTGATACGAGGCTTCCCCAGAATTCATGTGAGTATTAATCATGCATTGCCAAAGCGTCACTGATCCAATATCCAAGATTCAATGCAACCTAGCTGTCAGAAAGATCCGAAAGATCCTCAATGTAGCCTAGCTGTTAGAAAGATCCAATAATTCCGATCGATGCTAACGAATCACGATGACAATTCTGCTAGCAAAAGTACGTGATGGTCTGAATTTAAATTTTGTCACTATGTATCGACGTTTCGTCCCTGCTAGGCCAAATTTCAACGATGCTTCTTCCCGGGATGAGCCCATAAGGCTGTCTTTTGGCCGTATTTGGCGACAATGGGTGCCAAACTAGCATAAGAGCAATTCCAGCAGGAGCTCTCAAATCAGAGCCCCTACTTTTGATTTGAGGGCTCCCCCTACTTTTGAGGGCCCAATTTTTTTGCTTCTACTCCAACAGCACCCCTCAAATCAAAGCCCTCAAATCTATTCCACCACACTATGACACATGGGACCCACTCCTGACAAATCCATTCCACCACACTGACACATGGGACCGGCTGCACTGGCACCGGCGCCGAGCTCCACTGCGCCACCGGCGACTACGGCGCCCCTCGCGTGCGCCGGCGGCTCCTCATCCGCACGCTCTCGCCGCGCCGCCCCGAGCACACCCGCGCCCGTCGCGCCGACGCCACCGCCCGGCTGGACCAGCCGCCCGCTCGCCCTCCCACGCCGACGGCCTGAAGCCGCATCGCGCCTGGGCCCGCTGCTCCTCGCGCTCGGGTCGCCGCCGGCAGGTGCAGGGGGCGGTGGGGAAGGCGGGGAGTCGGGGGCGGAGGCAGAGGGGGCGGAGGCGGCTGTGGAGGGGGCGGAGGCGCCGGGGAAGGGGGCGGCGGGGACGGCAGGGGAAGGGGGGGAGTCGGGGACGGCGGGGAAGGGGGCGGAGGCGGCTGTGGAGGGGGCGGAGGCGCCGGGGAAGGGGAAGGGGGCGGCGGGGGAGGCGAGGACGGCAGGGGAAGGGGGGGAGTCGGGGACGGCGGGGAAGGGGGCGGAGGCGGCGGTGGAGGGGGTGGAGGCGCCGGGGAAGGGGAAGGGGGCGGCGGCGGAGGGGGCGGAGGGGGCGGAGGCGGGGACGGCAGGGGAGGGGGCGGAGGCGCCGGGGAAGGGGGCGGCGGGGGAGGGGGTGGGGGCGCCGGGGAAGGGGGAGCCGGGCGCGGTGGGGGCGGCGGGGAGGCGGGGACGGCAGGGGAGGGGGCGGCGGCGGGGGAAGGAGCAAGGAGGGAGGCGCCCTGGCGGAGTGGGAGGGAGGGGACGGGCGGAGGAGCCGAGGAAGCGGAGGAGGCGAGGGCGAGCAGAAGCCGGAGGCGGGGGATTTTTCACCGAGGCGGGAAAAAACAGAAAAATGAGAGCCAGAGTAGGGGGCCCCTGGGAATGAGGGGTGGGAGGGGGATTTGAGGGGCTCCTCAAATTTGAGGGCTCAAGTAGGGACCCTGCTGGACCTCTATTTTTGCCTCAAGCCCTCAAATATGAGGTTTGAGGGCTCAAGTAGGGGCCCTGCTGGAGTTGCTCTAAGAAACCGTTTCGTGCATCAGAAATATCAGATACGTATACAAGTGACAAACTCGTGTTTGCTCACGTATCTTCTCTGTGACAAACTAATGGCCAGTGAAGGAAAAAGGGACACCGAAAAAAGAATCAAGGTGTATGATGAAGTGATCATTGATGTATGTCCACAGGAAAGCAAACATTTTGTACGATCAAGGCTCGTGGTATGCAAGCCATGAAGTAGGCCATGCTAATCATGTCGATCATTTGTGGTTATAAATTGCAATTATATTGTCACATCAAACATCGCGTCAAGATTTGTTCCTATCTCCCATCCACAGTCCTATCCATTTTGAAGAAAAAGCCATCCATTTATCTTTCTTCTCCTCTCATCTCTCTTCTCCATGCCGTTCTACTAGCAGATGACAGGTAATTAAATCGATTTAATTATTTACCTTGATTAGTAATTTCGGTCATAGCCGCTTTCCCAACTTTCGATCACAGACCATATTATCTCGACCACTATCGTATTTGACCACGGTCGTTCACGACCACAGCCACTTCGACCGCTCTCAATCACTCTTTGTACTCTGTAGCCTTCGACCACATAAAGCCTATCGATCATCTACTGTATCTCCGACTACTGTAGATTTGACCACCTCGTCTATTCAACCACTTCAATCATCCGACCACGGCTATTTGACCACTTTAGTCATCCGACCACGGTCATTCGACCACTCTAGCCGTCCGACCACAGCTACTCGACCACTTTAGCCATTGACTAATTAAGCCAGCTAGACAGGTAATTAAGCCAACTAATTAGCCAGCTTAGTTACCTACCGTCTAGTGGCAGGGCGGCAGGCAGGGAGCTGAACAGTGGCCGGGCGGTAGGCCCAGGTGTCAGCTCCACGCCGCTGCCATCTAGTGACCAGGTGGCAGAAATATTATTTTTGCTATTTTCGTACAACTACAACTATTTTTTAAATACAGATTCAAAATATGCTAAAAGTGCCAAAAAAAATTCCATGCGTTTTGGCATTTCCGCACGCACTGTTAAGAATTTTCTACGTACCCGTTCATTTCTCGCAGGTTTCCAAAAGTTCTCGTGTTCCAATTGATGCCTAAACTTTCTCTACTGAAATCTGTACACGTAGGATCTCTTTGGAGGATCAAAACAACGATAGGCCGGAACGCAAGAAGCTCATATCAATTTTCATAAGGATTACTACATGTAGCAAAATTTTATGAGTTTGAGATAACAAATTAAGCACAGGAAAACTGGACAAGAACTCAGTTACGCAACCATTTGAGCACAGATCAGCTAGCGTCGTCTCCCAGTCACAGCCGTCCTGCTGACCAAATTGGAGAACCGCAGGTCAAAAACAGCGATGCCTGCATGGACCGGCCTTTGCGGCAGGCAGCCATGCACGTCCCATAATCTGACCTCCTGTTTGGGCTCTGACTCGGAATTTGGACATTCACTTGCATGGTCTTACTTGTTTGAACGAAAGTGCTCTTACTTGGACTAGGGTTGCTTTCGTGATGGACATTTTAGCACGTCATTCCCTCCCTGGTTATACAAAAAGAGGATGGGCGGTCATTAGAGCAAACTCCTCATTGATGGCAAATCATTGGTTTTGCCACACTGCTCTAGGGGCAGAAAAGTCAGAAATGGCAAAGGAATCAAGAAGCACATGTTTTGACTGGCATATTTGCGAAACCAATGTTTGGGATGGCAAAATTGCGAAGCCCAATGTTTCGGATGGCAAAAATCCAATTTTTTCACTATGAACAAGTGCGAACCCGGTGTTGTCTCCATCCCATTCGACCACCATTCCCATCCCAAAGCCTGGAATCAGAAGCCGAAGCGGAAGCCCCAGCCCCAGCCCCAGCCCCAGCAAGGCAGTCCGGCTCCAGCAACGGCAAGGCCAAGGCACCAAGCAGTTAGCAGTGGCAACTGGTAAGAGCAGGGCGGGTCGTCGGGCTGGCCAAGGAGAGGGGTCGAGCACTCGAGCTGGGGAGGTGGTAGGGGGCCAAGGCGGCAAGCCGGCAACGGGAGGGGTCGAGGGGAGCCAGAGGCGGATGCTCAGCAGGGCGTAACCGCAGGGCGGAGGGTGGCTGGCAGTAGGGCAGGGCGAACTGTGGAAGTCTTGAAGAATTGAAGTGAAGACTGAACTAAAGAGAGAAACTGAGAAAGGTATTTGACGTTTTGAGTTTTTGACTATTTGTTAGGGTATGTCTGAAACTCTAAAACCTGAAATTCGGAAACCATGATGGTATTTCGCTGGTTCTGTGCAAGAATCGCACAACTCAAATGCATGTGCTCCGAAGTTACGGGCATTTTAAAGATTTATTGTTTTGACACGGAGTTGATGAAAAACTTGTAATCATCTACAGGGGAGCAACACAAAAGCGAACTAAAAATGGAAAAAAAAAGGCAAGATGTCTTTAGAATTTGGGCGCTACATTACAATACTCATAGAACATTCAACAACCTCGTCAATGTCTGAAACTCTAATACAATAGCTGAAGAGTACAACCAACTGTATGGCATCCACCATCCCAAGGCTCAAGCAGTCAAGCTTAAAGGGAACTAGGGAACCTGCAGATCATGCATTCCTTCTGCACCGCTGTTCCATCCATTTGCACATATAAAACAGTTTGCTGTCATAAACCACCACTACTACAAAAGAGGCTATATATACTGGATGGCTACATCACATGCGGTTCATACGAAACCGTCTGTGATTAAACTGTCACAGACGATTTATACTGGCAACCGTCTGTGATATTTTCACAGACGGTTCGTGTTAATAACCGTCTGTGAAACTATTACATACAGTTCTTAATACGAACCGTCTGCGGTAAACCTGACAGACCGTTGTCGTATGAACTACATAAGCTAAACTGAGACGAGAGTCAAATTCAAGGCAATTTTATTACAAAAGTGCAAAAAAAAAGGGATTCTCAGATTTGAATCTTCTGGGCTTCATATGCTTCTTCGTCGACTTCTGGAGTTGGAGGATCAGCCGCTGTGTTCTCGAATGCCGTCAAGATTGTCCTTGCCCTCTCCACTTCCTCCTCAAGCCTGGACAAATCATTAGCATGTTCCATAATCTCAAACAGGATGACATGATAAGCTTCCTCAGAATCAGCTGATTCTGCTTGATCGGCAAGGTTATCCATGTGTGTCTGCACTGCCACATGATCTTCCTCCGTTTTGCGCACATTGTAGAGAAGAACGAGGCTGAGGATGGTTTCCCTATCCTGAGCGGCAACGAGACATCTCCGTCGATGGCGGATATGAGATCCAGCTGACGAATGGAAGTGAGTCGAGGAAGGAGAGCAGGGTGTGAGCGGAGGAGCTGCTCTAGACATAAATTGTTGGCCGCCTGTGTAAGGTTGCGTCCGAACAACTCATGATGGATAGATGAGAGGAAGGAGATCAAAAGAATTTTAGATGTCATTATTGAGAAATGTGGTGCTGAAGAAAATGAGAAGAGGACGTACAGTGTGTAGAAGAGCAGGATTATGGCGCGCATATTTAAGCATTAATACAGACGAATCGTATTCCAAACTGTCTCTGATATTAATATCACAGATGGTTTTTACAAAACCGTCTGTGATACTCGACTATCACAGATGGTTTTTTTTATAAAAAACCGTCTGTGATACGAGACTATCACAGACGATTTTTTATAAAAAAAACCGTCTGTAATGTGAGTTATCACAGACGGCTTGGGAGCCGTCTGTGATAACCACCTATTATCACTGACACCTAAACACTGACGGTTCAGGAACCGTCTGTGATGACGGTTCCGAACCGTCTGTGATAAGTCTGTTTGTAGCAGTGCACTGCACCTAGAAGGAAATCTCGTTATATCGTTGAAAGACCCAAATATGACAATACAGAGAGTGAATGATGTCTTAAAAGTTTTTTCCTAACTATTCACTAATTCTTAACTCAAATAACCATAGAGCTATAAAGATTAAGAGAAACAGCCACCACAACACTCAGTAGTAAAAAAACAGGGAAATCAAAACTACCGACGTTATAACTGCGGTACTACCATTGTGCGGTAGTACCAATGTTACACCGGCAATATTATCGCTCCCTCCAGAGTAGGGCAATTAGCCTAAGTTCAAAATCCAAAAACCCCGGAACTTTTGATCCGTAGATCTAGATGATATGAAATTTGGCAGGGATCTACTCTAGAGTATTGTGAACTTATTCCAACAAATAATCATGAAAAATGTGAACAAAGTTAAGACATTTTTCAATTTGAAGAAGAATACACCACACCCAAGTCAAAACCAAATCCGATGAACACAATTTGCTCGTGAGTGGATGATGACCAAAAAAGGTTTAGATGTATTCTCACATGTCACAGCAAATTAGATCACCAAAGAAACCTAGCCAAAAACCCTCGGATCATGAGATAGATCAAAGAGGCCAAAGTTAAGTAAAAACCGGATATATTCTCAAGGATTATCTCCATCTCTTATATATCTTTGGCACAACAAGATCACGAGAAGGGAAGAAAAGAGATCAAAACCAACCAAAATAAAAAACACATCAATCAAGAACAAGAGATTCAAAGAGATGCGCAACGCTTGATGTATTGCTTACTTGAAAAGATATGTTTTACAATTACTTCACCTTGGAGGACAAAGAGTACACAAGGCACATACTCTCAAATCCTAATCCAAAACAAGATAGCACATGAGATATGTTGAATGGTTAACACATGTGTTTTCATCCCAACCTTCTTTTATAGGTGGTCAACCAGCCACCTATTTTTCTTAATGGATCATATTACTATTATAATGGGAGAAACCTGTTAACCCCACACATGGGTTTTACTCACACAAGTTCGCTTATACACGCTTTTCATTGCGTATAAGTTCATATCCACTAAATTTTTAGCTTTGATCAAACCAACTCCACATTGACCTAAATTGCTCTCCAACGTACCGCCCATATGCTGTGGTTTTAATGCAAAATGGTTTATGGTATTTTGGTCAAACTACCAAAATACATTCCTTGATTCGGTCATCACTAACCACTGCAAACAATTGACATATTGCTGATGCACCACTAGCTAGCCACACATCGGCAAGTCCCTCCTGTCCAAATTCCACCGAACCACAGCTCACTTGACCCGTCCAAGCTATCTGGTGTCATTCTATCGTTCGAACTCGTTTTCAACATTTCCAGCCTTTCTCGTGCCATGCTTAAGCTCACCATCTCGCCCCGCATCGTCGATGTTCTGGGCTTCAACTCCTCTATAAGCTTAGTCTCGATCCTCGCCATTAACCACAGTTGACTCCAAGTGACCCTGCATATCTATAGACAAAGAAATGGTTTTCAGGCACAAATTCTTTACAGCTTGACACACGTTAGTAAAAAAAATGCATCATGCAACCGTAAAACAATGACCCAGGTCATCCCAATTTAATCCACAACTCAAATCGCCAAAACCTTATTTTTCTAGGAAGATTGGTACTACCATACCTATAATGCCGGTACTACCGCGCCCCAAACCGATACTACCACTCCTGACTGGATCCCTCTAGAAAAAACATACCACTGCATAGTCAGAGCTACCATCTTGCGGTACTGCCGTACAAATACTTGCGGTACTAACGTCCTGCGGTCTGACCGCATTCACAACCGCGCTACTACTGATTTTTCTGGAACTTTCAGAAAACAGTTCAAATCAAATGTAATCTTTACAAAATCACCTGACTACTCTATAAAACTTACAATGATTTATCACAACATTATCCTAAATATTCTTACATAGTCATTCAATCTAAATAGAAATTGTACTTGAAGCAAAGAGCCAGTACAACAGCATCAAGCATTAGACTGACAGAGACCTTCTCTTATGTAACTGTGTTATGAAATTAGTGAAGTTTCACGCTGATTTATAGTCATATACATTTAAATATTTTATAAATACTGAATGTTTGAATTATCAATTTTTGTAAGTGAGGAGGTTTTTGGTTTTGGCGCAGCCGCAGTGGGGTGGAATGGGAAGTAGAAGCGTCAAACGTAGAAGCGAGTAAAAAAGCGTGGTGCTGGCCACTCATGCCCTCCTCACGGTAGCGCCGCCGCCGCAGCAGCGAAGCAGCCTCCCCCATCAGCGAGGACAGAGAGCAGCCGCAGCGACCCAGCGCAACAACCTCACATGGCCACCCTGCCCGGTGGGCCCCATCTTGCCTGCGCCGCCGGGGACGCGATGCAGGTCGACCCGCCGCGCGCCTCCGCCGACGAGAAGGTGAGCGTGTCCCCTCCTCCTCCTCCTCCTCCTCCGCCTCCGCCTCCGCCGCCGCCGCCGCCAGAGGCCCCGGTGGCCTAGGGGCTAGGGTTTCCCATTTCCGCCCTCCTGGATCTGCCTCTGTGGTAGATCTGTTAGTTGCTGCGCACAATCGTTTCGGCGAGCTGGTTGCGCTCCCGATCTGCTGGGCGATCTGTGGTGCCCCCGCATTTTGGGGCTAATTCTGAGGTGGATTAGCGTTGAGCTCGACCGTTAAGCTTTGCTTCGCGGGGAGGAAGACGTGCTGGCCTCCTCTGGCGCGGTGGAGGCGCCATGCAAGCGTTTCCACTCTCGTGGTAGTCGTAACGGCAGCTAAAGCTGTCGACTTTTGTGTTTTACAAGTTTCCTTGTAGTTTGTTTCCGGTTTTCATGTTTAGATGGGATGAGGATTCATGTGAAGTGGCAGCTGAGTTGAACAGTTAGATTGTTGCCTGGTGCATTTCAATGGCCTCTTCAGCTGCTGGGGATTGTTGTTTAGTTGCGTGAACGTGGATTTCCTTTTTTTTTATTTGTCCATTAATTTCTAGGTATTTTGAAGTGAGCATTGCCGTTTCTGTTGGTGATGTGGCATCAAAAAAGGCATAGGTGCTCATTTTGGTTTCGGCATTCGGTTTGGTCGGCTAGATACTGTGCTGTGTTGGTACTTGTTAATTTGGCTGCTTTCAACCAGATGAAGCTGTCAACTGCTAATCCAAAGTAGCTCCCCAAGAGCCGGAACATCCGATAGTTCTAAGTTTTGTGAACTATGAACATCATGAGCTTGGACTTTTCTGGTTGGTGCTGGTTATTTTGCTTACGTCTTGCCTAGTCTCATTGTTGTTTTGTATCATGTGGCAGCATGGTGCAACTATCATCGGAGGAAGTGATCCAGTCACAGGCCATATAATTTCGACCACTATTGGGGGAAAGAATGATGAGCCCAAAAGGGTAAGTTTTTATTTTATAATAAAGAAAGCCAGACGACTTTGCTAAACTGAATAACATGAATAGAGTAATGACATTCTAACTTTACTCCGATTTTGTGTCCTTCAGACCATCAGCTATATGGCTGAACGAGTTGTTGGAACTGGATCGTTTGGTGTTGTCTTCCAGGTCAAGAGACAGCTTCCTCATCATTTTTTTCTCGCTGACTTACATAGCTTCTTCGCGCTAATGTTGTGTGCATGCGTGCAGGCTAAATGCCTCGAGACAGGCGAAACTGTTGCCATTAAGAAGGTTCTACAGGACAAACGATACAAGAATAGGGAGTTGCAGATAATGCGATCAATGGATCATTGCAATGTCATTTCTCTGAAGCATTGTTTCTTCTCTACCACAAGCAGAGACGAACTTTTCCTTAACTTAGTCATGGAGTTTGTTCCTGAGTCACTTTATCGTGTCCTGAAACACTACAAAGATATGAAGCAGAGGATGCCACTTATATATGTCAAACTGTACATGTATCAGGTTTGTGGTGGTAGTGTTGTCTTGATGCTTGACTTAGAAGAGTTTTGTTAATTTATTGGCACTGTTTTCATATCTCATGCAGATATTTCGGGGATTGGCTTACATTCACACTGTTCCTGGAGTTTGTCACCGAGATATAAAGCCTCAAAATATTTTGGTATTATCTTTTTCCCCCACTTAGCATGTGCCTGACCTGTTCACATTACTTTAACTGGAAATTGCCGGCTTTGATTGTTTTGTGTTTATTGGTTTGATAGGTTGATCCTCTTACCCACCAAGTCAAGGTCTGTGACTTTGGGAGTGCTAAAGCGTTGGTATGTAAATGCTCTAATGATTAAGTTAATAATGTTATTGTCGGTTCTATGTAGGGTCTTATTTCTTGCAGAATTGGCGGAAGTTAATAGCTATAGCTAATGCATTACAATAGCATGCTCATATTTTAATTTGTGTGCCATGATACAACATACTGTAGAGTGGGTGTTGTCATGGTTGTCACGGCGTCGCCTAGGTGATGCCATGTCGTCCTGGCGGTTGGAAGGGGACGCCAAGGCTATTCGCCTAGCCTGCTCCCACCGCCGGCGCCGATCTCCAGCTTGCTTCCGCCGCCGGCGCCGATCTCCAGCCTGCTTCCGCCGCCGGCGCCGATCTCCAGCCTGCTTCCGCCGCCGGCTTCCCTCTCCAGCTTGCTCCTGCCGCCGATGCCCCTCTCCACTGCAACTGCCGTGCTGGCCCTCTCTGCCGACGTAGCAGGTAGGCTGGAGGCGAGCTGGCCGATGCAGTAGGCAGAGGGGGGCTGGCAGCTGGAGGCAGGAGGCAGGGAGGGGAAGAGGGCGGGGGTGGCAGGGGGAGGAGGCGCCGGGCGGGGAGAGAGCGGAGAGAGGAGTCGGGAGAGAGAGAGGAGATTATATGGGGGAGTGGGAGAAAGAGGAGTCGGGAGAGAGAGGAGACGGGATTGTATGTACTCATCATGTATATGTATGCATGTATAGCGTATGCCTCGCCGCATGGCGTTGCCATGGTGTCCGGCGCCTCTTAGGTGCCATGGTCACCAATTACGCTGTGACAACCATGGGTGTTATTATGTTAGGTATGGCATTTCTGTTTTATTCAAAGTAACTAAGTAAGCAATATGTTACTTCTACTATGGTTATTGCTTTAATGTTAGCCAATAAAGGACACCATTAATAATCAGTGCCAGGTCCTCTATGTTGACCTTGACCGGCCAAACTATATATACTTATATACTTTAAGGTTGTGGGGTTGGATTTGAGTTTTTTGTTTGAGGAAACCTTTAGCTTTCTTATTTTACTTACAAGGGCATCCCAGAATCTGTGGTTTCGACTGACTGCATAGGTTTAGTTATTATTCTTGGAAAAGATATACTGTTGCATCATGCTACTAAATTCTATATAAATGAAGATGTGTTCTCTCTTGTTCAGCCAAGAGATAATAAAACACATAATGGTCAAGAACTCAAGATGGTGATAGTTGGTCCATCAAATTGGGTGGTGACTTTAAAGAATAATGTTATTTGTATATGTTTGTTTTAGCTTTGAATTGATAAGATTGTCCTCTCCTGGTCTGTTGAATTTTCTCCTCGAATAACTTCTAAGAAAACAATTTTTTGAATTGTGACTAATTGAGGCACGTTGACTGCTACTGTTGATTCTGTTCAGATTGGGCATGATCTTTTTGGTGTCCATACATTTATTGGTCAATGCATCACATGAAATACTTCTAGCATTCTCAAAATGGAAGTTGACTGAACAAACCTCTAGATAGAAACTGCTTCTACCACAAGCCAGAAATATAAAATTTTGAAAATTTCTCAAGGATATTACTATAATGTCATATACTAGCATTAAACTTTATAGCATGATGCAATAAGATGTATGAATAGTAAGTAGTATTGTGTGATGTTTGCTGTTTACTTTGTGCAAGAATAATAATTTTGATTAGCTTTTCTAGACTTCGATTGATGAAATCTGTACTTTGCATAGCTTCGAAATTTTTAATTTGATTACCCTCCAACATTTTTCATCTCGTTAGGTTTATATGTTCTTTTTGTCCACATCAATCTTTTAATCTCATCGTTTAACATGCCAACTTATCAGGTTAAAGGTGAAGCAAATATATCATATATATGCTCACGTTACTATCGTGCTCCTGAGCTCATATTTGGTGCAACTGAATACACAACATCGATTGATATATGGTCTGCTGGATGTGTTCTTGCTGAGTTGCTTCTTAGTCAAGTAAGTGTTTTTTCCCTTCTTTTTTTTCTTCTATTTTGGCTTACATCTGTTTACGTCTTTATTTGTTACAATAACATCTCAGCAGTGAAATTACACTAAATGCATCCTATTTCTGCAATTTTATCAGCCTCTGTTTCCCGGTGAAAGTGCTGTGGATCAGCTTGTTGAGATAATCAAGGTACTTTATGCGCCTTAAATGGATTCTGCCATGAATTAGTTTCAGAAAAAAAGCGTTATTAACTTACTCTGGTACTTTCAAGAATTGAAGAAAGCTAACTCCTTGCAGGTCTTGGGTACTCCAACACGAGAGGAAATCCGGTGTATGAATCCCAATTACACAGAATTCAAGTTTCCTCAGATAAAAGCATGCCCATGGCACAAGGTATGTGCACCATTTTACTTGCGCAATTATATTCAGTGGTAGAGTATCTTCGGTGAGATCCTGTCTAAAGAGAATTTGTATATAATGCCTCTACAAGAGTTCACACAACTTCAGTGGGGTCCCTCTAGTTTTGTTCCCTAAAAAACTGGACCTGCATGCAGATTTCTCAATGCTGAGGGGTGTTTTGCAACATATCAGTTAGTCCTGTGATCTACAGTACCCTGTTTAGGTTCCCCGCTCAACATCATCCCATACATTTAGCACTCAATTTTTTGTGATTAATATCCCAATAAACTACTACATGTGAAGTACCAATATGTAAACTTTACTAGTCTTGAGTGGACATAAATGAATACTTGAAACTTCAGTGCACTACATGAAATATGACTTGCCTGCCAAAGTTCCTAATGAATTAATTGCCTCAAAACTCTCAATGGTTATGCTGTAGATCTTCCACAAGCGAATGCCTCCAGAAGCAATAGATCTTGTGTCCCGTCTTCTTCAGTATTCACCAAATCTGCGATGTACTGCTGTAAGTTTTCTCATGTCTAGTTGCTTGGTTGAAAATCTGTTTGCAGTTGCATTTCTATTGATCATTACTCATGCTTACAATATGCTAGAAAATGCCATATGACAGAACTGTACTAATGATAATTGTTGCAGACTCTCAGTGCTCATTTGTTTAGTTCAATTTTGTGCATCCATACAAATAATCCTATTTTCATCACATTGTTGTGTGGGACCCAGGGATCTAAATCCCAGTGGTAAATGGCTTGTGACTGTAAATCCTGGTGGGTACTGGGATCTGTAATATTAGTCGGTTTTGGTGATTTTTAGGTGCTAGTTCGAAAGAATTTAAGAACCAATGTTGTTTCAAGGTAGAGGAAACATCAAAATTGATAAAATACAAAGAAAAAACCCACCTTCCTGGAAGCCACCAGGAAACCGGGGTTACCGGCTGGTTACTGGCTTCCCTGTGGACTGTGGTGTCTGAGATTTGCTCAAAATCCTTGAAATGAAACCCTGGTGTGACCATACCCTCCCTTTTTGCATGTGCATCTTGTTAGTAACTCAACAGGGGCTATTTTCTTGTGACGAAGGCAAAACAATATAGCATTTCTGGAGTTTTACGAGACTACTAGAGTACTACTACTAGCTTCTTCCTCTTGAATAAGATTCTTGTCAAAGCCTTGCAAAATAATGACTCATAAATTTATAATAGGACACAGATTTCATGCTTTTTTCGCACACATAATAGAAGTTAGTCAATAAAACAATCATCCTGTGTGAAGCTTTGGTCGCTTATCATTATCTCTTAGATATATGTTCTTTCTTGATAGTAACTTGTTGCATTTGGTTCTTTGGTTAAGAGTGTAAAGCTTTTTATAGAGTAAATGGCATGGCGGGTCACTGAACTTGTGCAGGTGGCTCATCTGGGCCACGGTACTTAGAAAATGCATATCTAGGTCACTGAAGTGCATTGAGTCATCAATCATCCTTTGACGTGGTACCCAGACCCACCCTTTTGGTATTAAACCCCTACTCTACCCCCGGTCCCCCCCCCCTCTTTCCCTGTCCAGATTGAATGCACCGCCACCCCCACCACCATTACTGCTGTGTTCGTGCCATGTGGCCGCTTTAAGAAATTTGTTCTCCAATTTATTTTCCCCCTTTCTTATTTCTTCTTTTCTGACCAAATTTTTTCCAACCCCCAAGTCCTCCATGGTAGAGCTCCCTGGTCCGGTGTGCTTCAACCAAGTCATCTTCGCATTAATGGATGGCCTGAACGAGAAGACATTGTAGGGCAAGCTCGCCGCGGCGGCGACCAAGCTGCTGCTGTGTTAATGTTGTCCCTGGAGATGAAGAACAAGGTGCTAGCACAGATGGAAGGAGATGGGGTTCGGGAGATCACTCAAAGCCAAATCCAGGCAGGGACAAAGACGGCGGGGTAGCAGGATCAACAAAGGTCGCCGGAATCGTCACTGTTTGCATTGTAGTTGGAGACTTGAAGTAGAGAGAGAGAGAGAGAGAGAGAGAGAGAGAGAGAGAGAGAGGAGAGAAAGGGGTTAAATGCAAATTTTTGCCATGTTGGCAACTGTCAACATGCCATGTCAGCTTGCAGTGTCTGACAGGACTAGTTTGGACCTGGCATGACCCACTTAACACACTTTAGTGACCTAAATGTGCATTTTCTAAGTACCATGACCTACATGAACCACTTGCACAAGTTCAACGATCCACCGTGTAATTTACTCTTTTTATATATATGGTGAACTTATTTGGGTCGTTATGGAGGTCACGTCGCCTCTTCATTGAGTCCATTGCTAATTGCATTATTGTTACAGCTTGACGCATGTGCTCATTCATTCTTTGATGAGTTACGAGAACCACATGCAAGACTGCCAAACGGCCGTCCATTTCCTCCACTGTTCAACTTTAAACAGGAAGTAAGTGATTTCAAGAATCTTATTTTGTTACTCTATTCCTAAATATGCCCTTTTGGGCGGCTTGCAGTCACTTTTTGACTTTCGACTATCAATATATGTAGTAGAACTAGATTGGCCATGTAAAAACGACAGTAGTAGATTTGTTATTAAAAACACTTTCAATATATTATACTTGTGTTGCATTTTACCAGTATATTGATCTAGAAATTAGTGGTTGAAGGTGCATGTTGGTTGTTGGAGACTGAAAAAGTCGACAGATTTGGCATAGGTCCCCTGCTTTTTGCAGCAATATATTTTGTTATATAATCTGGACAGATTACTAGCTTAGCAGAGATGCTTCCGTGTAAAGGTTACTGAGCAGTAAACTCTTCATATTACCTTGTTCTTTTGCAGTTAGCAAATGCATCCCCAGAGCTTGTCATCAGGTTGTTGCCAGAACATGCTCGACGGCATTCAGGATTTAATTCTTTGTTCGGCACTGGACCATAGGGAAGGATGTGCGGTATGTCCGCCTTTATGCTGGACTGCTGATACCTGTGTATGCCAAAGGGCAACCCGCATTTCTCACATTTTAGTTCCTGACCATCTTCAACAATGTTCCTCTAATGAGGTACCGTACTCTGAGCTGGTCTTACGATCCAATGTTGAAACATGAGGCCATTGTGTCCAGAACAAGCCAAGAACGGCTCAAATAGCTGGAGGGCATGGTGGGTGTATTGTTAAGCTATGGAGGGTAACTTAATATCAACTTCTGTTTGTATGATTCATGTCTGTACTCTGTAGTGCACATGTACCTGTTCCACATGTCCTGTTCGCAACTGATGTAATCATGTAAATGTTTTGATCCAAATGCACGTTATGTTGATGGTCAATTCGTACGTCTGCCACACCCAATATATGCCCGTTGTTTATTATGCATTTGGCGATCTGTAGAATGATCTATGGTCATGTATGCTTGGTCATGTGTGCCTTCGAGAGCAGCCAGTCCAAGATTGATCTGGTCTGTGTGTTGCGTTGGGTCCTAGAAGTTTGCGACTGATGCTGTTCAGATTAGAGAGGAGTTCTCATCAAGGACCAGCAATTGCAGTAACAAAGCCTCATCTCTAGGACAATTCAGGATTGGCAAAAGCAAAAGTAGAACTACTTCTGGAGCACTTTTTTTTTTGGGGGGCAGTTCCATAAATCTTAGTCGCCTGAAAAGTATAGAAGAAGCCTATGAGGATTCAGGGAGCGCATAGAACTCAGTTCTTTCTAATTTATTAGGTGATTGCTAGCGTCCGGATGTATTGGGAGCGTTTCCATTGTAAGCCCTTCTCAAAATGGTGCAACATTTGCAATGCTGCGAGTAAAATAAATTAACTGACGTAAAAATGTTATCTTGCAACAAATAAAATAATAAGAACTATTGTATCAAAATAAATGGTCATCCTGTAGCAATCAACTACAAATTATTACAACATATTAAAACCCCAACTATAAGTCATTAGTCAAAGCCTAAAAGAACAGATCCATAGAAACTGCCTTAAGAATCCATTTCGTTCAAAAGTCGGTTTCTAAAAGCAAAATGCCATAAGTGCCTTAAGAATCCATTTCGTTCAAAAGCCGGTTTCTAAAAGCAAAATGCCATAAGCTATTTGGGACATGATCTTAATTAGTTTTGTTTTACAATTTATTATCTCAGATTTCTTGTGTTTTTATATGTCCCATCCAAATGGTATTTTATGCAATTTTTCTTTGTTTTTCAATCCTCTGTTTTGCACTTGGGTTCCTATCAAATTTATTTCCGTACTATTTTGTTTTTAGTCTAAACGTCTAACATATTTTTAGGTTATTTAGTTAGTTAAGGAATCTTAATTTTAGCCAAATACATCGCGAAGGATTGTAATTGAAGTACATCCTTTTTCAAATAATTATTTAGCATAATACCCTAGTGGGGTTATAGAAACGTACCTCCAATAGAATCACCTAATTGTTGCCACATTCTTTTAGCCAACCATCCTGTGATTCTACCCTAATCCACAATTATGTGGCTTGTTCCTCATTGTTAGCTAGCTGACTCTGTCTCTCCCTCCCAATTTGCAGGAACCCGCATCCAGGAAATTGGGATGGCACCTACGGCCGCAACATCCGGCTTCGAGGACGAACTTGACCGGGGTTATGCCAAGTCATCGGCTGCGGCCATGCTCGCTGGGCTCGTGCTGCCGCTCGTCGAGCTCGCCATGGTGTGGTATGGGCGCTGCACTGGACCTGCTGCAAATGTGTGATCCTTTACCACGGAATTGCAGATATGCAGGCTGTGATTGGCGCCAACGAAACGATGGTGACATTTTGAAGGTTGAAGCTCTTTCGACTGCGCATTTTGATTTTTCTAATATTCGACGATTTCGGTGGCAACAATGCCATCAAGCTAATCATCCTGGCCGCTGGACTCGATCGGATCAATGAGGAAAGTTCTAATCAGTTCATTTCCTACACGTCTTTTGTTGTGGATGGGCTCGTTGTTGTTTGCATGACGTACGACACATGGAACCTTAATTTGCATGCTGCATATTCCTCATGCAATTCCGAAGGATGCGGGACGGATCGCGCATGTCAGAGCTTCGTCTTACCGTCGACTTCGTCGATGCTATGTCCAAAGGGTGGGCGTAGAAGCTTCATCAGACCGTCTCGTGGTCGAGGTTTCCTTCGATCACATCATGGTTGTATACATCTTATTTGACCGCCTTACGGTCGAGACTTCGTTCGACCACCTCGTGGTTATAGACGCTTCGTCCGACCGTCTCGCGGTCATGACCTCGTCCAACTGCCTAGCGGTCATCACGTCATTTGACCGCCATGTGGTCGTGACTTCGTCTGACCACCTCGTGGTCGTAGATGCTTCGTCCGATCGCTTCATGGTCGTGGCCTCATCCGACCCCCTTGCGGTCGTAGACGCTTTGTCCGACCGTCTCGCTATCATGCCTTCGTTTGACCACCTCGTGGTCATAGACACTTTGTCCGACCATCTCGCGGTCGAAACTTCGTCCGACCACCTAGTGGTTGTAGACGCTTCATCCGACTGCCTCACGATCGTGCCTTCGTCCGACCACCTTGTGGTCGTAGATGCTTTGTTCAACCACCTCACAGTCGTGCCTTCGTCCGACCACCTCGTTGTCATAGACACTTCGTCCGACTATCTCGCGGTCGTGACCTCGTCCGACCGTCTCGCGGTCAAGACTTTGTCCGATCGCCTCGCCGTCATGACTTCGTCTGACCTCCTCGTGGTCGAGGCCATCACACCGCCTCGCGATCGGGATTTCATCCGACCACTTCGTGGCCAAGACTCCAACGAGTCCATTTCAAAAGCCTCGACGGGGCTCCTTCGTCTGCATTACGAGACTTCGTCGTCCTCCTCGTAGGCATCTCCCAGGAGGGGCGGCCCGACCCACAACTCTGCCTTGAAAGCTCGGCCTCGATGGGACGCCTTTGGTTGCACCGTAGGACTTCATGCCCTCCTCGTAGGCATCGCCTTGGAGGGGTGCCCCGACCCACGACTCCTCCTTTATGTGCCACCCACGTCAGAATAGGACCTCGACGACACGGCCGTAGCCTCGGCGTCGGAGTGGTTGGAGATACCAATTGTATCAGGTCGCTCATCAGGACCTTCGTGTTTGCTGGCGGGGGACGGGGCTGGTATAGTTGGTCACGTCAGCTCACCCCACACTTGCTGTCGAAGGAGTACTGTTGTAGGGGTGGCCCAACCCCTGTGACTGGACCTTGTGACTGGCACAATATGTAATATGCCCAATAGTACAGAGAAACATATCAATGTACCCTCACATTTTATAATAATTAAGGGGTAGGATGGGAATTTCCCGTCCTACCCCTATATATATATATATATATAACCCCAAGAGGGTTATGAGGGGGCTAAGGTCCACTCATTTTATACACAAATTCTCTCTCTTTAGCTCTCTTGGTACTGTCTCCCATAGAAAAGGGTACCTTGTAAGAAAATTAAGTTTTTTTTGCATCATGTCAAAATTGATTTATCCCTATTTACAATGACTTACCATTGATTTGGACTCAGTGTGGCATTGCGATGGCTTTTCAAAAGCCTTTTCCCCCTATTTTTGGATATATCAATTAGAATCGCCCTTTTTGGGAGATATGGTAGGGAATTTTTATTGGGATCGATAAAGATTCATGTGACTAAATAGAGTCCATAGCATAGTACATCACAACATAGCAATCGCAAACTGTCCCTTGGAACAATTTTGACGATTTAACCTATTTCAAACTATTGATCTTTATGGTGAATTCCATATATATTATCTGGGGTTCAAAAAAACCGGCGGGGCTAGGAAGTAGCTCTTTGCAGTTTTGTGAACTATAGTGTCGTCTCTTCACCAGTCCCCATACTCCCAAACAAGGCATATCAACCAAGTCTTATTATATAGTCCACAACAACCTGAAGATGTAGGCCATCCACGCAGGAGATGGAGGCCGTTGTTCAAGGAGCAAAGGTTGCCCCAGATGGATCAATTCATTTCCTTTGTAGACCTAAAGATTGCTCACGCACCTCAATTGATGATGGGCTAATGGTCACTGCCTCACTGGTATCAAGTTATGAAGGCTCAACCAGGGTTCTTTTTATCAGCCGGATTTCTCCGAAAACCTGCGAAAACCGAATTTGCCGGAGCCCCAAGTAAAAGTAAAAACCGGTCAAACTGATTCAATTTTTGACTATAGGATAAAATGATTCTCAACCATGTAACTAACAGCAAGTGCTAGCCTAACCTAGTTCTTAGATTCTTTGTTCGCCTATAAAAAGATTATTTGTTGTTAGATTTAGTAGCTTTGAGCTTATGTGTTTCAGTGATTGCACCTGTGTTGCTGGTGGTAAGTATTGGCTGTAGGCCAGGATCTCCTGTTTTTATGCTAGTTAGCTAAGCTAGCCGGATGCCTGCACTAGATTTGTCGGATGATGAACAGTACCTCTTAGTTTTGGTAAAATGGGGAGGCCCTCGAGGTGTCCTGCCTTCCTAAAACAAATACAGCAATCTGTATGGCAAGAAGAATCTCATGGTCGAGAGTCACATCATAGCTGTTAAAATCCAACTTGGAGTAACACTGAAGTATAAGTAGAAAATACCAATCATTCAGATTTAAAAAAAATTCATGCAATGTTTAGAACATCCACCGGTTCAATCAAACTACGGTTGTTAACTTTCTTCTTCTAGTGATTTTTTTTAAAAAAACTTTCTTCTAGTAATTCACCGTCCTCTGTAACACCGTGCTTTGCTTCCTAACTTTGTGACAAGCCATTCCGGGGAGGAATGTTCTGCTCGTTACTAACTACATGAAACTACTATGTTGTTTATACCAACATCCATATTTACAATCAAATAATATTTGGTATATTGCTTCTAATTCGTTGTCGTATATAAAAACTCCTTCAAACACCCAGCTTTCCATTTCTACTCTGTGTCATGCCACCTGGTGATCGAAGTGGAGGAATGCTCTGCTCGTTCCTGAAGAAGTCACCAGGATCCACCTTAGCCTTCACCACGGCGAGCCTCTCAAAGTTGGCCTTAAAGTATGTCTCCCCCCAAACCCTCGCCTTCTCATAGTTCGTCACGCCATCGTCGTCGTTCACGCCGAGGTCCAGGTCTCTGTAGTTCACGTACGCGCCCCTCGGGTTCTTGGACACGTACGGCTCCATCTCTCTGTACAGCCCCCTGATCCAGCCCATATGCTTCTCAGCCGTCTCTGTCCCGTTCTCCGACCAGAACCCGTAATACTGGAGGTTGTAGAGCTCCTGCCGGTGCGGGAACGGCGTCACCGACGGAGCGACGCTGCCCATCCTGCCGCCGTAGGGGTCGAGGATGAGCAGCCCGGCCCCGTCCTTCAAGAACCAGCTCCAGGTGCTCTCCCACACGTGCCGTGGGATGGGTTCTTGCACGTAGTCCGACTTGGCCTTGAAGTACCTGTCCGGCTTGTTCCCCCTGTCCAGGAGCAGCTCAATCGGCTTCCCCGTGCCGTAGAACGCGAAGTAGAGGACGGATTCGATCCATGTCATCTCGATGCAGTCCCGCTGCTTCACGCCGAGTTCCGGGAACCTCTCGTCCATCGTTGCGACGAGGCTGCTGCATGTGCCGAGGTACAGGGACTCGAACCGCGCGTCCTGGTTCTGCACGACGACGCGGAGGAAGACGTCGCGGGGCAGGGCGGGTGCTACATGTTGCCACTTGGTGAGGAGATCGGTGGCGGACTGGTTTCTTGGCCGGTGGATGGTGAACACCGTGATGGTCGCCGGCACGCGCACGAGCCGGAGTTTCCAGGACACGACGATGCCGAAGCTCCCGCCTCCGCCGCCTCGGATGGCCCAGAAGAGGTCCTCCCCCATGGTGGCCCTGTCCAGGAGCCTCCCCTTGGCGTTCACCATGACGGCGTCGAGGACGTGGTCGGCAGCGAGGCCATGCTTCCGCAGCATCAGGCCGAAGCCACCGCCGCTAAGGAACCCGCCGACTCCGACCGTCGGGCCCACGCCAGCCGGGAACCCGAGACGGGTGCTCTTGTTGGCGATGGCGTAGTACAGCTCGCCGAGAGTCGCGCCGGAGTCGACCCACGCCGTCTCTCTCCGGACGTCAACGCGGACTGCGCGCAGCGCCGCCAGGTCGACGACGGCAAATGGGCAAGCCGCGTTGAGGGAACGGTAGGAGAGGCCCTCGTAATCATGGCCACCACTGCGCGCGCGCAAGCGGACGCCGTGTCGCGCGCCGCAGCGCACGGCGGCCTGGACGTGGGAGGCGTCGGTGGCCTCGACGATGACGAAGGGCGTCGGGGTGGCCGGCGTGACGAACCGGAGGTTCTTGATGGAGAACTCGAGGACGGATGGGTAGGACGTGGACGCGTGCGTGTAGAGGATCCCCGGAGGCAGTTGGACGGCGAGGCAGTTTAGAAAGTTGGTGGTGTTGGTCGCCGCAGTGGCCACGGCCGAGGAGACGGTGATGCAAACGGCGAGCAGTGCAAATACGAGGCTCCGAGACGTGGCCATCTTGTTGTAGCTTCGTTCGAGGCTGAGGCTCCGAGACACAGGATGGAAATGGAATTAGGCCGGTAAACTCACTAGTCAGAACCAGTAGGAGTGTACCCCGTGTGCTAGTTTGATGTTGGTTGTATCTGCTATGTCTTATTTTGGCTGGTTTTTGTTAAAAGATAAGTCTTTACGGATTTGCTATACAAAACTTTGGTCAATTTTTTAATCTTTGTATGTGCTTCAAGGTTTGTGAAATATTTAATCTTTCTAGGATTTGCTGAAAATCAGTCACATAATCTTTCTTTTCTAGCAGGGGCGTTGACGGCACACTGACAGACAACATCGTGCTGGGACGGTGAGAGGGTGGTTATTTGTTATGGCATGTATAACAGGGTAATATAGTCTGTTTATAAGAGATGTCATATAGAAATTTTGCTGAGGTGGATGAAAGAGAAAAAGAACCGAACGCGTCAAATTCTATAGAACAGTTATTATCACGGGTAAACTGTCGAACAGAACGAAGGTTACGTATTATAGAGGGAACGACTAGGACATCGTTAAGAAGAAATTTAGAAGAAGGTGTGTGGAGGAACAAATGACCACGAGAGGTGACAGGGATGTGAGAGCCGTTACCAACAGTGACAACCGAATGAGAGGGGGATTTGGGGGAGAGAATTATACCATCGTTGGACGTCATGTGGGAGGAGGCGCCACTGTCCATCACCCAGGGGCCGTTTCCCTGGACGGCAAGCTGGTTCATGGCGGTGAGGAGACCTTGCTGATCCCAAGTCGGTGCAGGTGGAGGAGTCACTGGCGATGATGCGAAAACGGTGTGGGCCTATGGAGAAGAACCGAGAATGCCCAAACCTGGAGACGGTGAACGCCAAAAAGCTGCGCCTGGGGCAGCCGCCCAAGGATTGAAGAAAATCCATGGGCCGGCGGGCTGCGGGGTCGCTGCAGGTGGAGCGCGCAATGAAGTGGACGAGCCTCCGTTCGACTTGTTTCGGCGGTTCTTGCCACCGCGTTTGAAGTCGCGGCTGCCGCTGGTGTGTGGCGAACTCGAAGGCGTGCTTGTGGTTGACGCACGGCACCCGCCCGGCCCGCAAGGAGAAGAAGACGTGATGAGGGCGGTGTCGGAGGTGACCTTGACTTCATTGGCCAGCCGCAGTTCCTTGAGAGTGAGCATGGAGCGTGCCTTGGCGAATGAAGGGAACGGGGTGGCATTGGCGATGTCGTCAGCGGTGTTGGAGAAGCGGGGATTGAGGCCGCGAAGCATGTTGAGGACGAGCTGGGAATCGGAGACGGGGTGGCCGACGTCGTGCCGGGAATCAGTCAGCGTTTTGAGGCGCTGTGTGTATTCCGAGACGGAGAGATCCCCTTGAACCAGAGAGTGGAATTGGTTGCTGAGGAAGATGGCACGAGGTTCCTTATTGTCACAGAACAAGGTCTCGATGGCGACCCAGAGGTGACGAGCAGTCTGATCGGGCTCCATTGTGACGTCGAGAATGTCGTTGGCGATAGAGCCAGCTCAAAACGGTGTAGTCCGCTTGGATCCAGAGGGGGTCGACGGGAGTTGCCGGAGCCGAGCCGTCGATGTGGGAGAGAAGCCCGAACTTGCCACAAATGGTCTTGAAGAAGGAGGACCACTTGTGGTAGTTCGGGATCTTGAGGTCGAGGAGGACGGGGACATGCATCCGAACGGCGACGGTGGAGTAGGGGTTGACGATGGCCGGGGGCACAACGGGCGCGACGGCGTCGACGGTGCTGGAGCCGGGGGGGCACCGGTGGTAGGCATGGCCGCCGGGCGCTGGCGCAGGTCAGGGAAGACGAGATCCGGCGGGCGCATGTGTAGACCGTGGGGCCGGGGAGGATGAGATCCGGCGGGAGGTGGTGGCGGCGCAGGAACCTTGGGGTCGCTGGGACGGTGGGCAGAGGGGAAGGCGCCGGGTGAGGAGTGGTTGGGGAGATGCACCGGATGAGGAGGTGGTGGCGGCGCAGGAATCTTGGGGGCGCTGGGACGGTGGGCAGAGGGGAAGGCGCCGGGTGAGGAGGTGGTTGGGGAGATGCGTCGGATGAGGAGGTGGTTGGGGAGATACGCTGGATGAGGAGGCACGATGGGTTAGGCAGCGGAAGGGGCCAGGAAATCTGATACCATGTTGGAAGGTATGGAGCAATCACCGCATGCCCAATAGGCTGGGGGCTTTATATATATAGTCGGGCAAGAGCCCAGATTAGAAAGGTTACAAGATCCTCAATTAGAGGGGCTAATCTAGGAAGGTTACAAATATGCATGGCTATACAATAATCTCTAATAGACTGTAATTCTATACATGGTCGAAACGTAAGAAAATATTTTACTACGGACAGCTTACGTGCCATTTTATCAATGTTGTCTATATTTTACAGACAACTCATTATAGACAACTTACAGATAACCTATTATAAAAAGTGTTTTTAATGTTGTCTACAGATGATATAGAATAATATTAAAAACAGCAGATATCTATACTATTGTATATGCTATTAGGGAGTGGTTGGGCATAACATCGTAGGTGGAAGGAAGGATCGGGTACAGCCATCATTTTGGGCTCTAGGTTAGATGTGGGCGGGCGAAGAAGAGTACAAAGAGATGGGAGGGAGAGGAATAGATTCCTCATACGAATACGATTGATCCGACAATCATAAAGTCTGATTGATTTGTTGCAAAAGACTAGTTGACTTATGTCTAGAAACTTATTATTTGTGAGGAAAAATGTTTAATCCATTTAAACTTGTGCCAAGTGTACTTGTAGAACTCAAAATTTTTTTTACTTCCTACGTTTTTTATCTGGCTTTACGACTTTTTCACGGTTTTTAAAATGACTTTGATTGTTATTTGTAATAAATTTCTATTAAGGTATACTAATAAAATTATAATATTATAAAAACATATCTAACGGTAAATATATTGATATAGTTTTTATATATCCAATTTAGGTAGCCTTAAATATATTAGTTATTAAATTTTAGAAAATTTGATGGCACAAATTTTAGAACGGTAAATAAAAAAGGGTGGGGGCATACACGATGTGTGGACTCTTCGTTTTAGCAGCGTGTATATGTCAACAAGGCTGCTGCTCCCACCTGCACGTACGGGCGGCACGTCCATATCAAGGAGGCAAGTAACGATGCATGAGTACACGAGCGAGGGCATCAGTGCATGGATCCGTCACTTGGGAGATCCACAGCAGGCATTTGTACCTTGGATCGAGAGAAAACTCCCTGAGACCCAACTCTAGCGGAGAACACGAGAGCGAGCGTGTCGTTTCTTGTATGCGGTACAACATGGTTTTGTTTCTTCCATGAATCATATCACCACTGATAGGTCGGTTTTACAAGGTCTCGCAGTCATGCAAATCGATATAAATAAAAATATCACATGAGATTTAAGACGCCTTCTTTATTTTAAAGATAAGAAAATCACATAATAATCTTAAAAGATACGAGAAATTCTCACATTAATTGAGAAAAAAAGATAAACATCTCTACCACATATTTTGGTGGGGCTAGATTATAACGATGCCGATTAATGATATATGTATATTATAGTTGTATAGCAAATACAATTATGCTTCAATCATAGGTGATATAGTTGTATATCAAAGGGGAATGTACCAATATACCCTCACCTTTTATAATTATTGAGGGGGTATGATGAGAATTTCCTATCCTACTCCATTCATATATATAAACTCTCAAGAGGGTGTGTGAGATGGCCAGGTCCACTCTTTCTTACTACTAGCTCTCTCTAGTTCTCTTGGTACTATGTCTCTCATGGAGAAGGGTACCTTGTACCCCTATGCTACAACAAATGAAAAAAAAGAGTCACCTGGTTAATATACAGCACCTTCTTACAATTAAAGTCCATGGTTTGCCTAAAATCCTAATCACAGTGGCCAATTTATGCTTGCTATACGTGATATATAGGCTATAGCATCTTGGTTTCATAACACATCAATGTCATAATTTATGAATTTACTCTGAAAGCATGACACAAACGTTTGACCAGTTCGCCTCAATGTGTGGCCGGTTTTGGACCAAGTTGGCTAAAGCACCAATCCACCAACTACAAATTAAGTTCGTTATTAACAGATTAGCATCTTGTCTCTGAAGACTTTGGATGTGCATTTATCTTCTCGAAAGATTGTTTGATATGGACGACCTTGTATGTGCTCGATACAGCTCTATAAAAGCCCAACGTTTGACCAGTTCGCCTCAATGTATGGCCAGTTTTGGACCAAGTTGGCTCAAGCACCAATCCACCAACTACAAATTAAGTTCGTTATTATCAGATTAGCATCTTGTCTCTGAAGACTTTGGATCTGCACATATGGACGACCTTGCATGTGCTCAATATGTTACTTTCAGCTGATTCAGAAAAACATCTTTAGCGTTTCTTAGTGGACTTCAAAGATACTAGGCAAAAGCTTGGTTTCTGTAGTACCTCACATACCAATGAGATACTACTATAAAACATGATCACCAAAGTAAAGAATAAATAAAAGCCACTAAATAAATCGCAAGGAAATTAAAACTTTAAGAGTATTTTATTAAAAAACTAACAGAAACTGAAATAAATGTTTGAAATATAGAACTAGTCCACTTATAACCAAATGAAGAATAAATAAGGTAACATAAATAGTGGCAAGTCATAGCGCTGAAAACTCATGTGCTCCCACCCATGCATATTGCTATCATTCCACTGGCTTTTTACCTGAGAATGGAAAGAGCAAGTGTGAGATTTGGAAAGCAAGTACCCAACAACGATCACAAGCAAGGTATGTAAAGAATAATCAATGTAAGCAAGTAATTGATATAGATTAAGTGCAATAAAACTAGGTTACCAGAAACACTGATATGGATCGGAGATAGAGACAACAGGAATGGTGAAATTAAAGGTAATTGTTATTTAGTAAGATATCGCAAAGACACCGGCGATTACTTTTATCCTAAGTAACGTGAAAAGTAATACACCCCGTCTGCGGTTGTACAGTCGAACGTATATCCTACACAATTACCTGTTTGCGGTTATATACTTAGGAATCGGTCATATTGGTATGTGAGGTGCTACACAACTACCCGAATGTTCCTTCAAAGACTGCATGCAAACCTACAAGGTAGGACAGAGATAAATCAGATGAGGGTTAAGTCAAACTTGTGGAAAGACAGATATGAGTGCATTCGGTCGGAAAAAATTGCATTCTCTAAGTCTTTGTCGTGCGCATCGCTATTTGTCCGCGTGACTCGTGCGAACCACAACCGCTGTGCGGAACAACAGAACACCGCGCGAGCCGTGATTCAGCCATGCACCCAGTCAGGCGAACCACGTGATCGTGAAAAAACGGTCACCCGGCCGCTTCGGCTAGCACCACTGCTGCCGCCACCTGTGCCACGCCGCCTTGCTACTCAGCCACTCGCCAATCGCCCGCGCCACTGGCCGCCAACGCCACCGCCGGCCAACGTGCCACCATCGCCGCTGCCCGAGTGCCTCCTCGCCGCTGCCATGGGCCACGCTGCTGGCGGTCACACGCCCTACACCTCCCCAGAGAGAGAAGAGAGAGATATGTAGATGGAGATAGGAGTGAGGGAGCACTTGCATGAGGAGAATAGGGCATACCCACGAAGCAAAGATCTACCCCTTTAAATGGGTCATTAAGCCTAGATCAGGGAGGCAATCAATTGGTTTAGAGATTTGTCATTTTTTAAAATATGGTGACCCTCTCCAAATCTCAGGGTGCTACAGTCTCTTGAGAACTTCAATGTACATGTAATGCTCACGCTGCTTGGCCTATCACCCTGTTGCTATCATTTTGCTTTTTACAAACGGCTAAATTCTTTTTCACTTATAGTTTATAGTTTATGATACAGTAATTAGTTTTCGAATGATCCGTTTTTTCAAAGAGAGGTCAACAGAAAGATTGTAATAAAAAGTGTACTAAGTTCAGCTATATTGGTCAAAATCATATGCAACTATTTTTCTCTGTTTACTACCTCTTACGAACAGCCACAATTCAAAAATTTAAACTATAAGTCATAAGTCATAGCTAAAAAACCCACCCTCTCTTTTTTTGGTTTGACAGTGACTGTTTGTAATCGTGAGTAATTTCAGGTTGCAGCATGCATTTTTAATCTGATATAAGCTCATCGGTGCTCAAAGTTGCTGCGCACGTAACCTTAGCTGCTAATGAGATGTACATAAATGAGAAAACGAAATCTTAACTAATATAGATGAGTTCAACTTTTTTTTTTCTTTTTGAGAATAGATGCCTGGTTACCATTGTTGGGCCGGAGGAGACCAGCCCAATATCGGCGGGTCTTCTGTAGAACTAACAGGCCCATTCGGTGTCCGACTTTTGCTTGGCCCGCCTCAAAAACCGTGAGCAGAGGCTGGGCATCTTCGATTGTCAACAAGACGTGCGGTACCTCGCATCTTCTACTACTTGGTTTCCCAATACCTGCGTCCGGGTAACCACCGGAGAAGCGCCATGTCACACGCGGCCGATCGGGTGACCAATGCAGCTTGTTTCTTCGATGACTATGATTGATTGGTCAAGATGAGAGATTCTTCTTTTCTGCTTGATGTTGATCGATGGAGTGACCAATGCAGCCTGTTGCTTCGATACTATGATTGATTGGTCAAGAGGAGAAATTTTTTTCTTTTCTGCTTGATGTTGATTGATCAAAGCTTGATTGTTGAAGTGGATTGCCTATTTTCTTCTTATTAGATTAAGATTTTGAGTAATTGATTAGTATATATAACTCAATAAAATATCAGAGTTCAGAGGTTCCGACTTTAAGACCCGACTAATACAATATTTAAAAAAAATATTTACGACTCACTTGTAGACAAAGTCTTAGATCTAGACGAGCTAGACATGAGAGACATTGTTAAAGTATAGAATTTTTTGTACGGATAATCCATTTTTTATTCGAAATTACATAAATATACCCGCGGGAAAATTTTTTACAAAAATAGGCTCCAGTCGCCTAATGGTTGGGCGACTGGAGCCTTTCGCCCAACCACACGGCGACACAATATATCTCGCTGCACAGTAGAGCGACTGCATTAAATCGCTCTTCCGTATGGCGACTGGCATGCAGTCGCCATACCGTTAGGCGACTGGCATGCAGTCGCCATCCCGTTAGGCGACTGCAGGTAGCCCCCGTGATTGTTTTAGAATTTGTGAATTTTGTAACGTTGAACCGGTAAAAAATACGGTGAAGTTGTAATAAAAGTTTATGTTCATTGTATATTGTAGGTGTGTAAAAAGTTTTTAAATTTTTTTTTTGAAAGATTGAGTAGAGAACGATCGATACATACACTGTTAAGTGAGATAGTTTATATGCGGAAAGAGATGATAGACTTATGTAAATATAAATAAACTTCATAATATAACTGTGAGTAACATGGCGCATGTATTTTCATTACATGCATAACATATATAGCATCTGCAGCACGCCTCACTGGTCACCCTGCTGTGCCCCGTCACCGCGCCCGCGTCCTCCCATACGGCCTCGCTTGGCCCTCCTCCGGTGCAACGGATTAGGACGATCCGAAAAGGTAAAACGAGGAGGAGGGTGTCTATCCCGCCCCTGCGCTGGTGGAGTCAGCTGCACCTCTGGCTGTGTAATCTCCGGTGCACCGGGGAGGGCACTGGCAGAAAGAACCTGCGGTGCGACGTCGGGCGACGGCGCGAAAAACTGGTCCACATCCTCCTGGCCTGGGGAGACGTCGTGCTGGTAAGTACCTGCAATATTAATATCGTTAGTGCGTTGCATGTCGTCTTCGGATAAACACAGTATAAGACCCTATGCGTACCCGTAGCTGGCGCCATGGAGGAGGCGTACACCCCCTGCGTGGGGAAGACAGGGGTATGCGTAGGAGGCGTGAAGTGAACCGGTGTAGGAGGCCCTGCCCAGGCTGAACCCCCTGGCTGCTCCGGGTGAGGTGGTGGAGGACGTGTCCACGTAGGTGCACCATAGTAGTGCCACGCTGGTAGGAAGGCAGCGTCTCCCGCGATCGGAAGCCCAAGAAGCAGGGACACATCCTGCAAGGTCGGCGTCATCTCCCCGAATGGGAGGTGGAAAGTGTGCGTCTCGCGCCGCCAACGGTCCACCAAAGCCGTCAGCAGGGAACGGTCGAACGGAAATCGTCGTGATCGATCCCCGCCCGCCTCGTCCCCGCCAGCGGCTCCATCCTCCTCTGTGGCCTGCACCATCCGGGCAAGAGGGAGTAGCCCGGCATCCCGCAGCCTGCAAACAAAGTGAAGGTCAGCACGGAACGAACTAACGGTCGCACTAAACGCTGGAATAGTGCTCACCTGGCAGTCCAACGAGGGTCGAGTCCCCAGGCCACGCGAGGTGTCCGTGTCCGGACCACTCCCAGCTGAGGCGGCTCGTCCGTGCTCCCCGGTGGCGGCACTAGATGGGAAGCGCGATGAGAGCGGTCCACGTGCTCGTCCAACAGCGCGAACCGCCACTCCGAGTCACGTCCAGCACGAGTCATACCTGCAAAATTTGTACAATACTTTCAACATTAAATTTTCTGCATCTAAATTTGTACAATAATTTCAACACTAAATTTTATACATCTAAGACTGTACATTAAACTTGGTACATCTAAATTTCTACATCTAAACTTGTACATTATACTTTCTACATCTAAATTTGTACAATAAATGGTACACAAAATTTATAAACTAAATTTTCTAAACTTTATTTCTAAACTACATTTAGTACACAAAATTTGAAAATTAAATGTCTAAATTATATTTCTATATTTAATTTCTAAACTAAATTTTGAAACTACATTTTCTAAACTAAATTTGTAAACTAATTTTCTACACTACATTTTCTAAACTAATTTTCTAAACTAAATTTGTAAACTAATTTTCTACACTACATTTTCTAAACTAATTTTCTAAACTATATTTCTAAACTAATTTTCTACACTACATTTTCTAAACTAATTTTCTAAACTATATTTCTAAACTAATTTTCTACACTACATTTTCTAAACTAAATTTCTAAACTAATTTTCTACACTACATTTTCTAAACTAATTTTCTAAACTAATTTTCTACACTACATTTTCTAAACTAATTTTCTACACTAACAAAAAATATAACACGAAAAATTACCTGAAAATCGCGCACTCCCCCTCCTCTTCTCCTCCTCCCCTTCTCCTCCTCTCCCTCTCCTTCTCTTCCCCTCCTCCCCTTCTCCTCCTCTCCCTCTCCTTCTCTTCCCCTCCTCTTCTCCTCCTCTCCCTCTCTTCTCTGCGACGGCGGCCGAACGACACAGTGACCGCTTGGCCGAGCGCGGTATATATCTCACTAGAAGTCGCCGAACCGTTGAGCGACTGAAATGCAGTCGCCTAACGGTTGGGCGACTGGATGGAAGTCGCCCAACCGTGGGGCGACTGCAATTAATCGCCCAACGGTTGGTAGATTCATTAAATGTCGCCGTGTGGTTGGGCGAACGGCTCCAGTCGCCCAACCATTAGGCGACTGGAGCCTATTTTTGTAAAAAAATTTCCCGCGGGTATATTTATGTAATTTCGAATAAAAAATGGATTATCCGTACAAAAAATTCGTTAAAGTATATTGTATATCTTTTTGCATTAACTTAAACATTTGGATAAACTGGGTGATACAATTCAATATTATTCGTCAACATTATCGACAGCTGTTTTGATTATTACGATTGGTCAGCATGCGAGCCGTATTTCACGATCTTTGATCTTACAACACCTGTGGTCAATAAACAGCATATGTCGGTTAATTAACGCCGCTGCATCACAATAAGGAGTCTAGGACGGAACAAATTCCATCCATTTTTGACGAAATTGCTAATGGGAAACGCCCATGCCAATTAGCAATTTTCCGTCCCATACATATGCGAAGAAAACAAATTTAAGACGACTATACGTAGATCCTTATTAGTTGGAGCAGAAAAGTCCCAGCACTCATATAAAAGCCATGGGAAACGCCAACCACGTACTAAATCTCCATGCAAAAGCATCTCTGAACGCATGCAACGCAGGAACCGTCAAATCAATTAACCCTCAAAATATGACTCGTCGATCGCTCTCCATGAACACCGCATCGATCGATCGATGATCGATCTCCCTCACTTGAGCAATGGCGGGATGCTCTGCTCGTTCCTGAAGTAGTCCTCAGGATCGATCTTGCCCTTGGTCCTCGCGAGCCTCTCGAAGTTGGCCTTGAAGTACTTCTGGCCCCAGACCTTGCCGCTCTTGTAGCTGGAGACGTTGCCCACCACCTCGTTGGTGCCGAGGTCGAGGTCCCTGTAGTTGACGTACGCCTCCCTGGGGTTCTTGCTCACGTACGGCTCCATGAACGCGTACAAGTCCCTGATCCACTGCAGCGGCTGCGCCGAGCTCGTCTCGTTGAACCAGTAGATGACGTACTGGATGTTGTACAGGACGCCCTTACGGTGCGGGAACGGCGTCGCAGACTCCGCGGTGGCGCTGATGGTGGCGCCGTAGGGGTCCATGATCATCACCCCCGCGCCGGGCTTGGCGAGCCAGTCGTAGATCTTCTCCCACGTTTTCTTCGAGATGGCCTTCATGACGTAGTCCGACTTGTACTTGCCGAAGGCTTTCATGGTGGTCGTCCGGTTCAGGATGTCCTTCACGGTGGCGTTCTTGCCGAGGTGGATGTAGGAGATGGACTGGACCCAGGACATCTCGTTGCAGTGCGTGCGGTTCACGCCGAGCTCCGGGAAGCGGCTGCGCATCAGCGGCAGGAGGTTGCTGCACGTGCCGAGGTACAGGGACTCGAACATGGCCTCCTTCCCCTGGGCCATGATGCGGATCATGAGGTCGTCGGGCAGGGCCGGCGCGACCTCTTGCCATTTGGTGATGAGGTCTATGGCACCCTCTTCCAGTGTCTTGTGGATCTGGAACACGGTCACTGTGGGTGGCACCGTCACGAGCTTCACCTGCCATGCGACCACGATGCCGAAGCTCTCGCCCCCGCCGCCCCTGATGGCCCAGAAGTGGTCCTCACCCATGGATTTCTTGTCGTGAAGCTTGCCGTTGGCATCGACCAGCTTTGCGTCGATGACGTTGTCGGCGGCCACGCCGTACTTGCGCAGCAGCATGCCGAACCCACCCCCGCTGAAGTGGCCCCCGACGCCGATGGTCGGGCACACGCCGGCCGGGAACGCTAGCTTCGGGCTCGCGTTCGAGATGGCGTAGTAGAGCTCGCCGAGCTGCGCGCCGGATTCGACCCACGCCGTGCCGGCCTTGGCGTCGACACGCACCGACCGCATCTTGGATAGGTCGACGACGGCGAACGGCTCCGGGAGTTCGGACCGGTACGACAGGCCCTCGTAGTCGTGCCCGCCGCTCCGCACGCGGATGCGCACGCCGTGCCGGCGGCCGCAGACCACGGCGGCCTGGATGTGTGAGGCGCTGGTGGGGGTGACGATGTAGAGCGGCTTCAGCGTCTTGGGCGACAAGTACCTGAGGTTCCTAATGGAGGACACCAGGACGGAGGTGTAGGAAGGCGAGCTCTTCGCGTAGAGGAGCCGGGCGGGGATGTCCTTGGTGAGGCACGAGAGGAAGTCATCCTTGGAGGCCGGCGGTGAGCCGGAAATGGCGACGTGACAAGAAGACGACAGGGCGCAGAAGAGGAGCACCAACGCAAACGCCCTAGATTTCGCCATGGTACGCAGCTTGCAATGTCCTTGGCGTAGGTCGTCATAAGGACAGGTGACGAGCTATATATAGGGTTCTTCGAATAGGCAGTTTGTTTCTCCGGACCCTACTCCCGCGGATCGATTGGTAATGGAATTGCCGTTGGTGAGGTTGTGCATGCGAAAACTGGTGATCAAGCGCTTGGTCCAATGACCAACCGTCGGAAGAATGGTGCTTTAGTGAAGTGAAACCGCAGAAGCGTTGGAAAATGAACTTAAAGCCATGAGGTAATGTGCATTAGGACGGAGAAAGGATAAGAAATGCATGAAATTGTTTAGGACGGGAAAAATTTATTGCGTGCTTTACTTATTTGGCTGCAAATCAATCCAAATGGGTTTCCCTTGAGCCTGAACGTAGGCTGTTATACGAGCCTTTCAATAAGAAAAATTCATACCCTCAAAGATCAATGGCTTCGTGAAATACCGATCTGATGCCATTGCTCTTAGGTCAGTTAAGGTATATCAAGAAGAACTAACCGAACTCTAATACCACTTTTTGGACTCACGATGGAAATAGGGGTGAATGATGCCTTTAAATTTAACCTCCCCATATTGTATTGTAAAACAATGACTCTACTAGTTATTGGAAGCTATGAAGATCATATTAGCTCATTAAGAAAGAACTCACATAAACGTGAAAGCGAAATAGAGTTCAACACCAGTCTACCCGCTCCATAGTCATTGTTCAAACTGCTATTACCAAGCCGGTTAGACTGTCGTTGCCAGGCTAATCAGATCGGTTAAAATCTGAAAGTAATTCTAAAAATTATAAACTCCTAAAATTAAACTTAAACTCTAATAATATTCACATAACAAAATCAAATATTTATAGGACAATATGCGGTGACGGTCTCACAAAGCGACACCGCGCGGGAGTGGCTGGGCCTGGGAGGAAGTGGCCACCGCTTGGGCGGCCTGCCAGAATGGCCGAAACAGCGCGCTTTTATTCTCTCTAACAGGATGCATTGGTCGGTGGTATTGGCCCAACGAAAACTCGGTTGTTCTCAGAAGGAAAAAAAATGCAACTTGCAAATCGCTGTTTATTAATCCAATCAGTCACGTTCAATTCGATAGGTTCTACAAACCAGAAGAAACACACGGAGAAACAAATGCAATGAGTAGCTATCCTGCACGACGACACGTACCAACCAAACTAGCTCCTCAGATTAACTTGACCAATTCACAACTTGGCTCATTTCCTCGGGACAAGTGGCGGCACGCTCTGCTCGTTCCGGAAGTAGTCGCCGGCATCTACCTTCCCCTTGGTGATTGCGAGCCTCTTGAAGTTTCCCCCGAAGTACTTCTCACCCCACACCTTGCCGCTCTCGTAGCTCGTGACGCCGCCGACCACCGCGTTCTCGCCGATGTCCAGGTCCCGGTAGTTCACGTACGCCGCCCGCGGGTTCTTGCTCACGAACGGCTCCATGTAGTTGTACACGGCCCTGATCCAGTTGGGCGCGTCCGTCCCGTTGCCCGTCCAGAACGCGACGTACTGGATGTTGTACAGGACGCCGCTCCGGTGCGGGTACGGCGTGTCGGCGCTGGCGATGCTGCCGACTCTCCCGCCGTGGGGCTCCAGGATGATGAGACCCGCGCTGCCGCCGTTGAACCAGGGGAAGATCTTGTCCCACGTGTCCTTTGCGATGGCCTGCTTGACGTAGTCGGACTTGTTCTTGGTGAAGGTGCTCAGGCCGGTCGTTCGGTTCAGGAGAACCTCCACCGGCGTGCTGGTGTTGCCGGAGTTGATGTAGACCGTGGACTGCAGCCAGGTCATCTCCCGGCAGTCGGCGCGCGTCATGCCGAGCTCCGGGAACCGAGAGCTCATCACCGGCAGGAGCTGGTCACACGTGCCGAGGTACAGGGACTGGAACAGGGCTTGCCGGTTCTGCACGATCACCCTTATGCCGAGCTCGTCAGGGAGGGCCGGCGCGATCGTTTGCCATTTGGTCACGGCGTCGACCGCGCCCTGTTCCATGGTCTTTTGGATGTTGAAGAAAGTCACTGTAGGTGGGACCGGCACGAGCCTCACCCTCCACGACAGCACGATGCCGAAGCTCTCGCCGCCGCCGCCCCGGATGGCCCAGAAGAGGTCCCTCCCCATGGCCTTCTTGTCCAGGAGCCTCCCGTTGGCGTCGACCAGCGTGGCGTCGAGGACGTTGTCGGCGGAGAGGCCGTACTTGCGCATCATCATGCCGATGCCGCCGCCGCTGAAATGGCCGCCCACGCCGATGGTCGGACACACGCCGGCCGGGAACGCGAGCCCGGGGTCCGCCTTGGCGACGGCGTAGTAAAGCTCCCCGATCGTGGCGCCGGAGTCCACCCACGCGGTGGAGGCCCGCCGGTTGACGCGCACGGCGCGGAGGTTGGAGAGGTCGACCACCGCAAACACCTCAGGGCGCTCGGACCGGTACGAGAGCCCCTCGTAGTCGTGCCCACCGCTGCGCACGCGGACGCGCACGCCATGGTGGCGCCCGCAGAGCACGGCGGCCTGCACGTGGGAGGCGTTGGTGGGCGTCACGATGCAGAGCGGCCGTACCGTGGTCGGCGTGAAGAACTTGGGGTTCCTGATGGACGACACCAAGACCGACGTGAACGACGGCGAGCTCTGCGTGAACAAGAGCTGCCTGGGCACGTTCGCCGAGAGGCATTGCAGGAAGTCGCCGGAGGAAGCCAAGGACGGGACGGGCACATAGCAAGCGAAGAGGCAAACGGTGAGCGCCAGTGCCAAGCGTCTGGACACGGCCATTTTTGCCGCTTACACGGTTACACTGACACGGAGCTTTATGTTTTTTTCGCATAAGCTCTTTATATAGCCCAAAATGACGTGTTAGTTGCAGCTACGACTGTGGGAAACGTCACGGTCAACTGTGGGAAAAGTCACGGTCGACTGTTTCGGTGGTCGTCGTTCCATCGTGATGTGCGTAGCGTCAGAATCTATATGGGTCAGCTGGGGCGTTGGTATATTCTTTTCAGATTATAATTTATAATTTTTTAAATAAGTAAATGAAACAGATTTTTTGTTATTTTTTCTAAACGATTTGTTAGAACAATATTTTTAAAATAGTTTATAGATATTCAATTTATACATACAAGTATTCGTGTTAGAGTCAAAAACTATTAACCATAATTATAAACAATCAGTCGTAGCATGAGGGCCGGATGTGCAGGTGGCGGTGTTTTGATTAGTTCCTTGCGAAATCAAGCATGTGAATGATGCCGAGGCACGCCATCTAGAGTTCCAGATTGGAAGTAACCAAAGAACCGATACAGTAAGTCAATGACTATTTTCGTCGGGGAGGGCCGGCGCGATTGTTTGCCAATTGTGGGCATTACGCTCATGGTATTGAAGCATGGAATCGGAGGAAATACAGGATTAACGTGTAGAAATTTGATAGTCACAAGTGCGGGTTTTGAGTTTGGAAAAATCAGTGCCAAGTGGCAACCTCAGAAAATTCAAACCAATTTGCAAGTTGCAACACCAAAATTAATGGCCCGCTCGTTTCAGTTTCAGTTTCAGTTTCTGACTTCTAACTTTTAATTTATTTTTTATTTCATATTTTTCTAACTTTTTGGTTTTTGTGATTTTTTCTTTTTCTTTTTTTCTCATATTCTTTCGTATAATTCGTGATGGGCTAACCTGTTTTTTGTTTTTATTTTTTAAATTTAATTATACTAAATAAGCCACTAGCAGCTATAATAAAAAAATAATTTAACTACAGCAAACTGAACTACAGTGGAAAAAACCTATAAGCCTTTTGGAGGCTTGTAAGCCAGAAGTGTTCAGTTAGCTGAAAAATAGTAGTTTATAGTTGAAATTACACTGTAGCTGACTGAAATTATACTGTAGCTAAAGGTAACTTGTTTGACGTAATTAAATGTAAAAAAATAAAAATAGAAAAAATATGTTAGTTCATCATGGACAACGCAAACGAATATAAAAAAAGAATCGGCAAAAAAACTCAAAAAAATCAAAAGTTCAGAAAAAGACAAAATTTATAAATAATAAAAAATAAGATAAAATTAAAAATTCAAGTCGGAACGTTAATTTTGTATGCAAGTCTTCTAGCCGTCAAATCTTACGCATCGAGTACGGCCCCTTCGCTGCGTCGTTGGCAACGCAGGAGTGCTGGTCCGGCGGCGAGCTGAATAACCCGTGCCGTGCCGGCGGCGAGCCCGCGCCGCATAAAAAACGACCGTTCGACGAGGCGGAAACGCGCGACATGACGGCCGCACCGCCGGGCCATCATGAAATAAGGCCGGCCCAGCCGTACAACAGTCGTTTCGAACAAAGGGGACGGAGTAGCAAAAGCCCAAAGCTTGCAATGCCCCGGAAGCAACCGTGCGTGGTTTTCTGGACGGTCGATAGGTCGTTGTACGACCCAACTGAGGGTCGATTTGGGATGCGATTTTTTTTCGTGGCATCAGGCTCATAGGACAGAAGGGGAGGTTTTCCAGAAGATATGAAATTGCAATTTGCCTGTCAGGGCTGATTCATGCATAATTGTATATCATCTGACATCTGTAAACTAATGCTCCATCTTCCTCTCTTAGATGTCGTTTTAAAACGTGTGCGGCTAAACTTTTTAAATATTTGACCACTGATACACACAAAAATATTTTTGATTTTCTCGTCGGCACGAGTCTAAATAGTAAACTTAGAACTACCTCCGGTCGAATGCGAAAACCGCCGAGGATGCGAAGGGACTTAATAAGAAGCACACAAACAACCCAGGTGTATTCAATGAGTGTCTAGGCTTACAAAATGGTCTCCTCCTCTTCCATTACAAGAGGTCTTATTTATAGGAAAAGGAGATGAGTACAGTTACAAGTTTGTCCTTGGAGCCTGGTTTACTCTTAGGGCTATCTACGTCATTTGCCCCGCACGGGCCCCGCCACGTCCGGGACTTCAGAGTTGGTTCATGGCTGGCTTTGACTTCGTTCGGGGTTGACTCCAGACCCCTCTACGGTTGGTCTTGCACACCTCGATTGGGTTGGCCCTAGATCCCTTCGAAGTTGGTCTCGCGTATCTCGACCGAGGTTAGCCTTGGATCCCCTATGGTTGGTCTCGCATACCTCGGCTAGAGTTGGCCCTGGACCCCTCTGGGGTTAGTCTCATGTATCTTGCCCAGGGGTTGGTCTCATGTACCTTGTCTAGGGTTGGCCCCGGACCCTTCCAGGGTTGATCTCATGTACCTCGTCTAGGGTTAACCCCGAACCCCTTTGGGGTTAGTCTTACGAACCTCACCAAGGTTGATTTGGGGACTTAGCTCGGAGTAGACCCTTCAATAGATGTCATCGCTCTAAGGTGGTCGTGAGCCTGAGATGGTGCGAGGATTCTTCCCCAACAATAGCCCCTCGCCAATCCAGATGGTCGTCAATCGCCCGTCCGGGCCAGTGCGCTGACCTATAGAAGGGGTCGGCACGCGAATACTCGATCTGTTAATGTCTTTCTAATAAGGTAAAATATTCGATGACCAAGGACAATTCATCAAATAAATTATAGAATGACTTAGAATAATTTTATATGGCAAAATCGCTGACAAACTGGTGGGTGCTATAGCGACAATTGTACAGGTTGCACATAGAGGAAGGTACACAATTTGTTGACCATCTCAATGTTTTCAACAAGCTTATCACACGACTGACTAGTGTGGATAAGAAAACTAAGGAGAACAACAATGTCTTCATACCAGCATCATCTCTACCACTATCATAGGAGCAATTGATGATAAATATTTTCATTAAAAAACTGCTCTCAACTTCAATGAGACAGTTGCATATCTATTAGAGGCGGAGTCCTTGAAAAAGCTATTGGAATCTTTATGCTCGGGTGATCAAGCATTGGCTACGGTAGGTGTTGCAAGCAGAAGCAAAGGTCGCAAGAACAAAAAGAAGAGCAAGATTAAGGGCACATGTGCATGTTATCTATGTGACTAGAAATGTCACATGAGAAAAGATTGTCCGAGTTTGAAACAAATAAAGAGTGCATGCCCAGTGATGGTAGCAAAGGATGATTCAGACGTACTAGTCGGCAGTCAATTGGTACTTCTTATGTATAGCATTAGATTCAAGTTGCTGCTTGCATATATGTTTGGCAAGGGAGATGTTTAACAAAGGATTCATACGCTTGGCACATGGAACTATTTATTTAGTGGATTGCAAGGAGTATGCAATTATATTAGATATGTGTGATAGAGCACATCACACATTAACAGGAGTTTGGTACGTTTCTAGCTTAAAAAGAATCCTATATCTGTGAAGTCGCTTGAACTTGAAAGTTATAAGGTATCGCTTCGAGATGAAATCATGTGAGTTACTTGCAAAGAGAGAGTAATCATGAAAAGCATTTGAGCAATGAATGATGACGATTAAAAGGTAATCTTAAAGAAAGAGCAACCAATAGGAGGTCTGATAAAAATCCTGATTAGTAGAAGAAAACAGTGTCATCAACAGTAGGTACTCAGATCTCATCTACAGTTATATGGGAAACTACAAAGATGGTTACAAAATCTAGCAGATCTCATCTACAGTTATATGGGAAACTACAAAGATGGTTACAAAATCTAGCAGACGTGAAGGAGAAGGTGCGACCAACCACGTGGTACCGATGAGTAGTTGGAGCTTGAAGATGGTACAAACCTATCGCATAGAAGGTTATAGAAACAGAAGATGTGGTTAACCAAACTATGTAACGAAGGAGCTCTCAAGTGGAGGGTCATGGCAGGTTAGCTCGGATACTGACACACACATTGCGGTGATATGCACTAACAAATGTGGGAGGAAAAATTTAAAAAAAATGAAGAAATGCAGAGCTGATTTGGAGCGAGTTCTTAGAGAAGCACGGTTACTTCAACAAATAAGAGTCAAGGTAGAGATTGTTGAGTTACGGTGCCTCATATATAATCTTTTAGGATTTGAAAAGGTGTATTATAAATAGTTCTAGATGAATACTGCTGGGATTAGGACTCCTATTTGGATTAGGATTCCTACTGTAAATTAGACAAAGACTAGGAGGAACTCTATAAACCATGGGAGATGACCATGGAGAAGCAACTAAGCAATCAAGCCTACTCATACAAAAGTAAAGGCGTACGAGAGGATTAGAGGTTAGGATAATCTTTAGCATTAGATTCTTGTATAGCGTAAGAATCTAAGGGTCCTAAAACATTCGAGAGGATTTTGAGTGAGTGGTAATCCCTTATACTCTTTTAGGGTTGTTCTTAAGAAATTTGCTGTCGGCTTTGCCAATCTTTTCCCTCTTACCATGGTTTCTTCAATGTCATTATTTTGGTTATCTCTACGATATTCATCTTCTTCATTTTTGATACTGCTTATGTTGTATCTCACAAACTCTGAATCGATCCGGGGACTGCTGCGCATAAGAGGGGTATTAGTGTAACAAACGGGATCCGAATCTTAAAGCAATTTGACGGTAGAAAGTCTAACTAATTTGTAGGAACAAACCAACCGGTTGATTGCTAGTCTGTTTCTTGGATCGGAAAGGTCGTGCCAATTACAAAAAAAAAACTATCTTCTCCAGCTATCTACAAAGAAAAGTGAATTTTTTGTACGGATAATCCGTTTTTTATTCGAAAATACATAAATATACCCGCGACAAAATTTTTTACAAAAATAATCTCCAGTCGCCACCCCATTGGGCGACTGCTACCTTTCGCCCAACCGGGAGGCGACATTTAGGGAATCTGTGTACCGTTGGGCGACTACTGCAATCGCTGTACGGTTGAGCGACTTCGATTGAAGTCGCCCAACCGTTGAGCGACTTCAATTGCAGTCGCCCAACCGTAGGGCGACTGCAATTATGCCGCCCACTAACCCCGAGCACATTCCCCTCGTTCTGCCATTCTACTCATTCATTCTGCCCAGAGAGAAGAGAGGAGGAAGAGGAAGAAAAGAAGAGGAGAAGAGAGGGAGGAGGGGAAGAAAAGGAGGTGAGGAGAGAAGAGAAGTCGAAGCTATTCAATCGATTTGGATCCAGGTATTTTTTTTAATTATGTTGTATTTACAGTCTTCAACTCCCATGTTATTTGACATGTCGTAAATTTCAATCATACATGTAGGCATACATCATTAATGGCCAGTACTACATTGAGAGTGTATTATGGTGTTGGAATCATTCGTGATGGTCCGACTGGTGTGGATTTGAGCGATTTTCCGCAAGTCACTCTCGTACTTCCGGATGACGAGAATGCTCAAATGACAGATGTGCAGCATTGGCTGACCCAGAGTTTTTCATTGGACCCCGAGGTGTGCAGCGTCGTTGTGCAAGGGCTTTGGAGCCGGTCTTCCACTGACATCAGATGGGAGTTGAAGACATTGGTGCGCTCTGGTTCGTGGAAGGGCTTTGTGCAAGGGTGCCGGCGCCGTGGATACGAGTGTGTCCTGCTTGTGCAACCGTGCTCACTACAAGCAGCTGCGCAAGCTCGTGCGTCCGCCTATGCTTCGGGGGGTGCTAGCACCTCGGGCGGGCCGCACGTCGGTGGAGCTGATGAAGTTGCTCGTGATGAAGGCGATGCGGTACACGGAGGAGAGTTAAGGCCGTCAAGCTATACAGAGGGAACTGGGCAAGCCGATGCGGTACATGGAGAAGAGTTACAGCTGTCAAGCTATAGAGAGGGAACTGGGCAAGCTGATGAAGGAGAGCATAATGAGTATATCGTGCATCAGATGGAATCTGATGACCAGAGGGCATGGGATGAAGAGCAAGCTGTAGAGGACGACGAGGAGGACAGTTCCGATGATGAAGAAGTTCCTATCCCCGAAGAATGGAACCAGTATAATGCGGAGGGTGTTTCCGCACATGATGAGCATGAATCGCCATGGGAGTATCATCAAACAGAGGTTCGGGTGCATGCTATGTTTGCTGACAAGGAAGCGCTGCAGGATGCCATCAAACTTTGGGCCCTTTCAATGCAACGGACATTTCGCGTCGTCAAATCAAGCCAGGAGCAGTACACTGTGAAGTGCGAGCAGACTGGTTGTCCTTTTAGGGTGCACGCACGTAGACCCAAGTATGAGACTCATTGGATTGTGTCCAAGGTGGAGCCGCACTCCTGCATTGTAAACACAGTCTTGGCGAGGCATCGTAACCTGACGTCCGGATTTATCGCCAATTTGATGTATGGGGAGATAGTGGAGAAGAAAGATGTTGCGGCCACACATATTATGCTAGCTATTGAGAATAAATTCAAGTATAAGATTAGCTACGCGAAGGCGTGGCGTGCGAAGCAAAAGGCGTTGGAAAAACGTTTTGGCACTTTCGAAGCGGCGTACGACAACCTTCCTCGTATGCTTAAGGTGTTGCAGCAAAGGAACCCCGGCACGTACATCGCGGTGCACGACAAGCCGTCCATAAGTCCACCGGGACCGTGCGCATGGATCCTTCTAACTTCATGTCCGAGTACTTTTTCAAGGAGAGAATACTGCAAGCTTGGTGTGGGGAGCTCCGGGGGTTCAGGGCAGTGGGAAACTTCGCCACTTTGGACATTTCAGCGAGGACCTGGGTTCCGGATATTAACATGCTGAAGGGTGGGAAGGGTCGGCGACAGAGCCGACGTATTAGAAATGACATGGACGTATCACAAGCTGGAACATCTGGTGCACGTTGTGGGCGATGCGGTCAGGAGGGGCACACAGCTAGACGATGCAATGCATTTCCGGATCAGTAGTTGGTGTTGTAATGCATGCTAAAATTCATGTACCAGTTGTAAACCTTGTATGTTACATCCCTTTTCTGTAATGCACTTATTTCGTTGAACGTAATGTTTCCCTTTTAAGTATTGCAATTTATTGGTGGCTACGAATCCACTTTTATTACGAAACTACAGGCTCTAAAGTGCCTACATAGAGTAATTTATTGCGAGATGACAAAAGATGCCAGCTTTGCCCAGTCACGCACTTACAACACGAAACAACACATACATTGCACTTGCAGGATCTATGGAAAGTACTACACCCAACAATTTTACTAAACACAACAGCGTACTCATTGTGTCTGCATTTCGGCCACGCTGGTTGAGCACGCCGACTTGATATCAATCGGTACTGTGGACCGAACATATCCCTCCTTTCTAAGGGAATGTCGTCCTTCGGTGACCCAAATCCCACTGGCCCCTCGGCTTCCGACATGGTATGTTTCACCACGAAAGAGATGGTTCTTCTTTGTTCGATTTACAATGTCATGGGACCCCAACCGTGCTACTTATAGCAACACGGAGGGACATTTAATGCTACACTGGCCTCTGAAAAGCCTACATAGAGACATTTATTGCTACACTGGCCTCTGAAAAGCCTACATAGACTGGCCTCTGAAAAGCCTACATAGACTGGCCTCTGAAAAGCCTACATAGACTGGCCTCTGAAAAGCCTACATAGACTGGCCTCTGAAAAGCCTACATACACTGGCCTCTGAAAAGCCTACATAGACTGGGCTCTGAAAAGCCTACATAGACTGGCCTCTGAAAAGCCTACATAGACTGGCCTCTGAAAAGCCTGAAAAAGCAAAAAGATTCATATGTACTCTCCATGGACTATGCCCACTCACCAGTTCACCTGCCTACATAAAGGCATCCCATGTATTACATACCACAACACAACCTCCTCCTCAAGCCATCACAATACTACTACACAACAATGTCTTCCTGGAGGTCCGACCCTTTTGGAGTGCCGGAGTGGCATGAGCGTCCGAAGTGCCATTGCGGTTTTAGGACGATGTTGTGCGTCTGGACGGATCCACTACCACGAGCCAACTACGGCCGTAGGTACTTCAAATGTCCAGACATGGATGACGACTTCGTGGTAACGACGACAACTAAATCCTTTGTTTCTCGTTATCGTTCTTCAACTTTATCCATGACATCTACCACGACACACATAGGCTTGCAAGTTCATCGAATGGGTGGATCGGGTGCCGCCGGCATGGCCACGGAACCCTCGCGAGGTGGAAAACAAAGGACAATACCTTGTCAAGATGGATCAGGCTCGCGAGGTGGAACGACAAATGCGGCATGAGCAAGAGCGTTGCGTGAGGGTGGACCAAATCCGTCTTAAGGGCAAGGAGGATGACCTGCAAAGGAGGCGGGAGAAGTTAAGTCTGCGTGAAGCAGCCATCAAGCGTCAGGAGGAAGAGCTTCAAGCTCGTGAGGCAGCTCTCAAGACCAAGACTGACAGGAAGAAAGATGCAGCGGAGCCATCTTCAGGGCGCGACAAAAAGGGCAAACAACCACGCTACACCCAGTAGACAAAATGTAATATTCCCTAAGGCATGTTACGACTAGCGGTGGAGTTCTGAACATTACAAGTACAGAGTTCCACACATGCCACTGGTCACATCACTTATCACTTTATGTATCGACCGTTCTTCGGTCAATCGTGCCTAAAAAAAATTGACCAAATTTTTTTTGCATCTACAACTTACATTGAACATAAACTTCTATTACAACTTTATCTGATTTTTACGCAGTTTATAACTAAAAAATTGACAAAACATACAAAAATCACGCGGATTGCAAACCCTTAAAACATATCAATGTATATATCAAACGTTCTACAGTCAATTGTACTTACAAAAAATTTCTCAAAATTTTAAATGCACCTACAACATACAATAAACATAAACTTTTATTACAACTATACCATATTTTTTTCCAGTTTAAAACTACAAAATTGATAAAACTCTAAAAATTCACGGGGACTGAGTAAAGTCGCCCATCCACTGGGCGACTGCAATTGAAGTCGCCCAACGGTTGGGCGACTGCAATCAAAGTCGCTCAACCGTACAGCGATTGCAGTAGTCGCCCAACGATACACAGATTCCCTAAATGTCGCCTCCCGGTTGGGCGAAAAATAGCAGTCGCCCAATGGGGTGGCGACTGAAGATTATTTTTGTAAAAAATTTTGTCGCGGGTATATTTATGTATTTCCGAATAAAAAACGGATTATCCGTAAAAAAAATTCAAGAAAAGTCATGGTCAATTATCCGGATAGCGGCCAACGTGGAGATTAATTGGCTGTGCAAAGTCCATGTGTAATTAAGTAGATGACAGTCTAAAAAGACGTATTGTTTAAAAACGAGTTACTGTAACATCGTACAGAAGTTAAAAAGGCTAAGCCCTTTAGAAGACAGCTGGTGTCGATTAGTCCATTACAGTACACACTATATCGAATTTAACTATATTGGCTTCATACTCTTTCTCACGAACATCCAAAATTTAAAAGTCTTAAGTTAAAATTCATAAGCTACAGTCCGAAGAACTCATCTTATTGCAAACGTCCTTTATCCGCAAGTCTGGCATATATTTTGTTTAGTTTTTAAGGCAGTCTTGCATCTAGTAGCAGAGAAAGCTTGGAGCTGTCGGTGGCCTTGGACTTTTTGAGTGTGGCTGCTAAGCCAATAGAAAGAAGCTACAAGAAGAAATGATCAAGCATGGAATAGTACAAGACGGCTGCACAAATCTGCTGGTTACTGATACTGCTTGGAGTTTGGACCAAAGAAGTCAAAAGAAATAAATGGCTACATGGGGTAACTGTTGTATAGGTGCTTATATATCGATCGTATGTACGGCATCACGTGCAAATTACAGAGGAAGTTTCTGTTTCTACAATGCTGTCCCCGCACGTCAGCCTCTCGATGACTTGTATTGCCCTCAACTTGCAGTCTCAAATGGCCAAATGTACGTAGTCCCTAAAACAACAGCGACCCCCGGAATTGTGTAGTTTTGCCTCGAACATGCTGCTCAAAAGGGCCAAATTAAGGGTTCGTTCGTAACGTGGGAACTAAACCGTTTTCAGTCAAATTTTTGTAAAATTTCTGTGAAATTGCAAACGAGCTCTAAACCAAGGTCCAAGTAGCTACAGTTAATTGTATGCAGCTTTGAGCCTCCTAGAAACATAAACGGAATTATGTATAACTCGAGTCCTTTTGCGCATCCTACAAAGCCACAAGCTATGGGCCTGTTATTTTTAGATTTGGTTTATAGCTTTCAGATATGTCTTATAATTTTTAGACTATTCGTACGAGAATATAAAGTAACAAAAACGTATAATTTTGATCGATTTAAATAAACTCGTTACAATATATGCTATAATTAATTTGTAGATTTTATCTTAAAAGACATTTTATTTTAAAACTAGTTACTAAAAAAACTAAAAATAACTTTTAAAAGTTAAAAAAAAACAGAACCGTAAGTTTACCGCAGACATGCACCCATCGCATCTGCTTCTCATAGTCAGATACTCAGATGTGACGTTGGCGGTACCACAACACTTCTGCAGTGTCATACTATCTTGCGGCATGTGCGATTGTGCATGTTGTGTCAGCTTCAGCTATCTCACGAGCTGCCACCATGCTTCTCTTTCCAGCTTGCAGCTTACTTTGACCATTCCAGCAGTCGAAGCAGCAGGATTAGTATAAACCAGCTGAATCAAGATACCATGTATATAGGCTGAATTTGACTCATTACAGCCTGCTCAAACCTCCAGGTAATCAGCCTGTTTTTTTCAGCTGCGACTTATGATTTTAACTAAAATTTTTAAATTTTAGTTGTTTACAGTACAAATTATGGAGAGACTGATACTCACTTGCGATTTTGACTGGTACAGATATTGGGTTTTTAACATGTACATCGTTTAACTTGTAGACCCTGTCTTGAAAAATTACTCCGTTTGAAAGTTAAGTACTGTAGCAAAAAGCTAAAAACCGCCAGCTTTTGACTTAAAGAACAGGCCCAATATCTATACCCGAATTATGAATGTTCAATTCATGCAAACGCAGATGGCTGCCTTATTCAAACTGGTCTGTTCGACCGTAGATGAAATACTTTGCGAGATCAGTGCGCGAGAGACCTGGGATGTCACTTGGACGCCAAAGCCGCAGAAGACAAAGTAGACCAAACAAAAAAGTGTGCCCATGATTTTAGCTTTCAATTAATCCACAGATCATAAGATCTTCGGTCCAAAACTGACTGAAGCAATAAAACTAAGCAAAATAATATGCTCCGACATTGCACAAAGTGGATTAAACCTTGCAAAGTGATGAACTCATCAGTGAACATAACATGTCTAACGGCTGAGCCTAGACATCGGGTTTTAAGAGGTATTAGCCTGGGCCTTGTTGAGAATAACACCTTCGTACTTGACCTGGAACCACTTCATGGCATCCTCCTTGGTCACCCTGTGCTGAATTCCAACACGGGACTTGCACCTGCGGCGGCGGGCAACACGATACCCAGCACGCTCAAGGACGACATAGAAGTCCATACCATAAATACCTGTTGATGGATCGTACCTGCAGAAGATAATCAGGAAGTTCAGCCATGTCATACAAGAACAATCCAAAGGAAAAAAAGGAATACGGAAATATCACTTAGCAGTTCCTTATGTTTGAGGTGTAAATTTTCAGTATGGGAATATCACCAATACAAGCATGCCTTGCTATCAATGTGTCAGCAATCAAGACAGGAGCATAAAGTGAAGAACATAAGAACAGTAAGCACTGCCGAGAAACAAGGTGTGTATGGTAAATGAAACAAGAAGCTGAAGAATGTTTAATTAAATAGTTTCCATATTTAAAAAGAAAGGGTTGTTAAACACATGATATGATTTTGATAGTGTTCAATGAGGTGAAAGACTGAATGCACTGAACCATAGTAGTCGAGAGCCAGAACTGCCATTGCGCTCAGTCAAGAAAAAGAGATCATTACAAACCAATGTGATCAATACTTTTTGAAGAGTTTGGGCATTGCTGTCAGCTGAATGCAAAATGTACTGTCAACAAAGAAAGAACTATAAATGAGAAACAGTATTTAGGCCTCAAGAGTTAAAAGGTGCATCAATAGACCAGCAAAAGCTAGGCCTCAGATGGTACGGACAATTAATTCAATTCATTGGCCCAAGATAACTCTTTAAATAAGCTGCGAACTGTGAGTCTGTGAAGGCACATAGTATAAGCAGCATTAAGTTGTGGAAAACAAGAAAATCATTACTCAATGGGATATCGACTTTCAAAGTTACATGAACTAACATTATGCAAAAACTATGTATATCGAAAGAAAATATGACTTTACTATTTTGGGTTCTAGCATAAACAACAATCTTATATTGCCAATCAAAGACAACAAAGCTAGGGCATGCTCCAAGTTATATTCCCATGACATTCTGTAAGTTTGAATCAACTATGAACAGAGATTGAATATCTTACTTGATGCCAAGATCAATGTGCTCCTGGATTCCAAAACCAAAGCACCCTGTGTCACTAAAGTTTCTTCTCAGCAGTTCATATTCCTTCACCTTTAGTCCACTCTCAAGAAGCTGCATTGCCTTCTCACCCCTTACAGTTACATAGCAGGCAATCTTCTCATTACGCCTGATACCAAATGAGCGGACAGTGTATCTAGCTGAAGAATGTGGACAACGCCAAATGTAAAACAAGGGGTATGAAACAAGAAAACAAATCAGGTACAAGAGAAAGGTAAATATACCCTTGGAGAACACTGGTGACTGTCCACTCAGTTGCTCCAAGACCTGCAAGTGTGGAAGCAAAATGTATTTACTGGTACTAGCTTAAGGCAAGAGTAGTGGCATCAACTACAGTGACCAAAATCTAAAACACTATAATGCATGCTTGACCTTTCAGCATACACAAATTAAAACTGTGGTTCACAGTAAGCCTTTAGGCTACATATGTGATTAAAGCAAACAGCTCAATCCATTTTAGGCAGAGCAACCTAGGTTAAATTATACGACATCCTTAAAAATGCACTACTTTCCTTTTGCGACAGAAACATAAAAAGGGAAAACAATTGGTAACCACTATCCAGCTTCAACAACTGTGATTTACACGAGAACAATAGACTAAGCTTTGGTGTATACACAGCATAAGAATGTCCTTGTCTCATGGATTTTACAAAATTGCAATTACAAATCATGCAGATTGAATTCGTATTCTGCAGTCAATGATCCACATTCCTACAAAAATTATCAATAAGTTATCCTATAAGACGTGAGGGAACTTATCTGAAGTCTAAACAATTGACTACAGACAATTAAGTAGCTCGGCAAATACTTATACAATTGGCTACTGACAATTAAGTAACTCGGCAAGTACTTATTAATTCGTTCAGTTGTTGTGACCATAAAACGAACAGCATGCTAATTTTAAAATTCCCTCGCCCCGGGTCCATCCTTGCACTACCAAGAATCGCTTACTTTGAACATATCAAGGCTTAATAACACAAAGAACTCTGAGCTCACATCACTACAGTCAACCAAGATGGTAAACTACCTAATAACGCACTAACGCATCAGGTTGTAAGTTGTAACCATACAAAGCTCATTTGCTGCTCATACAACCGCAACAACCTGAACATTTATTCGTGCAAATATCTTGACACGCAAGAAGGGTCCCAACCTTGGAGGCACGTGTGAGGCGATCTCCGCTCTCTCCGACGGAGATGTTGAGCACCAACTTCTGCACCTTGATCTCCCTCATCGGGTTCGACTGCTTCTTCTCCGACGCCTGCGAGAACACGAATGTGCACACCGGCGCACACGGAGGTTAGCTTCATGTGAGCATCAGGGAGCGTAAGGCTGGGAGAGGAGGGAAGGCGAGAGAGCCTGACCATGGAGGAGGTCGCAAGGGCGACAGGGCCTTGTGCGTCGGCGGCGGGGGAGAGAGGAGAGGGTCGGGTGCCGAGGGAGACGGGAGGTGGCGGCGGGGGATTAAAAGAGGTAAACCCTAGAGTGTGGGTGGAGATGGGCCTTCGTATTTCGGCCCAATTAATAATTTGGGAACCCATCCGTACACAAGCACGAATTTTGCGCTGCGTTTGGGCCTAGGTCCAGCGGCACGAATGAATTAGGCCGAGGTTGTAAACTCCAGCTTGGCACGAAGTTTGCCCAGGCCTGATCGCAAACTTTTATGACTAGGTAATGCACGTGAATTGCTACGAAAAAATTATATGAACTAATATGTCAAACTGATGTTGGTGGGTTTAGTTTGTGCTATGCTCTCGACTCCGCTGTAGCGTCTTGTCAAGCTCCGCTCTAGGCTCCGCTGTAGCGCCTTAGTGATGGCCGGCAATGAGCCATGGCCGGTGAGGGGGGAGACGGGGAGTCTTGAGGAAGGTCTCATGGGTGGGTCAGCAGAGGACACAAACAACGGCGGCGTGTGGTGGTTGTCTGGTCAGAATCAGATATGATGATCTTGGTGATGGCACCGTGGTGGCGGGATTACCGAAATTAGTAGAAGGGTTTTGCTCTTGGGACGGCAAAGAGTTGTCGGCCAATGGGAACTAGACGAAGGATCACCGAATCGGGAGATCGAGAGCTCGTCGATGGCAGAGAAGAAAGCCATCGTAGCAGCCGCCGAGAAGCTCCACGGTGACATGTTCACCCACCTCTGTCCCCGTCCCTCATCGGCTGTAAGATCAAGAATAACTAATTGGAGAGGATGAATAGTAAATTTATAAATTGTTTAGCTAAAATATAATTTTATAGCAGGTATGAGCTAATTAAAAATATTTTGCACAAGGGAAGGCCTAAATTCTCCATGTCTTACTAAAGCACCACAAACTTACATTTAGGCAAGATACAATTTTAGCTAAACAAATCAATCAAGTAATAGCTAGAAATATAAGTACGGAAAATAAAAGCAAGAGGATTACATCATAAAGATGACACACGATGTTTCCCCGTAGTCTTGAAGACTTGTCGGTCTCTCCTAATCCACGTTGAGTGAGCTTGAACTAATCAAGAGGCTCCTTGCGTAATCTTGAGTCTTTACTCAATCCACTATGATAGTTCTTTCCCTCTTCGGGAGCTAAACTCCGACCTTTCACAATCATGCCGGGTCTCTTCACAATCTTATTTGAAGATGTCACTGCACAAACTCCTCCAAACTGTCTAGATATCGGCAACCACCAAGAGTAATAGGCCAATGATGCTTGATTAGAGGTTTTCAAGTGTCATAATGATCATCTGGATGACGTAATATTCTTAAATGCTCTCAGCAACCTCAAAATGAGAAAATAGAGCAAATGAGTTGAAGAGATAGTAGCAAAAGCTCAAGTGTATTCAATGAGGTCCAAGAGTGCTTGCTAGCTGTTGGTAGAAAGGTATTCATAGTCTCCAACCATTAGGATGATTATTGGGGTCAAAATCCCCAAAAACCAGGGGATGAGGTACTATCGCCATGTAATAGCCGGTACTACCACACCTATTGTTCAACGGTTACTTAAGGATCATTAAATGCATAGAAACTAGCGTTAAATCAAATATGGCAGTACAACACACATGCCTTGGTAGTACCGATTACTTGAAGAAGCAGCCCCCAAAGCTCTTATATTCCTTCGGCATCTACACTGTTAAACCCTCGTTAATTGCAGTTTCTGTTTTTTAGGTAATAAATCTCTATAGTGATGTGATTATATGATATAAGATCGTATTCATATGTACACTAGTTGAATGCCCGTGTGTTGCTATGGATTTTTAAAATTTATCATACTACATGTTTTAAAACTCACGGGTGGTAAAAAATTTTAGAATATACTTACAAACATGTTCTAAAAGTTTTTAAATCCGTCAAGCAAGTCAGAAGCTGTTGATTACACCTCGTGGTCATAAGTCGGGAGACATCGACAACACCTCGTGGTCGTAAGTCGGGAGCCCTCGAGCACACCTCATCGTCGTAAGTTGGAAGCCGTCGACCATCGCGCGTGATCGTAGGTCGGGAGCGATCGACTATCGCTGGTGATCGTAAGTTGGCAGCGATCGATGATCAATCGTGGTCCTAAATCGGGAGCTTTTGACAATGGCTCATGGTTGTACATCGGAAGTCAACGACCATCGTTCGTGGTCGTAAGTCAAAAGTTATCGAGGATACCTTGTGGTCGTAAGTCGGAACACATCAACCAGTGTCCGTAGTCATAAGTCGGAAGACATCGACCACACCTCGTGATCATAAGTCGAAACACATCAATCAGTGCTCATGGTCGTAAATTAGAAGTTGTCGATCACACCTTGTGGTCGTAAGTTAGAAGCTGTCAACCATCGCGCGTGATCGTAGGTCGGGGTGGTCGACCATCGCTGGTGGTCATACGTTGGCAGGCCTTCGGTGTGCTTGTGCCCTGTCGCCTGACTGTCGGCGCCAGCCTGCTCGGCCCCAACTTCGACCACAACCCCGATTTCGATCAGTGCCCCCTTCGACTTTGACCACTACCCCTTTCGATTTCGACCACTGCCCCTTTCGACCACGACACTTCGACGTTGATCACTTTCCCCTTCGACCATGGCGTCGAGGAGGAGGCGTGGCACGAGGGATCGGGGAGAAAGAGGTGGCGGTTGAAGGTGGTGGTGGTGGGGAGGCGGCGGCGGGCAAATGGGGAGAGGAGGTGGCAGGCAAATGCATTAGGAAGGCAGCGACGAGGGGATGCGATGCTGCTGAGGGAAGTTGGGGGACTGCGACCAGATACTGTCGTACGGGGAAGGAATTGGTTACAGCATTGAGGAGGCGCGGCATGAGGGTTCGGAGGAGACAAGGAGGCTGCGGTTGTGGGAGGTGGAGTGGTTGTGGGAGGCAGAGGATATGGGGAAAGAGAAGAGGAGGAGCGCAGCCCACGCGTCGGCTCGACCTTTTCTACGAGGAGCGGAAGAACTACCTACATATGATCTGGACGGCTGATCTTTGATCGAACAACTGAGAAGAGAGGAGGAAGAACGGACCGACGACCATCAACTCACATTTTTATAATAGTAAAGATTTCCTATTATTGATTCAAAACAACGCACACCATCAATGAAATGAAGCAAGTATAAATCCACGTTGCATGTTGCTCTCTGACAAATGAAGTCTAATCTACTAGACTACCAAACAAAACTAATGTAATGATGCAAAGCTATTTTAGTTCATTGACTAATTGATGCTTTTAAGGGGAAAAAGATCAGTACTCTTAATTCATATGCCTAAAGTTAAAATAACTTACATTTGAAATCATCGGTGAAATAAATGGAGGGTACCAAGGTTATCTCTTAGGGCCTGTTTGGGACTGCTCTGCTCCAGTTTTTCCAGCTCTGCTCTACCAACTCCACCATGGAGCAGCTCCACTGTGGAGTTCCTGGAGCAGGTGGTCCTGTTTGGCACGCAGCTAGCTCCAGCTCCAGGAATGTGAGGTTTCCCTGAGAAAGGTCCAATATGCCCCTGAATGATGTTTGGTGTATGTTTTGATGTATGCGGAGCATATGTAACTGAATATTTTTTTTGCCAATTTAAATATGATGTAAAATATCATAATTGCATTTAATTTATTGGAGAAAACAAAAAAACAAATATTTTGATCAAATAATTCCGTACTTTTGTCCCATAAATTACAACGTGCTTGATAGATAATTAACGAAGTCCATAATTCGAATACAAATAATGTCCATAGACTAATGATACAGGTTGCCAATTGAACCTAATAAAAAAAATTCTAGCTTCCATATTTGTCATTGTGCCTCTTCCTAAGCCAATTGAACATAATTTCTCTAGTAGGAAGGGTCATGAACATTTCCCTAAAATCCTTCTTCACAAACAGCTGGGTGGCAATGTCATGCTCATCTGAGCCATACTCCGCACCACAGTCCAGAACATGCTCCATTACTTCCCTGATTGTGACCCCTTCTTGCTTCTTTGCTGTAAAGGAACTTGAACAATCAGATATCTTCAAAATTGCTTCATGAATAAGAAGTGTTGTGCTTGACTTTGCCTTTTTCCTATCAACAGCAGCAACACGAGGTTTTTTATTTGGAAGCGCGCTCGGAGTGACCTCCTGGACCTCCTCATCCCCCAAATTGTTGGCATCAAATGGGTCACCATGGGCATTATTCTCTCCACCTCCATATTCACTGTCTACATCAAAAGGTTGCTCTTGAGTACTAGGGATAATAGGATTGTCACTCATAGGGTTCCAATGATCTGCTTCCTCATTTGTAATATTTCTAAACATTTCCCTAAGCAAATCCTCATTTTGGAGAGGCTTTTTCCTAAACTTGCCACACCCTGGAATATCCTGTAAAAATAAAAACACATACATCAGTACATATATCAGTACATCAGTACATAATTATTGACAGTTTGACAACACTCACATTTCTTGCCTTCTTCCACCACTCATTCTCCATGTCAATTGTTTTTGTCGCATTGTTCCAACCAGTACCTGTTTGCCTCCTCTTCAACTTTAGCCAAATGGACCAATCAGCCTTTAATTTATCCCACTTGTTCTTTATTTGAGTCTTTGATAATAAGATACCGGTCAGCTGTAAAAACCTATCTGACACCTTGGTGTAACCTACAGAGTTCAAATGAGTATTTGGGCGATTGCCTCTACTAACTTGTTCAGCCATCAACTCACAAGCTATTGTGACATGTGCATCGGTCCATTCCATTTGATCACCCTGACCATGATATTGAAAAAGTACACAATGAGAAAACAGGTGTGACTAGCCTGCACATGTCTTTCATGAGTAATGGACTACCTACATTTTTTTGTTCTTGCAGGGCATCACTATCATGGATGATCCAATATATGCCTAAGCTCTAATTACTAAACTTACACAATGAGAAAAGAGGTGTGACCAGCCTGCACATCAATTGTATTACCATAGACAAGATGCTCTAGGTGTAACTGAAATGACCTAAGGTAAACAGCAAGGCAATGTGTAGATGAAATCAAACCATAAGGCCAGACAAGTTCACTAGGAGCTACCTTCGTCTTATCGTTATAGCAATAATCAACCAACAAAGGTGCATCACATATGTACATAACTATGAGCATTAGCTACCATTCAACTTTGTTGATCAGCAGATAACCACGTAACCACAGAGCAAGACAACATTATCAATGCATAAATTTACCACAGCATAAAGACCTATTTCATTCTGTAAGCAACCTGAAATTAAGCTCAAAAGGACTCATACTGAGCTGCACTATATCCGCCAACAAAATGCAGAGCAATTGTAGGATCATACAGGAAGATCATACAGGAAGGAGCAATTGTAGGATCCTGGCTTCACGAAGATCATACAGGAAGGAGCAATACCTGTTCCTCTTTCGTCTTCGCGGGTGGTGCGCGTTTCTTCTTCGCTTGGGCGGCAGGAGCCTGGGCGCCTGTTGGGTGGCCGGCCGTGGCTTGGGCGGCAGGAGCCTAGGCGCCTGTTGGGTGGCCACCCATGGCCACCAGGTGCGGGGCGGCCGGCCCTGGGCGGCCAGCAGCCGGGGCGCCGGCGGCCACCACGTGCGGGGCGGCCGGCCCTGAACGGCCAGCAGCCGGGGCCTGGCTGGAGAGCGGCGCACGGGGCAGCCACGGTCCTGGCTGGACGGGGGCGGCCGGCGGCGCCGCCTGAGGAGGCCGCGACAGCCCGACCCTCGGCGCCGGCGAGCTTCCTCGAGCCGCGGCAGCGGAGGAGATTTGGGGGGCCAGAAAAGAGGTCATCCGTTAGAGGATTACTGGATCTATCACCTCCGTCCATCACCTCGTCGCAGAGCTCGCCGTCGCGGCCGGAATCAATGGCGGCGCAGGCTAGGGTTGGGGAAGGACGAACTCGCGGGGAGCCGCTCGGTCGAGAGAACAGAAGGGTCGGACGAGAGGAGCGGGCGGCGCGGGAGGGGGCGGAGGAGAGGAGCGGCGCGGCGCGGGTGGGGGCGGAGGAGAGGAGCGGCACGGGTGGGGGGGCGGAGGAGCGGCGCGGCGCGGGCGGGGGCCGGAGCAGAGGAGGCGCGGGCGGGGGGCGGAGAAGAGGAGGCGGCGCGGGCGTGGGGAGGAGAGGAGTCGCGGGTGGATGGGGGAGGAGAAAAAACAATCGAATCGATATGTTTGTGTAATGGCAGTGGTGGGTAATTACCCTTCAACTCTATGAGAAGATACAAAACGCTGGTTTCTGGAGTACCCCCTGAGGAGCTACAGGAAAAACGTGGAGTTGGCCCTCAACTCCACCTTTTTTTTGGAGCGGAGTTTCTGGAGCTGAACCTGTTTGGCTGGGTAGTTTAGGAGCGGAGCTGCAAAAGTGGAAGCAGAGCAGTCCCAAACAGGCCCTTAATACTCCCTTATTTCATGTCCATAGCTAAAATAACTTAAATTTGGAATCGGGAGAATGTGTTTCTACATATTCACATGGAAGTTAAGTCTGAAATTTTAGAATCAGTTAAAAGGCAAACAGTCCTGATATTTTCTTCAAATATTTTGTATGTACGTTACGAGCACATCTCCCTTGAGCCTCATAAGTATCAAGTTAAACTGCACACTGGCGCGCTTCGATGCATTACAGCACATTGCGAAGTGTACATAATTATCCAATGCAGATCCCAGTGTACAGTTTCATTGCATCCCTAGGAAATCGGCAATTGGCAAGCATGGAGCATATTTCTATTTAGTTGAACAGTTCAAACATGGTTGCACTGGATTCACAGGAAAAACAATACCATGCCTGTTGCCGCGGAGGCCATACAACAATAGAATGATCTAAACTGATCTAGACAAACTTTTCTGTTTAGCAATAAACTCTCTAGGTAACATAAAAGTTGTAATGCTACTAATAATTCTCAGTCGCTGGAAAGGCGATAACACAAGCTAACATCACACAAATCCAAAAATACAGCATGGCTCAACTAGAGCAGCAGCCGCCCTTCTTCACTGCCGAGACATCATCCTTTATATTGATCTTTTCGCCCTTGCCAGGCCCAGAAGCAGCATCTTCACCTGATTCGACTGCCCTCTTGCTCACAATGCGGTAAATCTGAGTCAAGACCTCTGCAAATGCATTTTCAACATTGGTGGACTCGAGTGCAGAGGTCTCCATGAAATAGAGTGATTCTCTCTCTGCAAATGCCTTCCCTTCATCAGTTTGGACTGCTATAAGATGACGGAGATCAGACTTGTTGCCGACCAACATTACAACTATGTTTGGATCTGTATGGTCCCTCAATTCCTTCAACCAGCGCTCCGCATTCTCAAAGGTTGAGTGCCGAGTGACATCATAGACAAGCAACGCTCCAACAGCACCACGGTAATATGCACTAGTAATAGCACGATATCTGCAGCAAGATTCAGATCAGAAACATCATGTGATAAGCAAAGGCAGAAGTGAACCAAACAGACAACATTCTGACATGCAAGAAAATTCACTACTGAAACTACCAAATAACGAATCCTAAAAGAGTTCACAACCAAAATGACAAGATATATTTGGAATGTTTTATATAATTTACATTTCGCTAACGATCAACTTTGTTGTGTCTCTAGCATGGATAATTCAAATAAATAACCACACTTGGTCTGTTCACTGGAGTTGTTGCTTATCTACAGGTATGAGCAACACAGTTCAACTGCAGGGAGCGGTGGGGAACTCCACTCTCTGAGTCAGGTGACAAGTGTTGATGAAAATCATCGAAAGAAGGCAAGCTCAGCATAGCATTTCCAAATGCATACAGTTGCACCATCATACCGGTCAAGAAAGGCAAATCTATAGAAGAGATGCTGTTACTATTCAAAAAGAAATCACAAAACACATTTTTTGTGTTAAACATAGATTCACTCTTGACAGCAGTGCTTACAGCCAATTGAAACCCCCAAGTTGACACTCAATGACTCCACGTAAGGCAGTCAGGCACAAGTGCTTCATTTGTTCCATATATTGGAATTTGGTACTTCAAAATTTTGCTCGTTAAGCAAGACAGGTCATGGCATGCAGTTCAAATGGTGTTCAGTTGATTGACAAAGTTGGCAACAGAACAATTGGAAAATGGGTTATTGTTCACTAATATATCCCCTAGAAACATACTAACGACTTCTCATAAAATAAACAATAAAATAAAATTACTAACTTTAATTGTATATTGTTCATTCCTCAATGGGGCATGGGCCCTCTCTTTTTTCTGTTACAGCATGTAAACAGGTAATTGCTATGGGCATTGTCAAATCCTACAGAAATATATTGTATGTTCACGCCCATCAAGATTCCAATGCATCAACTTTAGCAAGGCGGTTAGTCTTAATCACAGCTATCATCAAATCTTTTTACTCCCATCATAAACCATCTTCTCCAGCCCCTTCACTGCTTCCAATCCAGCAAAAATTCCCATTCTAAAACAAAATTACTAACTGTAGTTGCATATTGTCCATTCCTCGATGGGCCCTCCCTTTTTTCTATTGCTGCATGTAAACAGGTAATTGCTGTAGGCATTGTCAAATCCTACAGAACTATATTGTATGTTGACACCCATCAAGATTCCAATGCTCCAACTTTAGCACGGCGGCGGAGGTGGCGGGCGAGCGGAATGGGGATTTTGCGTGCAGGCGGCGGAATGGGGAATTTTGCATGCAGGCGGCGGGATGGGGAGATCTAGGTGGGTGCTGTGGGGGTGGGGTGGGAATATTAGGGTAAAAAGTATCGGGGAAGTATCGGAGCAGTATCGGAGAAGTATCGGGAATTATTTTCTTTTTTTGAATAATCAATAAATCAGGTTACGTGCAGGATACATATCCGGGCGTATCAGGGCAGTATCTGTATCCGGTACAGTATCCGATACCGATACACGACTTTTGTGAAGTATCCGCGCAACATAGATCACAACCATCATCAAATATTTTACCCCCAACATAAACCATCTTCTCCAGCCCCTTCACTGTTTCCAATCCAATGAAAATCCCGATTCGCAAATCCAGCAAATAGCCCCTTCTCCTCCAAAGAGAACACAACTGTGTCCTCTTGGCTATCTTCAGGGCTTGGGTGCAGCTCCAGAAGCTGGTGCTTTCAGGGCACAAAAGCCAGCATGCTCCCTTGTAGGACACACCCAGTGCTTCACTCAGGCAGAAGAGCGACACCATTTTGCCCCTATCCTGATTTGCTTTATTAATTTTCTTTCATTATTATGGTGCCAATTCGAATATACTTTGGGCTCCTCGTTCATCCCCTGTTGTGTAATAGTTGCAATTTTTTGAGTTTTAGTTGCTGGATTATATGCTGCCTCAAGATTGCTGTGTATGGCGATCTAGACTGTGCACCCAGAAGTCCAGATTACAGGGCAACACGCCATCTGCTTTCTGACTCCACTACAGGATACAGGATACCCAAACAAAAACAAAATGACATAACAATTTTCAGCACTATTGAGTGGAATGTAGGTAAGCCTAACCATATAGCCTTTATTTTATTTTCTATGGCATAAATAGCACAACCTAGAAAAAACAGCACCTTGTCATATAATTCTACGTTAAGGTTCACTAGGCATTAAAAGCACTTTTTTTTTAAAGATTCTGGGTTGAAAGCAATTTTTTTCTTAATCAATTCAACATTACTACGTTAGCAGCGTTGTCATTTTCTTAATATACCACAGCCTTGAATAAGAACAATGTACTTCTTATCTACTGTGTTGTAACTTGTAAAAGTGTTGCAGTTCCCAGAAAACCACAGATTGCAAAGTATATCATGGTATTGCAATATTGCTATTCTGTTATCAGTAATGAAAATACATTACATCTTACATCACCAAATTATGTAAACAATTGAGACAATAAGATGACATGGATACATATCCAACTGAGACTTATAGTATGTAAGTACATGACCGCAAGGACTTGGATTTTCCTATCACAAAGAAAAGGTGAAACTAACTGCTATTTCTTCTTACTGTTGGATAAGTTGTGCTAACAAGTAACTAGAGATGGAAGATGATGAGGCACAAATCATTAAATCATTTACGTTTTTTTTTTGGGGGGGGGGGGGGGGGGGAGTAGGGGAATCATTGCCATGCTTAACGGTAGAAGTGGAAACTCTTCAAATAACTCTAAACCTAGTAGAACTAAAAAAAAAATGGAACAACCTGGGACAAAAACAAGCATGAACTACAAGAATAGACAAGTGCTCTATCTACATAAGAGGTAAATCAAGCCAACTACCAGTTAACAAAAATGAAGCAAGAGAACTACATGAAAACAAAAAATGTGATATGATGTGGAAAAATGCATAGCGAACTTTATAACAAGTGTAATTCAATATTACTGATAGAAGAATGGATTAATGAATGCAATAGACTCCAACCATCAATAAGCATCAGATCTAAAATTAGCCAACCACATTCAGAAAAATGTTTGCAACATACTATTCTAGTAGCATGCAAGTTGGCTGGACTGCAGAACACGAGTCAGGCATGAGAAAAGTAACAGCCAAAGAAAATGTTAACATGCTATCCAGAAGATCTACAGTCAACAGTATGTACAAAGTAACTATTTTTAGCATGTCTATTAATCTCCAGTCCAATATTTTGACCAACTGAACAAAAGTTTCCAAATATTTCAAGCATTCATCTCACTTCCTTGTTACAAGGTAATCTTTTACTCAGGGGCAAAGAAAAGAAAATTGATATTATGCCACTCCTTTAGAGTGGCTTCGATAAAATGCCACTCTCTAGATGGCAATTGTTAAAATGTCATCCAATACATGATTAGCTCTATGATTTGCCATTTTTGGGGTTTTAGCTATTTCTTTTTCATTTTTTATTTTTTTTCTCCCAAAATTGCATAGGAAATGTCCATAATACCCTCTCCCTTGTAGGCCCTTCACAATCTGGCCTGAGCGCCGCCGCCCTTGCCCATCCTTCCGCTGCCCCCTTGTCAAGCTGCGACTCGGCTCACCAATCCGGCGATCGGTAAATAATTGGGCGTACAGCCACGAGACGATCGTGTAGTCGCCTGCACCCAGACCGGATCGTCGTGATGGGGTTCAAAGCCGTTGATGTGCTGCTCAACGCCGAACTTGCCGAAGACGATGGTGAACAGCGTGCTCCACTGGGAGTAGTTGGGGGATGGAGATCGAGGATAATCAGCACATGCTGCCGAATATTCACGAGTTGGAGATAGTGGACGGGAATTGCAGGCGTTGCAAGAACGCGGAGGGCGCCGGAGGAGATGACGTTGGGGTTAGAATCGCTAGCCTGAAGAGAGGCCAAAGTCGCCGTCGCCGCGACCGCTTGAAGAGTTAAGCCTGTGATACATGGAAGATTAAGATGTGTCCAAATGTTTCGTATGCTGAGTGCTCTCTCAATTGAAGCGTACCATGTATTGGGTTCATGATGATACTAATTAAGAGATGCGTTTTGATCTCATTATTTACCGATCGCTGCTTCTTTCCTCTTGCTGAGCCGAGTTATTTACCGATCGCCGGATTGGTGAGCCGAGTCGCAGCTTGACAAGGGGGCAGCGGAAGGATGGGCAAGGGCGGCGGCGCTCAGGCCGGATTGTGAAGGGGCTACAAGGGAGAGGGTATTATGGACATTTCCTATGCAATTTTGGGAGAAAAAAATAAAAAATGAAAAAGAAATGGCTAAAACCCCAAAAATGGCTAATCATAGAGCTAATCATGTATTGGATGGCATTTAAACAATTACCATCTAGATAGTAGCATTTTATCGAAGCCACTCCAAAGGAGTGGCATAATATCAATTTTCTCGGCAAACAATGGCATTTGTCTAAATAGATCCAGGAAAAAAACAATGCATACATTAAAAACACAAGCTATTACTCTGCTCTCACACACCAAATTGATTATCCTTAGCCAATTGCCACACATACTTTGGACAGTCTCCTCCAGTCCACACTCTCTTAGGAGGGATTACAACACCCAGATTGCAGCCGTCATCATAAATCGGTCTTGGAGATAAAAGAATATATATCCTATTATCCTATCGATAAACACTAACTGCTTTGCTTTGGAAACTCCCCTCTTCATTGCAATTAGCAAGATAATTCCGCACGGCACCATACTACTAAGCAGACTACCGATCAAAATCTAGAGAACTAAGCGCCTGGCCTGGAGCTAGCTCATTTCCATCAGTAACGCATCACCCTACAGCACCAGCAATCGAGCATGCAAGTCTGGTTCTAAAATCCCCCAAACCATCCAACCATTCCACGGTAGGATCCATACTTACTTTTTGAGCAAAAAGACGGTAGGGAAGATCCCTACTTACTGATCCGCACGCAACCGATACCTGCGATCTGACATCATAAACAAGCTCTATGATCTAGTGCCAGGATTGAACCAACCTCACCAAAGAACCCACCGCAAACCCTACACTAGCTAGCCGCATCAGCACGCAACATAATTCGGCGGCGAGATCCAACCCACAAAACCTCAGCATCCACAGACATATAAACGCACGCATGCATCGGGAACAGGAGTAGCCATCAAGCTAAGCACAGATCTGTCCATCTACTGCCGCGCAGAGAGAGACAGAGACTGAAGCAAGGCAAGGGTTTGGGCGTGTGTGTACCGTACCGTTCCTGGCCGGCTGTGTCCCAAATCTGGGCCTTGACGACCTTGCCGTCGACCTGGAGGGAGCGGGTGGCGAACTCGACCCCGATGGTGGACTTGGACTCGAGGCTGAACTCGTTGCGCGTGAAGCGCGAGAGCAGGTTGGACTTGCCGACGCCGGAGTCGCCGATCAGGACCACCTTGAAGAGGTAGTCGTAGTCGTCCTCCGCCCGGTACCCCGCCGCCATTGGTCGGGCCCCTCGCCTCGGCAGCTATCTAGTTTTGGGGTGGGGAAGAAGGTTGGGGAGTGAGGGAAGGAAAGGTTGGGAAGGTGGTGGTGGTGTAAAGAGCAGGGGAAAAAGGAAGGGAGCACGGACACGGCAGCGAGCGCGAGAGGCGGTGCCGCGGTGGGAGCGCGTCGAGTGCGGCCGGCGGATGGGGATGGGGGATTTTGGCCGGGCCGCGTGGCGCGTGGATAGATTTTTGGGGGCCGCGTCGGCGGGTGTAAGCGAGGCGCTATTGAGTTTGACTGCGAATTGCATGCAAGACAATTTTTATTAAATGACCTTTTAAAAATATATTTTATAAAGGAGTTGCTAGCGCGGGAGACGCTAGTTCCATAGGTCAGTCACAATGTTTTTATTATTTATACAATATTTTTCGGTCATGTATACAACAAAAATTAATAAGAATATCAATATTACACGCATGAAATCAAAATATTAAACACATGAAATCAAAATGTTGCATTCATAAAATCAGAAAGAGATAATTGATTATTTGCCCCGTCTTTTATCAGCATCAGCTCATGTGGGGTACCCAGAAAGGGCAGCATGAGGATGGTGTCGTACACGAGGCTGTAGCCATCACCGGCGACGGTGGGTATGCAGAGCATGAGGTCGGTGACGAGGTCACAGAAGTGTTAAGAACTTCGACCACAGTCGCTACGACCATGATCACTTCGACCATATTCGTAGTCGTAGCGGTCGTGGTCGTAGCGGCCGTGGTCGAATTGGCCATAGTCATACGATCGGCCACAACATTTTTTATCCATCTATGCAACATTTCTTGACCATATATGCAACAAAAAAATTGATAAAAATATCAATGTTGTACGTATAAAATCAAAATATTACACACATGAAATAAAAAATGTTGCAACAAAAAACAACACATACCTCCCATGGCAGGCGGCGGCGAGGACTTGGGTATGGCGGCGACAGGCAGCGTGGATCCAGCGCCGATAGGAGAAGGTGACGGAGCTTCTGCGGTGTTCACGAGGCCGCTATCGGTGGTCGAGGTCAGGATGCCACGGAGCTCGCAGAGGTTGCAACTAACTTTGCCAGACTCCCAAGTGGCAATCACAGCCACGAAGCCAGTGCCCCTCGCGTGGGATTCGGGTCCGGCGGCGGGGGTGGGAGCGAGAGCTCGAATCGGGGTCTCGGCGCCCGAGAGAGTAGACATAGCCGAGAAGGCGGGGGGCATTTACGTATCCACATGCTCAGAGCGATTGGGCAGCGCACGGCCGTGGGGGATGGATCTGGGGGATTTGGGATTGGGGTGGGAGGCAGGAGGTGGGAGAGGAGGCGAGCAGGAATGGAGAGAGATGGTCATGAGGTTGGGGGAGGAGGTGTGCTCGAGTGGAGTGACTGAGTGAGGCGTCTGATTGATATATTTTGTCGGACATAAGAGCCGTATCAATTCCCTTTTATAAATCTATCTACCTGGACTTATTTTTAGAAGTAGCAAAGCAACACTACGTGGCAAAGGCTCATTTGTCAATTTTTACGCCATCAATGATGACATGGCAAGCACAACGACTACTCACATAATTTCCGTGGCGGAATCACGCAACACACACCGCTAGTGTGCTTCCTACAGGTGGGAGTTGGGCCGTGCTTTTTTGGGTCAGCTCGAGGCACGGTTGGCCTGGCATGGCGCGTGATGGGTCGGGCCGGCACGACATGAACAGTGGCCAGGCTGGGCCTAGAAAGCTGGCCCATCGACAACACAGCATGGCTCAGCATATCGTGCCGTGCTCGGGCCGGCCTGGCACAGCGAGCACGGTTGGCATGGTCGGCACAAAGATGTCATCCAGCCCAGAGCCATGCAGCATCGAGCAGTAGGGTGGTGTGCAACACGTTAACTGGGGTCAAGGTAGCGCGGAGGCAAGGCAGCGCCAAGGCCAATGCAGCACGGAGGCAGAGCAGTAGGTGCTGCACAGCGTGGCCATGCTGAGGTGAGCCAGCCGGTGAAGGCGCTGGAGGCCGACGGCCAGGGCTGGCGTGACTGGATGGAATGAGCAGCGGCAGTGGCTGTTGGCGTGGAGGCATGGAATAAAAGAAGGAAAAGCAACAACCCCGTGGAATGAAAGAAGAAGAGCAACAACCATCAGGCGGAGAAAAAGAAAGAGAAGAAATGGAAAAAAAGAAATGGGGGAGAATAATGGGAGGAAGAGAGAAGAAGAATGAGATAAGCAGCAAAAGTGTCGGTGGAAGAAAAGAAAAAGGAGAGAAGAACATGTGGCTGTCGGATGGAAAGAAAAAGGAAAAAGGAAAGGAGAAAAAAATAAAAGAAGAAGAAGAAAAGGCGGAAGCGCGGATCCGGCGACAACATCGACAACTGTGCATGAGTGGCTGAGAGAGAAGTGGATCTAGTGGTGACGCTAGCAACTGCACACGTGTGACCGAATAGGTCGTGTCCAATGTTAATTAGCACACCTAGTGCTTTGATAAAATCTTAATATTAATTGTATTATCATATTTGCAGTATTTAGATGTGCATGTTTAGGGTGTCGATTTACCTAACGTTGGATAGGAGCATTGGTGATGTCAGTATAATTAATGTATCAGTTTCTATTATGTGGTTAGCCAGGGAATCAAATGATACATTAGATGTCATTCTTCATTTAACTAATTAAATGAATTTGCTTATGATATAGAGTGCTTCTGGTATTTCTTTCCCACCAATTCCATGTAGGTTTACTAGCTTATGATGTAGAGTGTCATCTTGTTTTAGTGGAAAGAACGGGGGTAGCGAGGTTGAAAGTGAGTGAAGAGATAAGGAGAGAGAAGAGATGAAGATGACGGCGGCTACCACCATCGTTGCCACCGTCTTCATCGTGGATAGTTACTTCAGACTGGACTTGGACTGGCACGACACGAACGCCAGCACGACAGATTTTGAGCCGTGCTTAGGCCTAGCCGGAGGCAAGGCAGGCTGGCATGGCACGGCACAGCGGGGTGACCGGGCTGAGTTGGCAAGGCATGACGCGACCCGAAGCATGGTGAGCCTGGGCTGTGCCGGCACAGCCCAGGCCCATGCCCACCTCTATTCCTGCCCACGAGGAAAGAAGAGGGACAAGGTTCAGATAGTACTGCGGCTTCAAAATTGTAACATTCTTATGGCATATAAGTTACTAACACGTTTTTTCCTCAAGTAAGTTCCCTACCAACTATAGCAGCTCCTTCTGCTAAAATTTATCCTTTTTAATGGATTTACCCCATGGAACCAGAGGTTTTTGGTGCACACAAGTATTTTTTTTCAGTTTATGGCTTATATTTCCTCCAAACAAATAAATATAACAGTTTCTTCATCGTCGTTTCGTAGTTGCTTAGTGGAACAATCTTTTTGAAACAACTTATTGGCTTATCGATATTTGGTTTGTTTATATAAACGTCCGAGTTAGAGCCAAAAGTCATCAGCCATAGTCATAAATAGATGTGTGAGCTGCCTTAGCACCATTGCAGTTTGCCACCACAAAGGGTGGAGGGGCGGAGGTCTACGGGTGTGTTTTGTTGATACCCAAACCAGCCTTATCAAACTTTGACTAGCCAAAATTTTAGTTGTGGTTTCGATTGCCCACAATTTGGCTAAAAATTGGCAAAAAATACATAGGATATCACTATAGAGCTATTGAAATAAATGCCAAATTATTAGAGTTAACCAAAATTTTAACAATGTTAATTTGGCACCAACCAAATACACCCCAAATCTGCAACGCCCTCGCCCACTTCATGCCGAGTGCCCCCTTTCAATCCCGTCTCCTGTGACCACGCGTACTTACGGCTTCGTTTATAAAATGCCACCCGATGCAGTGGTGGGCCATCGCGTACTGCCTTCTCCCGATGGAAGCTTAAACACGTAATTTTTTTTAAAAAAATAAAACATGTTCAAAATTCAAGTCGAACTTTTCCATATTTCCGGTCGAAAATTTCTTGAAATCTCCAGATGTAATTCATCAACTTAGTCCCTACTGTGCCAGCCTGTAGCTAAGAGTTGGCATAGGATTTTTTCCAAATGGACGCATACCTCAGTAAGCTCGCAAATTCCTTTAAACTACACGTAGGCTTGATTGATTACTGTTTAGTGCTCGGACCATTGGCAAATTAAAGCCAGCTGCAAAGTGTTTTGATCTTTAGCAAGTATCACTATCTTTCCTTCGCTGTAGTCAGGTTGTCTCGGATTGATTATATAGCCGTGGGTGCTTTACTGAACCGCCCGAGTACCATGCTAGGTAATTGAAACCGCTCCTGCGTGTTCTAAAGAAAAAGGATTAGTTGAAACCACGCTTGCTCACACATAGCGGCACAGGAAGATGCCCAGATTGGGAGTTAGGCAAGGCATTTAACACCCAATCACTGATTTCCTTTGCGAAAAAAAGGTTGCAATTACTCGTCTTGAATCAACCGAGGTGTGCAAATCCAACACAATTCCTCACAAAGAAAAGAAGCATCAGCAGTGGCCACATCACACTAGTGACTAGTAGTGATCTGTGACCCCCCACATCGACTCCTCTTTAGTGTTGATGGAGACGCGAACAGGTCGGAACGATACCGAAAATGTGCATAAGAATGGCTACTTCCTTGGTTATTTCTCCACCCAAACTGATTGGATCTTGGATCTGATGAGTCGCATCAATCTAATCGTGAAGGACCAACCTGTGAGGATCGATTTGGAAAAGGATGTGAGATCATCTTCAGTTGGCAGCCACGTCGCTCTAATGGTAGGTGGTTCACGATGTCCCAACGATGCCTGCCGCGCTATGCCCACAATTTATACGGAAAGGCTCATCTTGGTTGCTGTCTTGGTGAATCCCTAGCCCAGCCGGATCAAGATCCGTTCTAAAGCCGCGCGTATTTGCGGAGAATTATTGCGACAAAATGTCGATCTAGTATGCCGAGCAAATCTCTGTTCAGAGAAGCAGTACTACCTTTTGGCTTGTCACAAAGTTGCACTAAAATCCTCTGCATCTTGGTGCATGTACGCGTGTTGTAACCAAGTAAACCCCACCACGGTTATCTTACTTGGATGCGATCCTGGCTAGATGTGAGGTTTATCTCAAGTCTATATAGAGACGTGAGATACCGCATGATGGAGAGATGCATATTTGGTTGCTACACACGTATATATAGAGAGAGTAGGAGCGGACATTCGATTTATTCGGTAAAAAAATATTTTAGTTTTTAAAAGTTGACAACTAGATTAACTAAACTAAAATAGAACATTGAATCTAATTAATCGAATTATTTTGGTTCGGTTAAATCGATTTTTCGGTTAACCAAAATATACACAACAATTTAACATATAATAATATTTTTTAGTCTAGTGTTATTATACTGGATTTATTTTTAAGCGAATGATATCTCTAGAAGTTATAGAAACTGTAGCATTTGTATTGGCTTTAATTTTTTGAAGCAGAAGTTAGAAGTAGAAGCTAATATGAATGCAGCCATGAACGCCATGGTTTCTCGCAGCCAAGATCAAATGGAGGGGTCCAAGTGTCCAATTCCAAACCAAGCCATTTTCCCTTACAACCACTACACAATCTGCAGCAAATTCTCCCTTCTCCTGCAAACAAGCAGATACTGCAAAATTGCAACAGCTCACCAGCCGTTCTCTGATCGTATATTTCTTTATTCATCCGTCTGTTCGATTTGATCCTAGCTAGTATCCTACAATGCCATCATCGTCATCATCTCTCCAAGATACCATGAGCTTCTCATCTGAGGAATCGTCGCCTATGATCAGCAGTGGGTTCATTGTGCAGCTGGTCTCTTGAAGTTCGCGGACACCAGCGAGTACGACTTCGACTACGACAGAAGCGGCCTCTGGTCGCCGCTGGTGCTGCGGCCGGAGGTCCTGCTGCTAGCGCAGTCGTCGGCCCGACGGCGGCGGGGCCGCTACCGGAAGCGGAGGACTGCAGAATCTTGCATTTTGTGTGTGTTTGTGTGGCGAATTGCCAATGGAACAGGGGCTTGTTCATGCATGATATGCTTCTCTTCCATTGGCGGATCCAATATGCTGAGTGTTCAGCTGAACACCTAAATTTTTTTTATAAAATACCAGGTATATAATAGGTATATTATATATATACTATTAGTTGTGTTAAAACTATATTTTATACATGCAATTAAATTCAGCCCGCACTCCTCATATCTCGCGCGTAACCCATGTAATACATTAGACCTATTTTTCTTTCCACTTCAGCCCTCCTCATGTCCAAAGAGGTAAAGATATAAACAAAATCCTAATATTTGTTCTATTTCTCATCTTGTGGCTGTCTGTGTGGGAGGCAGCTTCGGCCTTTGAGTGGCGAGCGGGCGGAGGTGCAGGCTAGAGGCGAGTGATGACCGGCAGACGCGGACGTGGTGCCATGATGTGACGACAATCATGCGTGAGCGCGGCACGTGGTGCAAAGTGAACGTGTGGCAGCGCGGGCGAGCAGAGAGGTGTCGCGGGCAAGCAGGCAGTGGCACAACGAACACAGAGGTAGGGAGCAGCGTGGTAGCCAGGAGGGAGCGTAACATTGGGAAGTGAGTAGCACCACCAACTTATTGTCATCGTCCTCTTTTCAGATCTAGGTGTGCTCTATCCCACTCCACTTATTTTCTTTCTTGGTCTGTTTTGCTCCATGGAAGGAATATACAATTTCCTCTTAGATGGACAATTCTTACTGATAAGAAAATAGTAAAAAAAGACAAGATCAATAAGATATACAACTCTCATTTATCTCCATAATTTGTTGTTTAATTCATATAATTATGCTCGCCTTATGTCGCCCATTTCCTCGTAAGAAATCATTAATTTCTGTAATTTATGAATTTCTATTATATCTACATATATGTATCGTTATATCGGTGTTTTGAAAGTGACAGTGCGCTGCGGTATCGACGTATTCGAGCAACTTAGCTTCGAAATCCGAACAACCATTCTAAAAATCTTGAATCCGCCACTGTTCTCTTCTGATGATGCAGATGCTCAGCAACAGATGCTGCTTCTGGTGACCTGCACTGTGGATGCTTCATCTGAAAAGGCATTGTCCTCATGGTTTGCTCTGACAGTACAGCAGTGTATCAAGTGTGCGTTTGTTCCTGTAGCTGGGCATTTGCTGTATGTATGTATGCAATGACCAAAAACAAAATAACGAGAGGGCATGTACGTAGTTGCAGTACATCGCTTTGTGGTTGGTCATGATCCTGAGTAGTGAAAGTACCCGAGTGCACTGTAATTACCATTGAATTTTTTGAGAGCTGCACTGTTGCTCCATGTGATACTGATTGATGTGCTGTACATAGTGATCTAAAACAAATTCATCGTCGCATTTCTTTGTATAATGCATACAGCATACCCTCCGTTTCAAGCAGAGGAAATTAAGATCGTGGACATATTAAGTGTTTTCGTCTGAAAGCCCATGGAGAAAGAAGCGCGAAGTGCGCAAACCCAGCAGCACAAACGGGTACTTTCGCACGCTTTAGCTAGAGAACAAAATCAAGTAAAAAAACAAATTACACTGCAAGGAAGCGACATAATCTACAAAAAAAAAATCCTTCAAGTCTTCAAGACATGCTTCTGTCAGAGAAACTACAAAGTACGAGGAAAGGAAAGGATACTAGTTACCGACAGAAGTGTGGTGAAAGGAGACCTCCGTCCGTGACAAACTGACCATCGCAAGGATTCGGGTGTGTGCGCGCGCGTTTTGCAGAGAAGAATTAAGGAACAATCAGGAATTCGTCCGAGTATATTGGGGGACAAAAGAAAAGGAAAAAAGAATTTAATTAGGTCCCACCGAGATTTGAACTCGGGTTACTGGATTCAGAGTCCAATGTCCTAACCGCTAGACCATGGGACCTTTGATGCCTACGCTTTCATCTTTTATTATATATCATAATTACATTTTCACGCGCTGCCTTGGCACGTCGGACTTTCGCGGATTCTCGAGCTTCAAGAGAAGGGGAAAAGCCAGGACATGCCAGTGGAGTTACGCGCTTCACATGCGGAGAGCCCGGGGCCCCGTCCGAGGCTACCTCCGGCGGTCGGAACACATACGTATCAACGTATGAGCGCACGTTGGCGGCGGCGTGCGCCTTTGAGTTGCTTGCTCCAGTCCGGAACCCGTTGGGACGGTTGCCTCCGCCGCCATCCAGGGCCGCCCACCACCTGTTCGATGAAATGCGCCGGTGAGAATCTTTCGGCTTCTTGGTTAACAGTCGTGAAGGCATGCTCTCTTTATGCCCTTTCTGTTTCCACTTTCCTCTGTTTTTTACGGACTTCAGAGCCCTTGGCGATTGTTTTGTTCCCTCGGTACGACCATTGCCATACTCACATTGCAATGCCATGGCAACGACATGCAACGATGGGTGATGCATACATAGTCCAATGGTTTTCGTGCATCTGAATTGGGTACTTGTTTGTTGTGGATAAGTCTCTGATTAGTTTTGCATCGTAGCAACCAATTGTTTGTTGATTATTTATACATATGTGCTAGGGAGCAATTACACCACAAACTGGGTTAGTGGAATTAGGCTAAAGACTGGCCTTTTGTAATTGTGATCATTATTGGGCTCAGTGATGTCCAACGGTTTGGGCTAGCCTGGTTTATGTAAGTTAACTGGATTGCCCGCAGATGACCAAAAACTAGCCCGCCAGAAAGGATGAGGCTTTGTGAGCACTGAGCAGTACAATGGATAAGGTCAGAAGATAGGAACTGAACAATCACTTGCTTTGATAAAAGAATACAAGACTTGGGTCTCTCTCTCTCTCTGGGGTTTAAATTTCTAAGGAATGGTAGCATGAGCATGATCACTGCTGTTTCATGACACGCAGTAGACACTAGACAGTAATTGCTCATAGCAGCTGCTCTTGCCAAATATCACAGACGGTTCTTGGTAAGAACAATATGTGATACTTCACAGACAATGCTCACCATGAATCGTCTGTAGTATTATCTCTTCACAGACGGTTTTTAGCGCTGACAGCAATATAGACGGTCTCTAAACTCAAACCGTTTGTGATTGCATTTAACACTGACGGTTTTGGTAAACTATCTGCGATGAGGCGTCTAATATAAGCCTTTTTGTAGTAACGACCCTTTTCTCCCTCTTTGATCTCTCAATTGCACTTGGAGGCGATCGAGAAAGAGCACACCCTCGAGGCTTCTATAATGTTATGGCTAGCCAGAAAAAGTAGCGGTTAGTAGTGATGGCATGACAAAGTTGCCATGGCAATGGCAAGGAGAGACAACGCGATCTGGTGAGGCCAGTGAGCAGGATTGAGGCAACACGGCCACTACTATGCTCACCTCCCTGTTACCACCTTGCCCTTCTTGCTTTATCCCAAGTGTATCCCCTCAGTCCGTCACCGTAAACCTGCTCAAGTTTGTATTTGAAACTAGTAGAAGCTTGCATGTGTTTTTGTTTGAAACTTGAAACCAGCTTTTTTCTGGAAACTTGGTAAAACTTACTTGAAATTAATTTGTTGAAACTAATTAAGCTGAAACTTGAAATCTGGATAACACTCTCGACTAGGGATGTTTCTAACAAGATATCGTTCCCTAGCTGTTGGGCATGTTTGAATATGAGTAAGTTGCACCATAGGTACATGATCTTGTGAAGTGGGTATATCCATGATACTAAACTATGAAACCATGTATTTAGGTCATTGGATTTGTTAAATCATGCAAAGTAAGTCCAAAAGAGGACATTCACAGTGCGCCAATGATTATTTTTGGTTGATATGGACACACTGACATGAGAAAGTGAAAGTCTATGCCTTCAACCTATCGGTTGTGCCCATCTGTGTGTCCATCAATGCCATTGCAAAGCGTTCAAAAGTAAATTGATTTTGATTGAGAAGTTATGAGTTCACTGCAGTGATGGGATTAATGTGTGGTGAATTCTTATTGCTTTCCTATCATGTGACACATATGGAGCAGTTGTGATGAGGACATCCTTTCCATGCATACAACCATGCCAACTCCATATCAAACTGAAACTATGATACAAGGACCAATGACTAGAGCGCGAGCACGTCAACTTAACCATCAGGTGAATGCGTTCCTAAGTTTGCATACAAATGTTTCAAAGAATGGAATACTACTTAATTCTTGTGATGATTTAATTGTCCTTAGGAACCATGGGGAAGAACCACATGAGCTCAAGTATAGAAGTGGAACCGTCAAGCGCAAACCAAGTCCTGTTCACGAGTTTGACTCGGATTCGGCCTTGTTGACAGCGCCTACTTCAAACGGCCGTAACTTTTGATCCAGAAGGTTTCTCGGGGCCTATGAGTACTCATTGGAAAGATCTTGAAGTCTACTTTCAGATGGATCTGGCCTCACCTCCAAATTCCATCCGAGTCGACCAGAAACTGCAAAACAATTCACGTCGCTTTTCCAGTCCGAGTCAAAGTGGGCCTTGGGCCTTGTAATTCGAGTCCTATTTGGCTTCCTTGTGTTTTGGCCGACCCTCCACCTTCCGTGACCCTTAAATAGGCAGCCGCACCCTCTTCTAGGGTTTGGGTTTTGTTTAGACTAAGTTAGCTTTTGCTGCTTTGCCTTGTACTCGCGCGTGTCGGCTAGACCGCCCGAATACTTGTCTTCGGAACCCCACCGTTTCTCTGTTTTCGATTGAATCTTACATCGTTATTTGCAATTGAGTTGCTGTTCATCTTGTTCTTGCTTGTTCTTCGATTGCTTGCAGGAACAAGAACCCTCGTGGTTAGGTTGATCGTGCGCCGACAAGGTCACGAACAATCTCTGGAGTTGGTGTATCGACCGCTAAGGCGCAGCGTCCTTGGATGGTTGTAGTCGGGTCGTCAACGTCATCTCCTTCCCCAATCGAATCTACCACTCTCATCGAAAGATCGGGACCCCTAGTGCTATCAGTTGGTATCAGAGCTCAAGGTTGATCGGTGAGAGATCTTATCTAGTCTTTGCAATTTTTACCTACAGTCCAGAAAACCAAAAAAAAATAGCAGATCAGATCTATTCCCCAAAATCCGAAACAATTTGAGCCTTTATCTATTGCTGCATAGTCTTTGTTTGTTGAGTCTTCGATTGCATCGTCGTGTCCTTTGCTGGTCTTAGTGTCTAGTTCCTTTAGAGTTTCGAGTTCTGTTCACGTTTTGGACTCACCGTTGCAGTTAGATCCGAACTGTCATAGGAGGGTAAAAAAAAAAAGAAAAAGAGGAGGACTCGGTTGCTGCCCTAATTGGTCTTGGAGTAGGACTCGGTTTCTGCCCTAATTGGTCTTGGAGTAGGACTCGGTTTCTGCCCTGATTGGTCTTGGAGTAGGACTCGATTTCTGCCCTGATTGGTCTTGGAGTAGGGCACGAATTCGGATTCAACAGAGGGAAAAGAAGGAACAGGCAGCCGCATCTAGAAGAGCCGCGGCATAAAAAAAGAAAAGAAAAAAAAACAGAGGAGAGAGAAACAGCTAACTTTTGCATACGACCTCCGATTGAGGCGATTCTTGATCCGTTGGAAAGGAAATCGGAAGATAGAGCGAAAAAAACTGGAGATTTCAGAGCCGCGTAAGCCACCAGGCACATACGCGGCAGCTTCGACCCCAAAAAACGTCGTTTAGGCCCTCAAAACGGGCCCGCAAACCGAGAAAAAATCAAGTTTCTCAGAATTCGCTCAAAATTGGCAGAGCCCTTCTACAAGTGATTCTAAGGTTCCTGGTGAAGACGGCATCCTTTTTCGAGCTCCAGAACTCCGTGTGCAACATCATCTAGTTTCTTTCTGCACGGTGTATTTTCGTTTGTGTTCTAGGCTCGCGTCTCTAGTACGGTCTAGCCTAGGACCAGCACGGTGCCGTCGTTGAGCGATTATTCAACTTGCTTTGACTAATGTGGTTCTAGTTATCCTTTGTTCTCAGCCCACCTATAGCTCCACAGATTTGGCTACCACATCACAGGGACTAGCGACCGAGGCAGCGATACACCCAATTTCCAGGAGATATTGTCTTGACTTGTCGGCTGCCATCACCTCCTGCTCGCTGTGGTAAGAACTTGTAAGAGCTTGACAGAACAGGTTGAGAGTGTGCGACTTGATTTAACCACATCCCAGTAGTTGTGAGAGCATAACCTGCAGTTTTATTATTTTTCTCTTCTTGGTTTGTTTCTTGTGTTCTTCTAACAATGTCGGGAGAACCAGAGGATCTACGGGCAGCATCACATTCCCCTCGGACTAGGGGCATCATACAACACTTTGAGCGCCAAATGAAGCTGCACACTGAGGGACTTGATGAGGATGTACGGGTCACCAACGAACGCCTTGGCCAATTGGAGGCCGCGCAGATCGACACCAACACTACGCTTGCAACATTGGAGGCTTCCGTTGGCACCGTCAACGCTTCACTTGCTGAGATTTTGAGACGTCTTGATGAGAGGGGCCGTGCATCTCCCGCTGCACCAACTCAGCGTACTCGTGCCAATATTGGTGTCTTGGGCAGCAGGGTGGACGAAAATGGTGGAGACGATTATGCGGCTGACACTGAGATTGATGATGATGAGGACGCTCACCGTCATCGTCAACCACGCCGGAATGAGGTACGTGACAATGATGAATCGCTTGGTAAGATTAAGTTCACTATGCCACCTTTTGATGGAAAGTATAACCCTGATGCTTATATCACTTGGGAATTGGCTGTTGATCAGAAATTTGCTTGTCATGCTTTCCCTGAAAACAAAAGGGTTAGGGCTGCTACTAGTGAGTTTACTGATTTTGCGTCTGTTTGGTGGAGTGAATATTGTAAGAAAAATCCTCTCACCATACCACCAACTTGGGATGCATTAAAAAGAATCATGCGAGCTAGATTTGTTCCCTCATATTATGCACGTGATTTGTTACATAAGTTGCAACAATTGAGGCAAGGTAGTAAAAGCATAGAGGAATATTTTCAAGAATTGCAAACAGGCATGCTGCGTTGTGACTTAGAGGAAACTGAGGAAGCCGCTATGGCTAGGTTTATGGGTGGTTTGAATCGGGAAATTCAGGACATCTTAGCTTACAAAGAATATAATTCTATCACTCGTTTATTTCATCTTGCTTGTAAAGCTGAAAGAGAAGTACAGGGACGACGTGCAAGCACTAGGACTAACGTTTCTGCAGGTCGTGGAAATATTTGGTCTCAACGTGCATCTGCCGCACCATCAAGCCAACCCCCTGCACCTTCTTCCTCCAACAGCAAGCCACGATTTTCATCATCAAATTCGGCATCTCGGGCATCTGAAGCAACAAAGGGGACAGCCCAAGCACATACAAAGAGCTCTTCGTCCGTTGCATCTACGGGACGAACGAGGGATATCCAATGTCATCAATGTAAGGGGTATGGCCATGTGAGGAGTGAGTGCCCAACCAAGCGTGTTCTGATTGTGAGAGATGATGGTGAGTATTCTTCTGCTAGTGATTTGGATGAGGATACATATGCTATGCTTGCAGCTGACCATGCAGGTAGTGGGAAGGAGCAAGAAGAAGAGCACATTGGTGCTGAAGATGCGGAGCGTTATGAGAGCCTCATTGTGCAGCGTGTGTTGAGTGCACAAATGGAGAGGGCGGAGCAAAATCAGCGGCACATCCTTTTCCAAACAAAGTGCGTCGTGAAGGAACGCTCATGCCGAGTGATAATTGATGGAGGGAGCTGCAACAACTTGGTGAGCTCCGATATGGTGGAGAAGCTTGCGTTGAACACCAAACCTCACCCACAACCTTACTACATTCAATGATTCAATAACAGTGGCAAGGTGAAGGTAACACGAATGGTGAGAGTAAATTTTGCTATTGGTTCTTATCATGATGTTGTAGAATGCGATGTTGTTCCTATGCAAGCATGCTCTATGCTGTTAGGTAGACCGTGGCAATATGATAAAGATTCACTGCATCATGGTAAGACAAACCAATATTCTTTTGTGCATCATGACAAGAAAATTGTGTTACATCCTATGTCTCCTGAAGCTATTTTCAAAGATGAGATTGCTAGAGCTAGTAGAGACAAACATCAGGAGCATAATAGGAGTGAAAATCAGATCGTTGCAAGCGAACTTGAGCAACATAAAAAGAAAAACTCTAAATCTGTTCATGAGAAGAAAAATGAGATTAAACTGAAAGGTGCATGTTTTCTTGCTACTAAGTCTGATGTGAGTGAGCTGGATGCTAGTACTTCTATTTGCTATGCCTTACTTTGCAAACAAGCTTTATTTTCATTCGAGGAGGTACCTTCTTCTGTGCCTCCTGCTGTCACTAATCTTTTGCAGGAGTACATGGATGTCTTTCCAAAAGACGTGCCACCAGGGCTACCACCAGTGCGAGGGATTGAGCACCAGATTGATTTGATTCCCGGGGCATCTTTGCCCAATCGTGCGCCATACAGGACCAATCCGGAAGAAACTAAGGAGATTCAGCGTCAAGTTCAAGAATTGCTTGATAAAGGTTATGTGCGTGAGTCTCTTAGCCCTTGTGCTGTTCCGGTAATTTTAGTGCCTAAGAAAGATAGATCATGGCGTATGTGTGTGGACTGTAGAGCGATCAATAACATTACCATTAGATATCGTCACCCTATTCCTAGGTTAGATGATATGCTTGATGAATTAAGTGGCTCTATTGTCTTCTCTAAAGTTGATTTGCGTAGTGGGTACCACCAAATTCGCATGAAATTGGGAGATGAATGGAAAACAGCATTTAAAACTAAGTTCGGTTTGTATGAGTGGTTAGTGATGCCATTTGGGTTAACTAATGCACCTAGCACATTCATGAGATTAATGAACGAGGTTCTGCGTGCTTTCATTGGTAAATTTGTAGTGGTCTATTTTGATGATATATTGATATATAGCAGATCACTAGAGGAACACCTTTGCCATTTACGTGCTGTTTTTGATGCTTTACGTAATGCACGTTTATTTGGTAACGTTGAGAAGTGCACATTTTGCACGGATCGAGTCTCTTTTCTTGGCTATGTTGTTACTCCACAGGGCATTGAAGTTGATCAAGCCAAGGTTGAGGCAATACAGAGTTGGCCGACTCCTAAAACGGTCACGCAAGTGCGAAGTTTTCTAGGACTTGCTGGATTCTATCGTCGTTTTGTGAAGGATTTCAGCACCATCGCTGCACCATTGAATGAACTCACTAAAAAGGGGGTGCCGTTTACTTGGGGGAATGCACAGGAAGACGCCTTCAACACATTGAAAGATAAGTTAACACATGCACCATTACTCCAACTTCCAGATTTTAGAAAGACTTTTGAGCTAGAATGTGATGCTAGTGGAATTGGATTGGGTGGTGTGCTGTTGCAAGAAGGTAAACCTGTGGCATACTTTAGTGAAAAATTGAGTGGGCCTAGTTTGAACTATTCTACTTATGATAAGGAATTATATGCTCTAGTTCGAACTTTAGAGACATGGCAACATTATTTATGGCCCAAAGAATTTGTCATTCATTCGGATCATGAGTCATTAAAACATATTAGAAGTCAAGCAAAACTGAACCGTAGGCATGCAAAGTGGGTTGAATTCATAGTCTTTTCCTTATGTCATAAAACACAAAAAGGGAAAGGAGAATGTTATTGCTGATGCATTGTCTAGGAGATATACCATGCTCTCACAACTTGACTTCAAAATTTTTGGATTGGAAACAATTAAGGAGCATTATGTTCATGATGATGATTTTAAAGACGTGTTGCTGAATTGCAAAGAGGGAAAAACGTGGAATAAATTTGTTCTAAATGATGGATTTGTGTTTAGAGCTAACAAACTATGCATTCCAGCTAGCTCCGTTCGTTTGTTGTTGTTACAGGAAGCGCATGGAGGTGGGCTGATGGGCCATTTTGGAGTGAAGAAGACGGAAGACATACTTGCTAGTCATTTCTTTTGGCCAAAGATGAGACGTGATGTGGAACGTTTTGTTGCTCGCTGCACTACGTGTCAAAAGGCTAAGTCACGACTTAATCCTCACGGTTTGTATATGCCTCTACCTGTTCCTAGTGTGCCTTGGGAAGATATTTCTATGGACTTTGTTTTAGGACTGCCTAGGACAAAGAAGGGGAGGGATAGCATATTTGTTGTTGTGGATAGATTTTCTAAGATGGCACACTTCATACCATGTCATAAAAGTGATGATGCTACCAATATTGCTGATTTGTTCTTTCGTGAAGTTGTTCGTTTGCATGGTGTGCCAAATACAATAGTTTCCGATCGTGACACTAAATTCCTTAGCCATTTTTGGAGAACTTTATGGGCTAAATTGGGGACTAAGCTGTTATTTTCCACTACGTGTCATCCCCAAACTGATGGACAAACTGAAGTTGTGAATAGAACTTTATCTACCATGCTTAGGGCTGTTTTGAAAAAGAACATTAAAATGTGGGAAGAATGCTTGCCTCATATTGAATTTGCTTATAATCGTTCGCTGCATTCTACTACAAAGTTGTGCCCTTTTGAGATTGTCTATGGCTTTGTGCCTCGTGCTCCTATTGATTTGCTACCACTTCCATCTTCGGAGAAGTTAAACTTTGATGCTAAACAGCGTGCTGAATTGATGTTGAAATTGCATGAGACAACCAAAGAAAATATTGAACGCATGAATGCTAAATATAAACTTGCTGGTAGTAAAGGAAGGAGGCATTTAACTTTTCAACCGGGTGATTTAGTTTGGTTGCATTTGAGAAAAGAAAGATTTCCTGAATTGAGGAGGTCTAAGTTGATGCCTAGAGCTGATGGACCTTTCAAAGTGTTGGAAAAGATTAATGACAATGCATATAAACTTGAGTTGCCTGCAGATTTTGGGGTTAGTCCCACCTTTAACATTGCAGATTTGAAGCCATACTTGGGAGAAGAAGATGAGCTTGAGTCGCGGACGACTCAAATGCAAGAAGGGGAGGATGATGAGGACATCCTTTCCATGCATACAACCATGCCAACTCCATATCAAACTGAAACTATGATACAAGGACCAATGACTAGAGCGCGAGCACGTCAACTTAACCATCAGGTGAATGCGTTCCTAAGTTTGCATACAAATGTTTCAAAGAATGGAATACTACTTAATTCTTGTGATGATTTAATTGTCCTTAGGAACCATGGGGAAGAACCACATGAGCTCAAGTATAGAAGTGGAACCGTCAAGCGCAAACCAAGTCCTGTTCACGAGTTTGACTCGGATTCGGCCTTGTTGACAGCGCCTACTTCAAACGGCCGTAACTTTTGATCCAGAAGGTTTCTCGGGGCCCATGAGTACTCATTGGAAAGATCTTGAAGTCTACTTTCAGATGGATCTGGCCTCACCTCCAAATTCCATCCGAGTCGACCAGAAACTGCAAAACAATTCACGTCACTTTTCCAGTCCGAGTCAAAGTGGGCCTTGGGCCTTGTAATTCGAGTCCTATTTGGCTTCCTTGTGTTTTGGCCGACCCTCCACCTTCCGTGACCCTTAAATAGGCAGCCGCACCCTCTTCTAGGGTTTGGGTTTTGTTTAGACTAAGTTAGCTTTTGCTGCTTTGCCTTGTACTCGCGCGTGTCGGCTAGACCGCCCGAATACTTGTCTTCGGAACCCCACCGTTTCTCTGTTTTCGATTGAATCTTACATCGTTATTTGCAATTGAGTTGCTGTTCATCTTGTTCTTGCTTGTTCTTCGATTGCTTGCAGGAACAAGAACCCTCGTGGTTAGGTTGATCGTGCGCCGACAAGGTCACGAACAATCTCTGGAGTTGGTGTATCGACCGCTAAGGCGCAGCGTCCTTGGATGGTTGTAGTCGGGTCGTCAACGTCATCTCCTTCCCCAATCGAATCTACCACTCTCATCGAAAGATCGGGACCCCTAGTGCTATCAAGTTGCATTGGTAGATGTAAATGCAAAAAAAGCCAACAAAAAAGAAGGCAACAAGCACGTCCACATTCTCCAGATCGACTACTTCTAAGAGTCCCTGTTTGAGCAAACACATCGAGTCATCAAGTAGCACCCCTCTCCTTCATCGCGGTGTTGCAATGACCTCTAATTAAATCTTCCCCCCAATTTTCTCTTCCCAAATGGCACACATCTCATCACTTCCCAATTACCAGACCCAATCCAAGAAAGAAACAGACCTCCTGGTACCATGTGTCCAAGTTGAGCGCATCTGCATGCCTGGATAAGCATGTGCACCTCCACCTTCAGCCACCATGGCGCACTCCTACTTGTTCGGGAGGGGTGCCATCTCCTATTGCCGCCATGCCTTCTCATGAATCATGTGGTCATACTCCTGCTTCTCGATTGGAGGGCTTGGTCCGAGACCTAAAATTGATCACCTAATGTTAAATGGAGAATGTGAGAATAAAGTTTGTAAAAGATAGAGAAAGAGTGGGTGAGAAGAGAGAAAGAAGGAGAAGAGCCACCACATAAGCATTAGCACCATATAGATGTCTTGTTAGCCTTGTAAAACCTCTTTTGTATCTTCTTTATATGGTTTAGTAAGTTTATTTACCTAAATGCATTATTTCATAGTTTAGTAACCTATATGCACCCACCTCACAAGTTCGTGTATCTGTGGTGTAATTTACTATTTGAATATTTACGATGATGGTCAAAATATTTGTTTTTCAATGTTACTTTTATACATTATGCTTACGGGCTGATGAGTTTAATTTTCTTTAGATTTGGCTCTTCTCTTTTTCTCAACACTTGTCAACAAAAATGAGAAATGACAACGAGTTCCCCAAAGAAAATCGACAGATGGCAAAGGAGTGAAGGGGGTCGCTCCACTCGTTCACAGCAAGGCCGTGAAGGCCACAATTACTTTCGAAAGGTTCACAGCCCATAGTGCTGAGCACGGACGATACAGAGGCTCGTCAGAATTTTACCGCTCCTGCTTGCCATCCAAAGCAAAGGTACGGTGATTTTAAAGGCAACCGTACTGTAACAGTCCACAGGAATCGCACTGCCGTTGACCGGTCCAAATTCCAAACAGCATTCTACAGCCAGTGGCACACAGACACGAGTAGGGTTGGCAACGGGGCTCATCCCCGACGGGACCCAATCCCTGTCCCCGATCCCCGCGAAATTTAAATTCCCCGAACCCCGGCCCCGGGCTTGGGGCCAAGTTGGGCCCGTCCCCGTTCCCCGGCGGGCTTCGGGGGCCCGACGGGGCAAAATTCCCCGCCGACGTTTGTGAAAAGAACAACTTCGGCTAGTCAATAGCTTCAGTTAGTCTCATACAACAACAGGGAGAGTGAACACCATGCTGGAATTGTTTTCCCAATATGATGACAAGTTCTGGTAAATCCTTCATTCAAACAATGTGATTTAAGGACTGCAAAACGAACTAGACCAACAACTCGTAGCTTAAACCAAACAAAAAACTGGGCGGCTGCTCTTTTTTTGCTGGAGGTTTTGTTCAACACAGGCAATAAAATGAAGCACTACCAAATTACCAATAGCAGGACTAGCACATGGAAGAATAAGAGGATAGCACGATAATAGCATATACAAGCAGCAATTCAGCATAACAGCAATTACAAGGGTACTAAATTAGCAACTTGATGGTGATAAGAAACAAGTCGACATTGCAATGTTCACTTCACCGCGAGTGAGGAAGAGTAGAAGGGCCGGTGGGGTCACCTCGGTGGAGAAGAGGAACCGGTGGGGAAGGACCGAAGGGGGAGCCGCCGCCGCGGGTGAGGAAGAGCCGCTGCCGCGAGTGAGGAAGAGTCGCCGCCTTGGGTGGATGCGCCGGTGGTGGGTAAGGGCGTCGTCGGTCGTAGATCTGTGGAGGAGGGCGTCGCCGGTCTCAGATCTGTGGAGGAGGGCGTCGCCGGTCGTCGAGGAAGGGGAAGAGGGCGGCGGGGGAGGGGCGGTGGGGGGGGAGCCGGGCGCGGTGGGGGCGGAGGCGCCGGGGGAGGGGCAGAGGGGGAGGGGGCAGAGGCGCCGGGGAAGGGGAAGAGGGCGGGGGGAGCCGGGCGCGGTGGGGGCGGCGGGGGAGGGAGCGGAGGGGGGCGTCGCCGATCGCAGATCTGTGGAGGAGGGCGTCGCCGGGGAAGGGGAAGGGGAAGAGGGCGGCGGGGGGGGGGGGAGCCGGGGGCGGAGGCGCCGGGGGAGGGGCGGAGGGGGAGGGGGCAGAGGCGCCAGGGAAGGGGAAGGGGAAGAGGGCGGCGGGGGAGGGGGCGGCGGGGGAGCCGGGCGCGGTGGGGGCGGCGGGGGAGGGGGCGGAGGGCCGGAGGCGCTGGGGGAGGGGGACTGGGGGGCGGCGGGGTAGAGGGCGTCGGGCGCAAGGGGTGTTGGCGGCGCTGGGCTGGGGAGAGGTCTGATCGTCTGAGGGTAGGGTTTTTTGGCTGACTTTTATATGAAGTGTAGAGGACCCACATGTCAGTGATCCCCGACGGTTAACGGGGACGGTGATCACTTCCCCGGCCCCGGCCCCGCCATCCCCGACGGGGACAGTATTTTGCCCACGAAAATCCCCGCGGGGAATAAAATCCGTCAGACCCATCCCCTAATAGGTGAATTCACCGTCGGGGATCGGGGATCGGGTCACCATTGCCAACCCTAGACACGAGCATGAAAACACGTAACCCAACGTGCCGGTAACAGCAGCCACAAGGCGAATAAGACAGGCAGTAAACGCAGACATGGGTGGGCGCCTCCGAAAAAGATCCTTCCCAGATCCCGAGGCTGACACCGCAGACATGCGCCTGGCCTACTCCTGTCTAGCTGCATGCCGCCGGCCGAGTCACACAGTCGCTTTTCCCCCTCGGCCGCCAAAGTCCGTGCCCGCCCTGGCGTTTGTGCGTGCGTTCCTTCTCCTTCCCGGTCCGGTGTGCCGTGCGCCCGCCAGCCTGCGCGGGATGGGATGCCCTCCCTCTCGTCTCGTGGACGTAGCCTGTAGTGAAATCAGTATTTAGTTACATCTCGAGTATAATGATATATACTATCTAAGCTGAATTGTAAAAATATTAACCAAATTGGATTGAATTTATTTGAGCTATACACTAAATATTTTTTCACATTCTGAATTGAAATATACTCTGTCCGAGGTATGGCTCCGCTCTTGGACGTAGCGGCACGTGCCGAGGCCAGTGCGTGCACTCACGCGGCTAACGTTGAGCATGCGCCGAGGCCAGTGCATGCGCGCACGCGGCTGAAGGCGGTGCGGCGCGAATCCGAGGAGGGTTTTAAGTGGTTTTCCGGTGGGGGAAAGGTGCGTCGTGGAGCGGCCGGCAGGAGGGTCGGCAAAAGGCGAAGGCTCTCGTGTCGTGCTTGGCGCGGCCCAAGGACGCGTACGCCCGCGCTGATCGACTCCTGCGCGCGTCGCGCATGTGAGCCTGCCCTCCGTGGGCCGCACGGCGTGTGCGCCGCGTACGTGAACGTTGCGTGTAGTCGGTTACGCGATTACGTACGTAGTACTATATTATGCCGTCGAATTTCTTTTTAGGGCATCTCCAATGGTTCTAGCTAGCAACTAACTATAAGACTTCCACATCATTTATATAGTACACACTAAAGCTAACATTCTAAAGAACTATCTATAAGGTTAGCTATTTGATGCTTACATGCACACACAGAATTTATAGAGGCTGCCTCGTTTGGCGTTATAGACTAGTGCTTAAGGAAGAGCTGGCTCGATTTTTTTTGTATACTCTCTTTCCTCCACATAGGATATATGCTGATGTGTACATGCATATAGCTAGCTGACTCAGACCATTGGAGATGCCCTAAATTCATCAGTCATGCATGCAAAAGCTGCATGGCCCGTATTCTTCTCCGGTTAACGATTATTTTTGTTATTTCCTTCACAAGAATAGCGTCACCTTGGATTATCCAGAGGCCATTGGATCACTGGACCCCAGCGATTGCACTGTAGCCCCCTGCTTTCACTGAAATAATGGGGGGGGGGGGGGGAATGCTGTGGCGTGCGATTGTGAGCTCTCTGAATTTGTTTGGTTGTGCCGTGACTGCAATACGGGTCCCTAAACAAATAATGTCACTTAAATAGATCTCTACCCGTCATTTTTATCGATCAAGAAACTCCGATTGAAGATGAAACAAGATATATAGCAACATTTTTATCACCGTGTATGGCGTTGCCACGAACACACTCACATGGGCGTGCCACCTTTTTATAGACCCGGACGCGGGCAGGTTGGTGGCACTTTTATGGAGTATATCAATCTTGCAGGAAGCATCATAGTCGAGTGAGAGGGAACAATTGCTCGCAAGGACTTAAACTAACCATCCATTCTGTAGGCAAAAACACTCGATTTAATTAAGCCGATATCTCCAAACACGTAGAGACAAGAGCTGATAGACCGGAGATGCCAGCCACGAAGGCTGGGCCCAGAAATGGAGCAACATGGTGAGGATGCGAGTTGGTAGCTGCCCCTGACCAGCATTGCACATCTACTCGCGGCTCACTGTCATGTCCAAGGCTCCAAGCCCCTAGTTTAGTATGGTTTGCAACCTAAATTTGCATGCATTGGTTCCCGTTCATTTCAGCTTTAGCTTCTGACTTCTTGCTTATTTTTTACTATTCATAAATTTCATCTTTTTCTGAACTTTTGACTTTTTTTAGCTTTTTGCCGGTTCTTTTTTCCCGTATTCATTTTGCGTTGTCTGTGATGAGTTAACATATTTTTCTATTTTTAATTTTTTAAATTTAATTACGCCAAATAAACCAACTTTAGCTACAGTAAAATTTCAACCGCTACAGGGCATGTTCTTTTCGGCTGCGGCTTATGGCTTTTGGCTAAATTTGTTGAATTTTAGCTGTTTACGGTACAGATTACGGAGAGACAGATACTCACTTGCGATTTTGGCTGGTACAGATGTTGCGCTTTTAACGTGTAGATCGTTTAACTTGTAGACCCCATTTTGAGAAAATACTCCGTTTGAAAATTAGGTACTATAGCAAAAGCCAAAAGCCGCTAGCTTTCGAGGTAAAGAACAGACCCACAGTGTATTTTCAGTCATAAGTCTTAGCTTTTCAGTCCAACCGAGTGAGGCCTAAGATCTTCGATTATTGGTCTATATATTTGACCGGCATCCTATGTCTTTGAGCTGCCTGCCTGCCTACCTCGTGCATGCGCGCTCTAGGTCGCCTAACATGTGGGTAGAAATGATGTGTTGGTCGCGCGCTGCCTAGCTAGCTTCACTTGCAGTATTGCCTTAGGTTGCTATGATTGGGGTCTTCATAAATCCAAGGATATGATGCCATATGATGGAAGGCATCATGCGTTGGAATATTTGGGGAAATACGAACTCTCATTTTTTGGCAATCGATTGAACAGCATTTTCCTCTCAATGAAGTATTTGACTTTATTTTTAAAGCCAAGCAATGTTGACACAAAGAGAAAGTAATGAAACGTACCTCCCTCGTCCCCTCTTCTTCAATGATCCGATCCTAACAGTTCAGAAGACAACACAAGCCTTTTCTCCTGTTAGAATATTGCTTTGTTAGAATTTTGTAGGACTGGTACAACAACAAAGATGAGTGTGCCTCAAATTTTCTACCAAGTATTCGTCAATCCTCCGCTCCGATAACTACAGAGCTACGAAGATTTAGAATGAAAAATCAACATAAAAGCTAGCAAATCAAGAAATTAAAAATTCAAGAAAATCAAAAAACCCATCGGCCATATCGGTGAATAGTAAAATAGGTAGTACTACTATAGTAAACAGCTCAGGAACATGAAAACTAGCACCATTTCAAAACCAAAAATCTACTTAACTTTTAATCCGTAGACCCAAATAACTTAAAACTTGGAATGCAGCTTCTCTAGGATATCAGGAATATATTCCAATCAATAATACAGAAAACCATCATCAAAGTTCTAACCTTTTTTGGTTTAATAGAAGGTTGCACCAAAACCAAACAAAAACAAAAACAATGGTGATTATAACTTACTCGTAGGCAAATAATGGCTAAGATGTCTCTAGATGTATTCCCACATGTCATAAAAAACTAGAACACTCAAGGAATCAAGGTAAAAATAATTGGATCAAGAAATCACTTGAGGGGGTCAAATCCAAGCAAAATCGGGCAACTTCAAGAACTTGCAAAACCTGATGTCTAGATGAATGAGGATTGATTTCCATAGAATATCTCTATCACATATATGTCCTTGATACTAACAAGATCAAGAAGGAGAGAAAAGATCAAAACCAATCAAATCAAGAGCAAATCAACCCAACCAAGAGAGATTCATGAGAGATGAACAAAGTTGATATGTTGCTACTTGAGGATGAAAGTTCTATAGCCACTCCACCCCCATTAAATAGACAAGGTAACTAGCCCCATGTAACCCCTAATGGATACTATCCACTTAATACAAATGCAAAAAACTGTTAACCCCACACAACACAGGTTTTACTCACACACTACACTTATGCACGCTTTTCAAAGCATATAAACTCGAATCTGTTAAGTCATTAATATTTGATCCAACTTGATCTTCCCAACTTTTCCTTGACCTAAAACTCTTTTCGAAGCGTCGCGGTTCTGATCCAAAATAGTTTTTGGTATTTTAATCAAGTTACCAAAATACCATTTCTTGACCCAGTCTTCAACTTCCCTTGCAAGCAATTATTATGATTGCCAGTACAGATGCACAATTGGCTTGCCACGTGTTGGTAAGTCTCTCCCGTTCTGATTCCACTGGACTACGCTTCACTTGGATCGACTAAGCACATGGTGCAACCCGTTGTTCGAATTTTTTTTCAATATTTCCTGCCTACATCGTGCCATGCTTGAGCCTAGCTATCTTACCTAGCATACTTGATTGTTTTGGATCTCAGCTTCTCTATGAGCGTAGCCCCAATCCTCGCCGTTGACTATGGTTGACTCTGAACGATTTTGTACATCCAAAGATCAAGAAATTATTTTTGGATATAAAATTTTCACAAGTTGATCCACGTTAGTCAAAATGTGCTTTATACAACATTAATAAACTGACCAAACACAATTCAAAATAATTCAAGACTAAATTCCCAAAAACTAAGAATTTTTCACTTGGGCTGGTACATCGCCCACCACAGGCAGGTACAATCGCTCCCCGCAACTGGACCTCTCAAAAAAAGCTACCGATAAGTAAACTACGGTACTATCGCTCTATGATTTGATCATCGCGGTACTACTACCTGACAGTCTGATCGGCAACTGCCCAGCAGTTAGGCAGATTTGCCTGAAAATTTTTAAACCGATCCAAAAAATGCAATCTTTGCAAAATTAAATATTCACTTCACAAAACTTTTAATGGTTTATCACAATACTATGCTGGATTTTCTCACATAGTCCTTCAAATTCACATCAAGATGAGAGACAAATAAAGCTGTACAATTACGAAGTTTTAAAAATATCTCAGCTTTGATAAAAAGAAAATAGTTGTTTTTCTATCAAACAACAAATTTAAACCTAGCGAATAGTGTCCATGCTAGAAGTTAAGGACGCAATTCTCTCTCATGACTCATGCTTTCATGTGTCATGAGTGCTAGCACACATTGGAGCACAGAGCAGTAGAGCACTGTTCTTCCTTTGCGCCATCGCCCTCGTGATCTGTTCCTCTGTGCGTTTGCTGTTTCCAGATGAAGCTGATGGCAGGAGCAACAGAAAAGGAGTGGCCATGAAAGACAAGCCCAAAGTGGGCCTTTTGAGAGGGCAGCGGAAAAGGAAAGGGCATTGGGATGTTGCATGGGTTGGCATCCGAAGGAGCACACTAGCCACGCATGGACCATCGTGGTCGGAGTAGGAAAATGATGTTTCAATGTGCAACTAATCTTTGCTGGTACCAAAAGCTCTCGTCGATTATGAACAAGTTCTATGAACCTGCTTTGCCAATTACAGCGTGTCTCGTTCGCGAAGTGATCGATGGATATGCTTTTGGCTTAAAAAGATGATGGTGTTTATCCAAGTAGTCGTAGCTAGTTAGACGTGGACTGAAGCCTGCCACTTTATAATAAGAAGCCAAAAACCCTAAAGTCAAGGAAGAAATGTATTTTTTCTTCTTCACTTTTGCATGTTGAAAATAGCTCTGTCATTAAACTTCGTCAAAATTATCTATCAAATACCATTGTATATAAACCTAGAATCCTTCAGTTTGCCTGTGTCCTACCCGAACGAGCGCTCCCGTCACACGCGCCAGGCACTAGTGACCCGGTCTCCTGACGCCGCCCTCCTCCTCCCTGTCCCCGACGACGTCGTCCTCTTCCCCGTCCACAACTTTCTTGATCTGTGCAGGTTACGGCTTTGATCAAGATTTGATGCGAAATGATTGCTGTGATTCACAATTTGTAACTCGTTCTTGTGATCCCAATTTTAGATCTACCGCTAGGCTCAAAGTAGAAGGGGCAAAAATTATTTTAGATCTGAAGTTCTGAACTCAAATGATGTACATGTTTAGATCTAGTTTTCCTCCTTTTCTTTTTTACCCTGATTTTGTGTGGTATCGAGTTCCTTTTGGTGCAGTACCTGAATTTTCCTTCAGGTTGCAAGTTGCAGTCTGTTCCGACCCAACTTGTACGTTCTGATTTTTTTTTGGTGGCAATATGCTACTTTGGTGTTTCCGGCCCGATTGCCGTGGAAGGAAAATGCTAACAGAAAAGGTCTTTGCATTTTTGCAATGGTAATCTTTTGTTACAATCCATTGTTTTGAAGTTTTGTACTAATAATTTTCAAGCGAAATTACATTAAAATGATTTAAAGCAGTGCTATTTTGCACTGAATTCGTTCTTGTACAGGAATTGGGTTTTTAACAGTGAGCAAATAAGTCATTGCAAGCATGGGTATTTCAGACAATTCAACAATAAACCATAGCTCAAAAGCCATAAAAACAAAGTTATCAAACACCCTAACTTGCTTAAAAGTTAGGTACTTAGCTGCTTAAGTCAAAAGTTAGTTTTAACCTATGGGCAAAAAAGTTTAAGTCTAAACAAACAAGATATTACTAGAATCAATCTATGTCTAACAAAATATAGAATGTGCTAGTTTAGACACCATATACAAGTCTCTCACTAAAAATCAGGTACTTTTTGACCATCCAATCACCTTAAGATTCGTGAAACCAAATAAAACTCACCCTCCTCTCATCTGTCCTTTCACAGGCACAACCATGCGCCACCACTCCTCCCTCATACCACTTTGCCGGCACCGCTTGCCTCCTCCACCATCGCACCTTAATTCCTCTTCTTTCCCATCTTTAGTAGCTCACACCGCCGCGCACCCAAGCCTAACTCATCACTCTCGAAATCTAATATGCAGGCCCTTGTAAAACTATGATCCTAACTAGCCACGAAACTCACTAGTGAGGATCTCCAATAAAGATCCAACTATTAAGAGCGAATCTGGATAGATTGCCTCAGTTCGGATTGTTCTCTGCAACTCGAGAACATGAAGTTGAAATTGCTAGTAATCACGGATATCTTGCTTCAAGGCTTCCATAATATAAGTAATCTCATATACTTAAACTGAGAGAGCTTCATTTTCCAATAATGCCAGGACTGGCGTTCCATATCCATTATCTTTTCCTTGTCCTTCTTGTCGAATAGAAAGCAAATAGAGCTCAGATGAAGACCCAACACTAAATCACTTGACTAGGAGGAGGTAATATAAGAAAATTGATACTATGCCACTCCTTTGGAGTGGCTTCGATAAAATGCCACCCTCTAGATGGCAATTGTTAAAATGTCACTCAATACATGATTATCTCTATAATTTGCCCTTTTAGGGGGTTTAGCCATTTCTTTTTCGTTTTTTATTTTTTTTCCACCAAAATTGTATGTGAAATGACCATAATACCCCTTCTCTTTAGCCATTTCTTTCTGAGTCTCTCTCTCCGTTGATTTGCTGCTGATGAGGCGCGCGTCAGTCCGGTCCGGAAATCAGGTCAGGCCGCGCGCCTCGTGCCGTTCTCACCGCGTCCGAACAGCCCCGCCTGCAGTGCCCAATCCTCGATCATCTCCTGCGCCGCGCACCCGTTGTCCGCGGGCACGAGGTGGCTGGCACCGTAGACCACGACGTGCGAGAGCGCGCTCGAGCGCTGCACGTAGCCGGCGAGCTCCCCTTGGCCGCCGATCCGCTACACGGTGCGGTCGGCCTCGAGAAAGGCGCGCAGGCCGTCCCACTCAAGCTCCCACATCCACGCCTCCGTGGACACCACCCCGTCCCTCAGGTCGCGGATGCCCTGGTACAGCAGCACGCGCGTCCCCCGCAGCAGTGCCTCCACCTCCGGCTTCACGCTCTTCATCACGTCCTCGTGCATCGCCGCGCCCACCGCGCCGCTGCACTCCTCCCACTCCACGACCTCGCGCGCGCCCAGCGCCGCCTTCATCTCCGCGGCTCCGCCCGGTTCAGGAACGCCCCCACGGGGCCCATCTCGTACGGACGTTGCTTCGACGCGTCGTACAGTGTCGCCAGCCCCGTCGCGTTCTGCAGCCACGACAGCACGAGCCCCCTCGCATCCGCCGCCTCGCGCCACCTCCCCGCGTTGGTCAGCTCCACCGCCTCCGCCTGCATCGCCTCGAGCTCCCGCTTCTGCCTCGCGTTGATCAGCCCCATGAAGTAGGCCGAGTCCGCGTGCGTGGCCACCTGCGCGACGGGGTGCGTCAGCCCGTTGCCGATGGCTACCCCGCGCAGGTTGACCCGCAGCTGCTTCGGGAGCGTGGGGTTCACGGCCAGGATATACGACCCCGCCGCGGGGATGTACTTGCCAGCGTAGCTCTCGCCGGTGAGGAAGAAGGGGCGGGCGCGGAGGCCTCGTTGGAGGGAGAAGAACGACTGGAGGGTCGCAAGGATGTGCGCGGCGACGATGGACTGGTTAGTGGGGACGGAGGCGGGGAGAGGCGCGGCACTGAAGCCGGTTCCGAGCGGGCTGTCGATGAAGAGGAGACCGAACCGGCGGTTCCACGCGAAGGGGTTGGGCGAGATGGAGTCGGGGTTGACGAAGTAAGGGCCGAGCTCGAAGAAGTTGCCTAGGAGGCCGGAGCAGCCGGGGCCCCTGCAGCCATAGGAGGAGCGACGTGGAGGCCGACGGCGTGAGCGGGTGGGTGGCATTATGGTCATTTCACATACAATTTTGGTGGAAAAAAATAAAAAACGAAAAAGAAATGGCTAAACCCCTAAAAGGGCAAATCATAGAGATAATCATGTATTGAGTGGCATTTTAACAATTGCCATCTAGAGGGTGGCATTTTATCGAAGCCACTCCAAAGGAGTGGCATAGTATCAATTTTCTCGAGGTAATATGGTCTGTCAACCTCATTTATTTGGGTTCGAAAGCAAAACAAGCTTTATGTTAAGGTGGAAAACAAATACACACTCGGAACTACATATGGCATTTTACGGAATGTCCATCTACACTGGAGTGTACCTGCACCCACTATCTCTACCTTCCATTATAGCCTCGAAATTCATGACAAAAATAATTCAGTGGGATATTAGAAAAGCAAGTTAATTGCCCATTATCAACACCCAAGGCCCTATCCCTCTCTCTCTTTTCCCCCCTCCTGGATTCAAAATTTGAATAAGCCACCCACTTACTTATGTACTACACCAAATGTACTTACCAATAATGTATTCTACAAAAATTGTAGATATAATCATGTACTATTACAAAATACAATGTTGGAAATTTAAAAATATACAAGTTTTGCACCAAAAATGTACAGATGTGTACTATACAAAGTTCAATGTACTTTTCTCCTAGTGTACACATACATCACCGATGGAGGTTCACTGTGCACCGAAGATGAGGAAGAAACACAAAAGGACCAAAAGATGTGCACTATGCACCGGGGTACTAGCGGAGGTTCACTATACACTAGAGATGAGGAAGAAACACAAAGCCCTGGAAGAGGTGCACCTCGACACACACCAGATCTGGAGGTGTACCTTGAGATCACTAGTGCTGTGGATGGCGATGTGGAGGTGTACACTGTCGGGGAAGACAACCTCGTAGTAGTACATGGGAGGGGCAACCTCAGAGTAGTACATGGCAGTAGTAGAGGGACATCAGAGTAGTACGGTGGTAAGCCATCACACACTAGCCGGGACAGAGCACCATGGGCACATCGACGGAGGGGATGCATAGGCCAGCCATGGACCTTGCCGATAACATGACCGCTGGCGCACATCAATGATGACACACTGAGAGAGATGTGCACTAGAAGAAACATTGTACCATAATACTCCTATGGCACATATACACTACCGTTGGAGGTTCACTGTGCACCAAAGACGAGGAAGAAGCACATTACCAGGTTGGAAGAGGTACACAAATGAGTATCGAAGCTAAGGAAGAAGTACAGATACAAGGGAGAATTAGATTGTGTACATCAACGACGGGTGGATTTGGAGGTATACCTCGAGGTCACTGATGGAGTGGACGATAATGCAGAGGTGTATAGCGTTGAGGAAGAACCACCTCGATGCACGTCGGATACAGTCGGATTTGACCTTGCCGGCGCCGAACCACCTCGACAATGTAGGTGCATGTCAGCTTGGAGTAGATCTGGCGAAAGGTGAGGAATACGGCCAAATATGGTCGTCAGCTGGGTTGGACCAGAGGTATACCATCGCCGGTCGCCACCTCCTATACTCGTTGGAGCACGGATGGCTGCTCGGGTGCTCACCAGAGGAGACCTCATCACTGGCCACCTCACCACCACCCTCTCTACCGCTGACTCACTGTCCGGCCTTGATCAGGTGGGGATAGAGAGAGAGAGGTGTGCGGGTGAGAATGAGTGGGGGGAGAAGGTGGAGGGATTAAATTGTACTTTTCTCTCCCTCTATTTATGTCACATCAAGCTATAATTATGAAATTAACAAAGAAAAAGAGAAAAAGTGGCACAGATCATAGAGATTGATGGACAACTTGGATAGTGGGTTTGTACGAACTTGGGTTCATAATCTCCTTGTTATGACAATTTAGGATTAATTTAACATGTAGGAGTAACAATTTGTTTGGGATTTTGTTCTTCTTTATTCAGAAGTTGTCAGGCACATCTGATTACTCTGGGATTGATATAAAACATCTTCTTGAGTTTCTCTTGGTTGCACACATTTTGGTAAAATGGTGAAAGCAGCACACGTGAAAAAACCCATGACACTTGTACTGAAAACTACTCCATAAACACCTTGCTATGTACACAAGATTTTTCCTTTTGTTCATGAGATTCCTCAATTTGCAAACACTTTTTTATAAAAAAAACTCATGAAAAGTTCCTCACTACAAGAAAAAAAAGAGAATGTGAACCAACAATAGAAAAGAAGAACTAGAAGTGAAAACCGTCAGCATGTATGTACTCCGCCACGCCCGCCACTCAAAAGTCAAAGCTACGAGCCGAGCACCCAGTCCACAGATTTCCGTTCCAACATAAACCTGAGAAGGAAGGAAAATACTCCTGCCGAGTAACAATACAAGTCCTGTGTATATATCTAAAAATATATTATTTAAATAATATTTAATAAAATTAGATCATAATTATCTTTTTAGATAAACATCATAATACTCTTTCTATTATAAACAAACATGATCTAATTTTATTAAATACTATTTAAATAATATATCTATCAAACACTGACTTATATTGTGAGAGACGGTGAGGACATTTGAACTTGGGACGTTGGACTACACAGCACCAGTACACTAGCGCCCTACACGTATCGAGCCGCTCTGTGCACGGCAGAGTTTACGCACAAAACGCCCAGAAACGGACGCATTAAAACGCGCCCAGGAAAGCTGGGAGAGCTAGAGGGAAAGCAAGCGGCCAAGCGGCAGCGTGAGATGGCACACATACCACGCTGCCACTGCCGCAGCGATCGCGGGTGACGAGCCGTAGCCCGTACAGGCCTACCGCCGCGAATCCCAAGCCGTTCCAGCCGCCGCGCGGTCCCCGCACCACCCTAACGCCTCGCCAACGCGGCTCGCGTCAGGCCCAGCGAACCAGGACGGCCGGGCGCATCACGCACGCCGCTTCACGCGCTCTCGGCTCCTCTCACGGCCGGATTCGCTTCCCCTCACGTGCCGTGAACCCACCCATTTCCCAAGCCAATTCTTTTAACACTGTAGCTACTTTTTTTAAAAAAAGATTTAGCTTAGAACGTTCGTTTTTGTAAATTTAGTCTCTTCAATGAACCTACTGAGCCCCATGCGGCAGATATGACATGAAATGTGTACGATTAATCAACACCAATCGTATTTAATTTATACTAATCATAACTAATTAATACTAATTACATTTTAATTAGTGCCAATTAAAGAATTAAATTAATCTCATTTTATTTAGTGCTTTAATTAGTGCTAATCGCTTATGATTTTTGATTGAAAATAAATAGTGATGATTAAAAGAAATGACTTTTAGAATGAGAGGACGAGCGATGGAAAAAGAAAGGGAGAGATGTGCACACGTGATTGGAGCGAAAGGAGTGCGTTACGTGATGCATCCATGATCCCTATACCTTATCCCCAGAGCGAGATAGTAGTGAGAGGATTGAAGAAGTTGCTTCAAGAAGCCGAGTGTTCACATTATCTCTTGGCTTTTCTAAAAAAAATCAGAAATAGAAACCAATATGAAAAGGACCTAATCTAGCTAGTCCATGGGGAGAATATACCTTAGTGACAGCTTGATCTGGCTTTCTATATTTTCTACTCGATGTCTCGCTGCTATGTATGCCGTCTAATCTCATGACGATTATCGTTTAAATGAGATCATGATTAGCGCTAATTAAGATAATGACTAGTGATTAATTAAGCACATACTTAGCACTAATTAATTATGTTAGTACTAATTAAATATGATTAACACTAATCAAAACACTAAATAAAATAAGATTAATTTAGTGCTTTAATTAGCACTGATTAAAGCACTAAATTAAAGAAATAGTTAAATATGATTAGTACTAATTAAATGCAATTAACGCTACTTAAACGTGCATAGTACATGCCATGACCAGCCATATAGGGTCTCAGTAGGTGCCTGCCGAACTCTATCTTGGTAGGTATATGGCGAACTTGTTCGGTCCATAGAAAATGCTAGGTTTGTAAAAAGGTATAATAAAAGGGTTAAATTTGAAGAAAAAAAATCTACCGTGACATTTGTATGAACAGTACATTTCCAACTGTTGGTTCGGTTCGTGAGACCGCTCGCTGAGCCGGGCCGGCCACGACTCATGATTGCGTTCTGACGCGGTCGGCCCCACCTCTCCTGTTTGACCACGAAATAGCGATGCCAGCTGGGCCCCGTGCGTCAGAGACGTCGTACTTTACGACGCCCGGAGGCTGCAAACCTGGCCCGGGCCGTGAAATACCGTATCTAACCCTGGTGCCGTGGCCCAACGCCGAGGGCAAAACGGCGAGAGGCGGGCGGTAAGCGGTAATCGCGGCATTTCGCCCTCCTCCAGCGAGCTTTACATTAAGCAGCCGAGCCAGCCACAGCAGCGGCAGTAGCAGGCTCGCGGCAGCTGCGTTCAGACTGCTAAATCGGCCTTCCTCTTCTTCCTCCCCAGAAATATTAAACAATCGAGCGAGCGAGCAGCGGCCGCAAGAACAGCGAGGCGAACTCCAAACAAATCCCGAGCCCTCGCAGATCCGGCGGCGGCGGGGACCGATGATGAACGAGGCCGGGGGAGGAGGCGGCGGCCTGGGGGGCACGAGGGTGCCGACGTGGAGGGAGCGGGAGAACAACCGGCGGAGGGAGCGGCGGCGGCGCGCGATCGCGGCCAAGATCTACGCCGGGCTCAGGGCCTACGGCAACTACAACCTCCCCAAGCACTGCGACAACAACGAGGTGCTCAAGGCGCTCTGCAACGAGGCCGGGTGGACTGTCGAGCCCGACGGCACCACCTACCGCAAGGTAATCAATCTTGCTGGCCGGCTTTTCTTAATGGCTTCGATGTTGGAACTTGTTGTGCGTATTCCGTGTTCGAGTACTGTAGTTATAGCCGAGTACCGCGTGGTCGTGGTCGGTGAGTGTTCAGTGTGTTCGAGCTCTCTGTGGTGGTAGTCGTAAGTCGAAGTCGAATTAAGCAGTGGTCGTAGTTGAAAATCGAACTGCGCAGTGGTCATAGTCATAAGTCGAACTACGCAGTGGCCGTAGTCGTAGTCGTAAGTCGATGCAGTCGGTACTTTTGAGGAGTACTGTAGCAAGTGGTCGTGGTCGTAGCTACAGTTGGTTGTGGCTATAGTAGTCAATGGTCGGTACTCATAAGCTACAGTGAATCAGTCAGTACTTGAAAGACATGTGTGGTTGGAGATACTGGTCGACAAGCCGTGGTCGGTGAAGCAGTTGAAAACACCATGGTCGATAGGACATGGTTGAAGGACTCGAAGCAAAAACCAAAGAGGACCTGAAGGATTGTGTGCGGTCATAGATCGGACCAGATAACAGTTAGTCTTCATGTGAGTGGTTGTGTCTACTAAACTGAGTGTGATGGTTAGTGGAGCAGGTCGTACGGGTAGTGGGGAGTGTGCGAGTTATGGACATCGTGGCCAGAAGAGTTGGGTAGTTTTATCCTGTACACTTGTAATCAAAGTCTATAAATAGATGAGAAAAATGAAAAACCAGGTGGCGGATTGACGCAACGCAAACTCATGTGTCTTGAGTTGGAGCAGAGGTGTTTGTGTGTGTTTTTGACCACCATGTGTGCATGTCAGGTTCCGTCTTTGGGCCAACATTCGATTCGTTCCACCGGCCGATCTTTGCGTGATCCTATTGCTCTGCGCCAACGGTGGCGGTGGTGGTCTATGTTGGACTTAACCACGTCGTACCTAGAGACGTTACAGTAGTCTTAGTCGTACTATATTGTGCGTGCGTTAAGTGAGTTAGTGCGTGCGCTAAGAGTATTAGTGTGTGCGATTTGTAACTTCATAAATGTTATGAATAGCTCAGAGGCGGGATGGTGCGTCATGAAGAGCTGGACGTGGTGGGTATGTCGGATTAGTTATTTCTTTTTCGCAGTATAAAAGATTAATGGAGAAAACGCCGCAAACAAATTCCGGGCGGCATAAAAACACTGTTGTCTCGTGAGTTCACTGTTCTCCAACGAGTCCAGCCATCCATGAGTGTCGAGTCTTTGTGATCGTCACTCGCTTTGAGTACGTTTCCTTCGTGGTCGTAACTCGCTTCAAGTACGTTTCTTTTGTGGTCGTAGCTCGCTTCGAGTATGTTCCTTCATGGTCGTAACTCATTCCTTCATGATCATAACTCGTTTCGAGTACGTTCCTTTGTGGTCGTAACTCACTTTGAGTACGAGTTACTTCGTGGCCGTAAGATTACTGTTCACAAAGCACTGTGGTAGAGCACTGTTCTATGAGTACTGTAGTAGAGCACTGTTGTATGAGTGCTGTAGCAGAGCACTGTTCTATGAGTACTGTAGCAGAGTACTATTCGTGTGAGCAGTACTTCCAAGTACTCACGGCCGAAGCTTCCGAGTACTCACAGTCAAAGTCTTTCGAGTACTCACGGTCGAAGCTTCCGAGTATAGGAGGTGCTCTTGGACACAACATGGAAACATGCCATGAACGAAGAGTTGAAGTTCATCTACGACAACAACACTTGGGAGTTCTCCGCGCTCCCTACTGGTCATCAAGCAATCGGGCTCAAATGGGTCTTCAAGGTGAAAAAAGATCTTCAAGGCAACATTGTTAAGCATAAAGCTCGCTTGGTTACAAAAGGATATGCACAGCGACAGGGGATAGACGAAGTATTTGCACCGGTGGCTCGCATTGAGACAGTGCGAGTGCTAATCGCACTGGCAGCGCACGACGGCTGGCAAATACATCATATGGACGTAAAGTCCGCATTCTTGAATGGTGATCTGGTCGAGGAGGTGTACGTTCAACAGCCTCCAGGGTACGCCGACAAGAAGCACAAGAACGATGTGCTAAGGCTACGCAAGGCCTTATATGGGTTGCGGCAGGCGCCGCGAGCCTGGAACTCGAAGCTGGATGCCACTTTGGTGTCGCTCGGGTTAACGAGAAGTCTACTCGAGCATGCGGTATACTGGCGGGAAAAAGTAACATGTTCTTGCATGTGGGGGTGTACGTCGACGGCCTCATCATCACCGACTCAAACATTGATGACATCGTTGAGTTCAAGGCCTAGATGAAGGAACTGTTCAGCATGACCAATCTTGGTTTGCTAAGTTATTATTTGGGCATCGAGGTCAAGCAAGAGGACGGGAAGATCACGCTATCACAGTCACATAGTAGCTATGCGTGCAAGATTTTGGAAGTAGCGGGAATGGCACGGTATAATCCGTGCTCAACGCCGATGGAGAACCGGCTGAAGTTGAGCAAGAAAGATGGTAGTGCCATTGTCAACGCCACTGAGTACCGCATCATTGTCAGAAGTCTTCGCTACCTTGTGAACACGAGGCCAGACATTGCTTATGCCGTGGGCATTGTGAGCAGATACATGGATGCACCAACGTCACAACATTTTCCGCGGTGAAGCATATTCTTTGCTACGTGAGAGGCACGACTGGATTCGGATGTTGTTACATGAGGGCAAGCACGCCGGATCCTGAACTTGTCGGATATAGCGACAGTGATTTGGCGGGCGACACTGACGACCGCAAGAGCACCACATGTACGACATTTTTCCTTGGTGCGAGTTTGATCACTTGGGTGTTGCAGAAACAGAAGATTATGGCGTTGTTCTCGTGTGAAGCAGAGTATGTCGCGGCAGCAATAGCAGCATGCTAGGCAATCTGGCTAACTTGGCTCATCGGAGACCTGATGGGTGTGGAGCCGAAGAAGGCAAAACTACTCGTGGACAACAAGTTAACAATTGCTTTGTGCAAGAATCCTATGCTCCATGATTGCAGCAAACACATACGATGTATCATTTCATTCGCGACTGCATTGAATATGACAAAGTAGATGTGAAGCACGTCAACACAAATGAGCAATTGACTGACATTCTTACGAAGGCCCTTGGTCGCGTCAAGTTCATCGAATTGAGGCAAAAGATCGGGGTGGTCGAGGTGAACTCGGTGCGCCATGGTTAGGGGGTGATTTGTTGGACTTAACTACGTCGCACCTACAGACGTTATAGTAGTCTTAGTCGTACTGCATTAGTGCGTGCGTGCGTTTTGTAACTTCCTAAATGTTATGAATAGCTCAGACGTATGATGTCGCGTCATGAAGAGCTGAACGTGGCGGGTATGTAGGGTTAGTTATTTCTTTTTTGTAGTGTAAAAGATCAATGGAGAAAACGCCGCAAACAAATTCCGGGTGGCACAAAAACCCTGCTGTCTCGTGAGTTCGCTGTTCTCCAGTGAGTCCAGGCATCCACAAGTGTGAGTCTTCATGATCGTCACTCGCTTCGAGTACTTTTCCTTCGTGGTCGTAGCTCACTTCGAGTACGTTCTTGCGTGGTCGTAACTCACTTCGGGTGCGAGTTACATCGCGGCCGCAAGATTACTGTTCACAGAGCACTGTAGCGGGTATTATTCTACGAGTACTGTAGCAGGGTAATGTTCTACGAGTATTGTAGTAGAGAATTGTTCTATGAGTACTGTAGCAGAGCACTGTTCTATGAGTACTGTAGCAGAGTGCTGTTCTTCCGAGTACTCACGGTCGAAGCTTCCTAGTACTCACAGTCGAAATCTTTAGAGTACTCATGGTCGAAGCTTCCGAGTACTCACAGTTGAGACTTTCACAAGTCTTCCGACTACGTTGTGTGCTTCGACTTGCCGCAACAGTCTGGTTGCTCCACAGGAGCAATCTTGGCTGCGAGTGTGATCTGCATATCTCTGGAGCTTGTATGTTTCTTTGATTTGTCTTCTTGGGATATGCACGCTCTTTTTTGCTGTGATTTGGGCTGTTTTCATGGTGGATTCAGGGAGGTGGCATGCGGCTCTTTCCAGGAGTGGGGAATACAATGTGGTGATTTTGTTGCTTCAGAGGAGTGAACTTTTTTTTTGATTGAGAGGAGTGATCTTGGACCTGCTAAGTTCGATGAGCATATGCCTTAAATCTGTTGGCTTTTAGCAAAAATTTCCTTGCTTTGAGCTATTTTGTTTCTTGGGAGATGCTTGGTTTTGTTGGGATTTAGGCTGTTCTGATGTCAGTCTGGGAAACGGGGGCTAGATTTAGGATGGGGAATGCAATGTGGCTTCCTCAGTTGAGCATGCTCGGAATTATGATTTTTTAAAAACAAGAAAGCTCTAGAGTTAGAAGACTGAAAAGATTGCGTTTTTTAACACATTTCAATTGAGGAGCAAAGGGATTTTCTTAAGGATGACCTTTTTTGTTTGCCATAGAATCTTTTCACAAGAATTCGCAGTACTGCCACGTTGAGGAAGTTACACTTTTGTATGTTTTTTCCCCTGAAAATTGCCACATTTTCTGTTGGTATGAGGAAAGAAGGTATAGTCCAAAGCTGCTAAGGTCAGTTGTTGAGGTAAATTTTAGAGGTGAAGTCATAGACAAATATGAGCATGACAGAGTTACTGCATACTTACATCCTGAAAGAATGTAAAAAGAGGGGTTCACAAACCACGAAGCACAGTACAAAATGGCGCTGTTGTTACGATCTTTCCTCCTTGTGTGCATGCTACCATTGCTTTCAGCAACCAAAAGCATAATTTTTTACCGTGCTTTTGAGGCTGGTGCAGAACAGGTTAGTATTACAGGACAAGGGTATTGGCATAGGCAAGTTCTATAAGGTACACCCACAAACAACTAGGCTATGCAATTGTTGTACTGTGGATTGACTGTCTTTAGTCTAAGCGGCATGCAGCAGTTGTGTTTACTTGATTGTTAACATTACACCATTCAAGTGATTGCCTTGTTTTTCTTTTCATTGGAAAGATCATTTATTAATTGTTAGATGTACTTTTTCACTAAGAAACAGATTGACTTTAGATAGATTTACCTGGATTGGAGTTGCATATAGTTTTACACGCTTTTGAGCTAAATCTGTCACCTTATTGCTGGTAATTGAACAGATTGAGGATTCTTTTGATTTACAAATGGTGTAACCCATTGGTACTAAAAATATAAAATTTGAGAAGTGTTGCGACTAATCCATCTGATGCTCTTACAGAATTTCTTTGAACTTGCTTCTGTATGGCATGTTGTGGTTCAAAATTGGCATGTTTTTGTTCAGTTTGTGCTCTCATTTGTTTGTAGAGGTTGCCTAGGTTCTGGAAATTTCCTTTTCTGATAAATTTTTTTCTGCTATACAATTGTCGACTTGTTGCCATTGCACTTCAATTTTCTTTGGATGGAAGAAATTACAGAGTTAACTGTGTTCTATTTGTCCATATTTCAGGGATGTAAACCTCCTCCACAGGAGCGTCGTGATCCAATTGGAAGGTCTGCTTCACCAAGCCCTTGCTCTTCATATCAACCTAGCCCAAGGGCTTCATACAATCCAAGTACTGCATCCTCCTCCTTTCCGAGCTCTGGATCCTCCTCCTGGATCGCTCTTGGTGGAAACAACTTCATTGGTGGTGTCGAGGGAAGCTCCCTTATCCCATGGCTGAAAAATCTTTCCTCAAGTTCCTCGTTTGCCTCCACCTCTAAGTTACCGCAGCTTCACCATCCCTATTTCAATGGAGGCTCCATTAGTGCACCAGTGACACCTCCATCCAGCTCGCCAACTCGTACACCTCGCATTAAGACTGATTGGGAGAACCCAACTGTTCAGCCACCATGGGCTGGGGCAAATTATACATCTCTTCCCAACTCCACACCGCCGAGCCCCGGTCACCAGATTGCCCCAGACCCGGCATGGCTAGCAGGGTTTCAAATATCTTCTGCTGGACCCTCATCTCCGACGTACAACCTTGTTTCACATAATCCCTTTGGGACTGTCGCCAGTTCTTCAAGAGTGTGCACCCCTGGACAGAGTGGAACATGTTCCCCGGTAATGGGTGGCATGCCAGGTCATCATGATGTTCACATGGTTGATGGTGCCCCGGATGATTTTGCCTTTGGGAGCAGCAGCAATGGCAACAATGAATCACCTGGACTGGTGAAGGCATGGGAGGGGGAGCGGATACACGAGGAGTGCGCCTCGGACGAGCTCGAGCTCACCCTTGGGAGCTCAAAGACTCGTGCGGATCCCTCCTGATCGTGCTACAAGAGTGTCTCTTCTTCACCTGGGTTTATTTTTCATATTTATTTGGGCTGTGTTCTTCTGTTTTACAAGTTCAGTGTTTGTAGAAAGAGAAGGGAATTCAGAGATCGTATCATGGTCCTCTGCAGATGATATCCATCCTCTTTCAGGGGTCTGAACTTATTTTAGCTTATGCAACTTGTTAACTTATTTCTTTTATTTTTCTTCATTTCCTTACTTTTTAATTTTCTTAAGAAATGGAACGAAAAAAATGGCAAGGGAAAAAGAATGCTTGCAGGAAACGTTAGGCGAGTCGAAGAAATGGTGGAGGTCATTCGTCCTTCAGCAGTAGTTGCAAGTCCTGTGGCATTCATGTGCTCTTGTAAACAAGTTTCAGTTGTCCTTGATATGACTATTGTCGCTGTACTTCTGTCAGAAGTGTCTACATTGTATGTGGATCATTCATTGATTCTGTTGTGCCTTCGCTGAATTCCCACACTCGTTTCGCCTCCAACTTTCGCCCTATCACTTCACTATTTCTTAATTTTGATTTTTTTTCTAGTTTTCTAGTTTTTTGTTTTTTTTTGTATTTGTTTGCATTGTATGTTGTGTAACCTGTTTTTTCTATTTTAATTTTTTAAATTTAATTACGTCAAAAAACTATAGTATAAAATAAGCTAGATACAGTATAAAATAAAAGACTAGTTTATTTTAGCTGAACTGTACGCCTCATAGAGTTATTACAAGTTCAAGTTTCCTTTTTAGGATATCTTTGTTCAAGCCTGACAGCATAAGTCTAGCTCAAGAACTGAAAAACCTGCAAGATGAAATGGGCTAGAGTGCATGTCAGTGTGAGGCACTGAACAGACAGGCAACAACAACGCTTTCTCAAGTACAGTTGGACATGACTAGGAACAGGGCTACCATTCGGCATGAGATTGAGCACTAGAGGTGGCCAATGGACTAGATCTTATCGGCCTGCGGTCCGATACTGTCGGCAGAGGATATGCAATCCTTTCCAGAAGGATATTCATCTATGGAAGGTCTACATTCACAACAAACTGGAGAGCCAGAAGAAGCGATGGCCCCGATGGATGGCGTAGGGTCCATCGATCCATTTTCTGCTGGCTCAATGAGTGCTCCCACAACCCATAGCACGGGTGCAAAAAGAACAAGAGCTACTACATCAGGAGTCTGGAATGATTTCGATAAAAAGTTCAAAACCGACGATGAGAGAAATTCAGTGAGGTTTGCTGTTTGTAAAATTTGTGGTAATGAATTGTCTGAAAAATCTTCAGGTGAATGAGTCACCTGCAACGGCATGCTGCAACCTGCAAAAGAAGGCAAGGATTTAAAAATGTATCCTAGGGCTCACTTAATCTAAACCGGTAGTATCACTTAAAAATTTTAAAAAAATTGGAGGAAAATTCCTATTTTATATGCATTCGCTTTTATTTTGGATCCTAGGGCTAAACTCCAATGATTTATAAATGTATTATAACTTTTAAGTGATTCTCCGGTTTAGATTATTGTACATACTATAGAGTAATTAAGGATGAATTATATGAGGTATATGAGAAATACGAAAATAAGTTTGGGTCGTGCGTTGGAAAGACCCCTTGGTAGCCCCTAGCACCTCCAGGGGATCTATGCAATAGGGCAAAATTTTTTGTTCTTCCTTTAGAGATTCTCGTGTAGGTGTAGGTACACATCAGTCAGGAGGAGAAAGGCGACAAAGCACTGGAGACCTACCAAGCTATCTCAACAGTGATAGCATCAGCTTCGAGTAAGAGTTGAACATCCTCTTATGGTGACAAACCCAGAAAGTAACATATCTAGTGCTATCCATATTAGCGCGAGATGTGTTGACTGTTACTATCTCTACAGACTCCTCGAAGTCAGCCTTCAGTCTATCTGGAAGAATAATCGAGAAGTGACGAACAAGTCTCTCGAACGAGATGGTCAAAATCATTCTGATCGTCAAAGACTGGGAACAACTTGAATGAAGACTCTAACATGCTGCAGAGAATAGAGAATTAAAATAATTGTTTGAGAATTTATATCTAGATAGTAATGAATAGGATTTTCAATATTTTTCTTCAGGTGTAGTCACTAGTGAGCTTTCTCTTAAATTTGCTCTCTCTAGAAAGCTAGTTTAGGAGTAGGGCATATTCAATTAGTCGAGAGCATATTTTTTAGCTATAATAACAAAGCATTACTGTGAGAACGAGGTCTTGTTGGAATCCGTAAAGATTTTCACAACTGACTGCAAATCCTTGACCTAAGAAGATTGAAAAACCAAAACTTTCGGTCGGTTTAAACAGAAGCTAAGCTTCTTCGTAACATGCTTTGGGTTTATATGGGCTTTTTAGTGGAAACAGTCCAGCTGAGATGGATCTCCGTCTTAATGAAAAGGAGCCGAACAGGTCACTTTGACATTGATTTGTCAGAGATTCCGAGTTACACTACGGTCCATGATGTATAAGCGAAGAACAAAGGGCTTTGTAGCAACCTAGTTGGGCCAAGTGATTCGGGACTGTTTGGGAGAGTCGGGCTGGGTTTGGGGAGAAGACTAGACGATTTTCGCAAGCGGGCATTTTGCACGTATGGATTTGGGGCCTTGGATGACGATCGGACGGCCCTAAATCGCTAAGGGTGTGTTTGGTTCGTGGATGGAGGTTGTATCGTATATCCTGACTGAGTGAATGCAGGCTGAGTGGAATCGTATTTCAGAAAAAGAAGATGTTTGGTGAGGTTGCATGAGCTGATACAAAAAACTGAGATGTTGTTTGGTTGCCTGTATGAGCGGATGCAGTTTACCAAACCTGAGAGGCTGACACGTGGAACCGCATAAGATACACTGCATCAACCCATCCAGGATGGCCAGTGAAGCTCATTTTGAGCGTATCCAACCATCCAGGATGAGGGCGTATTTTTACATCCGCTCATGCAGGCTGCATCCACTCATACAGGCAATCAAACAGGCTCTTTCTCAGATTATACGGATCCACCCAGCCAGGACGAAGGAGATTCAGGCAACCAAACACACCCTAAGTGCGCGAGTGCATGCGCTGCTGCCTCCAAACCAAACCATGGTGGATTGTTGCCGCAACCACCCTCACACGCCCGCAACTCCGCAAGATCGACCACGGGCACGAGCAACGACGCCTCAAGGTCACCCACCATGGACCATCTGTGGGCTGTGGCTACTGCATCCACCCTTCTCCCCTAACCATGTGAGCTCTAATCCTCGTGCCTCCTTGCTTCCTCTCGTGCCTACTCACCCCTTCTCGAGGTACGCAACGCAAAAGGGAAATGGATCTGTATTCACCGAAGCTTGGCGCGAGGCACTGGCGACACGACAAGCTGGCTGGCTTAGCCGTACACGAGGTGGGTGCGGCGCATGAATCTTGAGCAAATCCCCATTTGTTTTTGTCCAAAACCACAATTTTAATTTAATTTGCACACAACATGCAGCAACCCCCCGACGCGTAGAACATTGGGCCTGTTTTTTATCTCACAAGCCAGCGGCTTTTGGCTTTTGCTACAGTACCTAACTTTCAAACGGAGTATTTTCTCAAGACGGGGTCTACAAGTTAAACGATCTACACGTTAAAAGCCCAACATCTGTACCAGTGAAAATCGCAAGTGAGTATCTGTCTCTCCGTAATCTGTACCGTAAACAGCCAAAATTCAAAATTTTCAACCAAAAGTCATAAGCCGCAGCCAAAAAGAACAGACCGATTATCGCGTATGCTGCCGTGCAGTTGCGCAACTGATCACTACGCGCATCTCCATCAACTGTCACCCGAGAAGCCAGGTTTTTTTGTGCCCATCTTGACATCTTTCCTCTGTCCTGTCTGTTGGATCCGTTGGAGTTCTCGTACCCTTTTTGTCCAATTCAGTATCTTCTTCCCCTCCACGGCTCTCGCGTGAATCTTTATGGCGATGCTCCACCTAGATTTTGGTTTAAATTTTGGTTTTTAATTAAAATTATATTCTAATGGCTGTTAACTTTATCTAATAAAAAAAATTAAAAAATCTTTATATCGTTATGGACAATGCAAAGACATAATAGGGAAAATACAAGGTAAAAAAGCTAAAAAAACAAAATAAGATAAAATTAGAACCCGATGTGTTCCTAATAGTTTCTAGGGAGTGTCTATACAACATTCGACTGTTTTTGAGGACAAAAACAGTCAGATTTTGAACCGTTAGATGGAGATCCAACGCCCTAGATCATTTTTTTGGAGGGAGGCTTGTATGAGTGGATCCGTTGGATGGAGATCTAACGTCCCAGATCATTCTGACTGTTTTTGTTTAAAAAACAGTCGAATGATGTATAGCAATACTCTAGTTTCTATCTTAAATAAGCATAAAGCAAAAAAGACAAAAGTTTAAGTTCGCTTGGAGCAGGACAGCAGCTGCATGATTAAAGTAGCAACAAAACTCTTCTGTACCACTGTCGGCGAATCCGAAGAGCGAAGGAAAGGGACAAAGCATTGTCGAGCAAAACAAGTCGAGGGCTAATACTCTGAGGATGCCGATCGGCTGGGTACCCACGTCATGCAAAAACTACTGGGTTGCTCCTTGCTCGATTATATATTTCACCTGATCGAGTTGCTCCCTTGGCCTTCTCTCTCTCAGTTTTAAGATAAGATTCTTGGTTTTGGTTTGGTCACTTCGGGTGTACCAGGAGAGGGAGAAATGGCACGGGGAGAAGACGACTCTTACATGAATGGATCGGTGCATGAGATGTCCGTGGAGGAAGGGAGGAAGGAGGATAAGGAGGTGGTGGATGATCAACAGTCCGATCAGGACTTGGTTTGCGGCATGCCCGTCTCTTTCCTTCAGATGGTGAGTTTATGTATCGATCGATCCCTTACGTTGTAGTTTTTTTATTCACCTAAATTTATCCACGTTGAGCTTGGTTGCTGGCGTGCAGCTCCTTGCCGAGTTCTTCGGCACGTATTTCTTGATGTTCGCCGGCTTGGGCGCCATCACGGTGGACCTGAGTGACAAGACGAAGGGCGTGGTCACGCTCCCGGGCGTCGCCGTGGTGTGGGGAACTGTCGTCATGGTCATGGTCTACACCGTCGGCCACATCTCCGGCGCGCACTTCAACCCCGCCGTCACCCTCGGCTTCGCCGTCACAGGCCGGTTCCCCTGGAAGCAGGCAAGCGCCATTAATCGTCACGTTGATCTCTTTAATTGGCCATACTTCTTGTGAGTTGTGACAACATTGCTAAGTACAGCAAACAACCAGGAACACATGCATGCCATATTGAGATATATATACTACGTACATTGTACATGTGCAGGTGCCGGCGTACATGTTAGTGCAGACGGTCGCGGCGACGTTCGCCAGCCTGATGCTGCGGCTGATGTTCGGCGGGCGGCACGAGCCCGTCCCGGTGACGCTGCCGTTGGGGTCCAGCTTCCGGTCGCTCGTGATCGAGTTCGTCATCACCTTCTACCTCATGTTCGTCATCATGGCCGTGGCCACAGACGACCGAGCAGTAAGGCAGCCATTCCCATGCACCACACGCACCATGCACATATATAAAAAAAGACTATTGTTATACAACATTCAACTGTTTTTGAGAACAAAAACAGTCAGATTGATCTGGGATGTTAGATCTCTATCCAACGGATCCACCCATACAAGCTCCCCTCCAAAAAAAAAAATTTAGGGCGTTGGATCTCCATCTAACGGCTCAAAATCTGACTGTTTTTGTCCTCAAAAAACAGTCGAATGTTGAACTGAACTGAACTGACGAGACATGTATGCATGCAAGACCAGACAATATTCTAGCTAGCGGTTGGTAGCAATAAGTGAGGTGAATTTTGTGCAGGTCGGGCAGATGGCCGGGCTGGTTGTGGGCGCAACCATCCTGCTGAACGTGCTGTTTGCTGGGTACGTACGCACGCGCTGTTACGCTGTGTTTTTACGGCATGATCGATCTGCAGCTCCATTGATGTTTACACATACATTTGATCAACGTTTCGACCATTGCACGCTCTTAATTTTGCTTGTGCACAACTGCATGTACCCGACAGGAAGGTGTCAGGTGCATCGATGAACCCGGCGAGGAGCATCGGGCCGGCGCTGGTGGGGAGCAAATACAGGTCGCTCTGGGTGTACATCCTGGGGCCGTTCGCCGGCGCGGTGGCCGGGGCCTGGGCGTACAACCTCATGCGCTACACCGACAAGCCTCTCCACGAGATCACCAAGAGCACGAGCCCGACCAGCACCTGACGATGAACGACTCAACCTGCAGCTACTAGTAAAGAATCGCGCGCGCGCGACATGTACTTGTTCGGATCGATCCGCGCGTACGTACGTCCAAGTGGAGCGAATAATTGGCTTGTGTAGATCGACCGTACGTACTAGAAGATTATTAATCGATTACGAATATATGTTTTTGGTTGTTCCATAGTGAGGCGATAATCGATATGCATGTGTCGACGTGTGCGTTTTTTTGTCTCTAGACTGCCATATCCCATATGTGGATCGGTGGATGCTTCAGTAATTTCTGCGCATGCTACACGCACTTGGGACGATGAGCTGCTGAATTTCGGGCCATGCTACGTTTAGTAGGTGATCATTTACTTGCATTATGAAATTTTAGGTCCTGTTTGCTTGAGCTCCGGCTCCCGATTCTAGCCTAGAGCAACAGGAGCCAAGTCAACCGCACTTAGGGCCTGTTTGGGAGAGTTCCACCACTGAAAACGTGGATCTGGAGCAGCAGCTCTACCATGGAGCAGCTCCACCGTGGATCTAGGATCCCACCATGGAGTGTTTGGCTTGAACAGCAACTCCAGATCCACGAAATTGAGGTTTTGGTGGGAATGACCACTTTTGGTGGGATGGGGTATGTAACCAGTGGCATTGGTGGGTAATTACCACCCAACTCCACGGTGGAGCACCCCTTGAGGAGCTCCATGAAAACCATGGATCTGGCCCTCAGATCCAGGATTTTGGTGGATCCAGATTTCGCGGAGCTGGAGCGTTTGGGTAAAATTTCGTGGAGTTGAGCTGTTTTTCGCGGATCTGGAGCTGGTGGAGCTCTCCCAAACAGGCCCTTAGCTCCAAGTTTTTTAGGATCCAGAGCTAGAGATGGCATCGGAGCGGGGTCCGGGGGCAGCCCCGCGTCCCTGCCCTGCCGTCGCCATCCAGCCAATGTCCTACGCGCTGCTCGACGTGCCTGCACGGCGCGCCGCATGTGTTCACCCGCGCCTGTCTGCTGTAGAGTCGCGTACTGCTAGGCTGTTGCTGCCGTAAATTTTTTCTGCTCTCTCCTACCCGCCGAGAAGAGGGACAGCAGGGAGGCATGCTATGGCCAGAGTAATTAAGTCGTTGGGGGCATTCAATCATCAAGGTATGGCAATAGGTATTATCTGATGCCCCATCTGCTGTATTTTGTTGGGATTAGGTGAGTGACTAGCGGTTATTTACCTGGGAAGCTGGCTAACTTCGAAGGCAGGTTGCTATTATTCTAGTTTTGCGTCGTTTTAGATTAAATCAATTTCGGTCAGTGTTAAAGATCTTAATTAGATGGGGTTAGTGCTGTTATAAAGGTGGTAGAGAATTTTGGTAGCCTTTAGTAGAATATTTATTCATATCGATTAGGTGATTAGATTTTGAGTTATAAATTTTGTAAGTCTACTGTCTGGAAAATGATCGTCTTTTGGCAGCACTGGAATGAATAGTAGATGAAAAATAGTAAATAAAATAATTAGAATATTTGGTCTACATGAAAAATATAGAGAATTTATTAGGGATTGCAGAGAGTCCTAGAAAATGAATTTTGGATGGGTGGAACAGGACTTATGAATTTTGGAAGACTGTTATTTAGAACCAGGTTGCTATTGGACGCAACGGTGGGACATTATTAATTAGACTGGTTTAATGGTAGAATTGAATTTTGGAGATAAGTAGGAATTAGTAGAAAATTTTCCATAGTTTTTGAAAATACCATAGTTTAATATATTTGCATGTCCAGAAGATGATAGATCTGTCTTTTGGGTAGAAAATGGTGGTTTAGATGATTTAATCTGGACATTTGATCAACTAATAAGTTGTAGAAAATTTTGTATAGCTTTTAGAACTAGTATAGTTTGCTGTAATACGACGTGAGAGTTGAAAGTTATGATAATTTTAGTGCTGGGATACCAGGAGAGATTGTCCGATAAAGGGAGAAGTTATGGAATTGGAGAGCGTGTAGGAGCGTTGTCGACTAAGTGGTTATTGTATTTTTTTAGCTTGTATTGAGTTTAGGTGTTTATTGTAGGAGGAGTAACTTCGGGGCAGGTGTCATCATATAATCAATATGGTCATCGCAAGTAGAAAGACAAGTATATAGTAGAATGGTATTCGAGTGGTTGAAATTGTTATTTTGTTAAATGAATACTTACCATGATTATTCACATGACTATGTCTGCTTTATATTGCTCTCATGCTTATGATTAAATGATGATGATGTTGATGAATAAGATATATTGATTATAATATTAATTGTTTAATGTTAAAAATGAACTAAAGTAAGGTATAACTATTGCATTACGTGTTGAATATTCATGATGGAAAGATGTGACCCACGGGAGTTATATGAGTTCCCCGTATGAAAAAAGGACAAGTTAGATACTTCACGGGAGTGGAGATGAGATCCCTGTATGAAAGAGGACGGGTTTAAGATCCCTGCATGAAAGGGCAGGCTTGAGTGGACACCAACGGGTGTGGCACTTTGCTATACTGGTATAAGCAAGTGATGAGTTGAGAAATGTGCATTGCATTCATGAAAAGGAGCCTAAAGATACTATGACTCGAGATTGGTAATGGATGGGACTAGATTTGTGGAATTGAGATAATGATGACTAGACATGAAATGTTAAATAATGTTGTTACCTCGTTTATTATTTTGGGGTCTCCCCCAACCCCAAATCCTCTACCACTGGCCGCTGGCACGCCACCTCATCACCACTGCTTCTCTGCGCTGCTCTTGCTCCACCTCTTCCGCCGCCTCCGACACAGCGGCCGCTCAGGCCCTGCGGCTGCCTCTTCGCCGCCTTGGGCTCGACCTGACACTGTCACCGCCTCGACCCACTGCTGCCGTTGGCCGTTGCCTCCGACCGGCTTCGCCTCTCCTTCGGCCGCTGTTTCGACCTGCCGCTCCCGTTGGCCACCCCGACCGCCTCCTCCCGCCCTCCTCCGGCTATTGATCCCCCTGGCCACCACAACGATCTTGGCGTGGCCCAGCACCACCTAACTCCTCACGGGCTGGGCGATCGTTCATGGTGTCCCGCTTCGGCCGCCAGAACGCCTTGGTGTCGCCTTGATAACCATGCAAACGAGAGTGGCAAATGCTTATCTTCATTAAATTTAAAATGTGATAACTTTCAAGTGGTCACCTGAGAGTAGAGTCAATGCTTACTTGGACTACTTATGCCAACGGTTTAGAGCAGAAACGGTCACAAATTCTGTATTGACTTCTCAAATATTGGTAGAGATTGTTTTTTAGGTCGGTTCAGGGTTTAAAATCCAATTTTTGTGGCTATCATACATTTATGCTGGATTGAATTTTGTGATGTGCCGTTTGATATTCGGTATGTGCTGTACTTCACCGAAATATATACATGTTTCTCTCTGTAGGTTTATGCAACTCTGTATTGACACCTTGATTTAGCAAAATGAGATGGTTATTATCCATTTCTGCTGAATTAAATATTTTCATGTGTGGTTTGATATTTATGTGTTGTACTTCACTTAGTATATACATGTTTCTGTCTGTAGGTTTCTACAACTCTGTGTTGCCATTTTAAATTAGCAAAATGAAGTGTAATGCTTGCTGGCGGGAGTTGGAAGGGCAAGCCATATAACCACCTGTGGTCATCTTTTATGTACTGTTTATGGGATAGACTATTGCACAGGCGACTGAAATTTTTTTATCTTTCAGTCACCTAAAGTTGCACTTTGAATCACCTGAAGTTACACATGTTTTTTTGGAGGGGGCTGCAATTTTAGTTGATTGAGAGTGCAATTTCAGGTCACCTGAAGTTCCACTCTGAATCACCTAAAGTTGCAGCTGTTTTTTTTAGGGGGGCTGCAATTTTAGTTCATTGAGAGTGCAATTTCAGGTGACTGAAACATAAAAAAATTTCAGTCGCCTGTGCAATAGCAAAACTGTTTATGTAGTTACCAGCTCCCTTTGCTGTTATTTTTGTTGATTGTTGAATCAGAATGCATGTTCTGCAGAGCATAATGAATACCCACTTTAATTTGACTGGTCATTATTAACCTGTTCCGTAGCTACTGAGGATGCTAAGAAAATACTGAGTAATGATGGTTCATGTCCAATGTGTGATCAAGTGCTTTCAAAAAGGTCGGTGGTGTGCACTGGAATCTATATTTGTTAGATTATATTGAATGGAGCCGTTTTCCTTTAAAACTACATTGCTCATACCACGTATCAACATCTGGACATGAAAATTCAAGTATTTCTAGCAAATACCTGTTTAGTATGCCTATTTTACCGTATTATGGTACTTTTAGTGAGGAAATGAAACAGGTAACTTAGTTTTGAGCATGTTCTCTATATGCCTAGCGCTCTTTTTTGTTTCTACTGTGTTATGACGCTGTCTGAATGCTGTCAACCTGTTGTTACACTTACTCAGCCTTATGGGACCAGTGGATATAGATCCAAGTGATGATTGGACAAATGTAAGTCGGTTCTTGACTTACTAGTTACGAAATGTTTTCCCCCCTGTGATCCATCTTTTCTGATTATTTGGCCCTGTTTCAGATGGCAATGGCAGGGATTTCTCCATAGATACATATCCTTAAAAGTTTAACACTGTTATCTGACCATTTACCAATTTTAATGCCGGATCTGTCTTGTTTTGCTTTAGCTGAATAACAACCCTAGGTGATCTAGTAATTTGAGCTTAATAAAGACACCAAGTTACTCACCTCTTTCTGTCATCAGAACACAACTACTGTAAGAAAAGAATGTTGCAGAAATACACTAAAGTAACAGATAATGTCAGCCTGAAACGTACTACAGTCAAAACCATTGTGAATATTTAGATATTCATTGTCATTTTTCCCTTAACATGATGTTAATCAGTCATGAAGAGTGCATATAGAAGTGTCATGTTTTACATTGGACAAAAGGAACTGGAGATGCAGTACAAGATGAACCAGGTTGTTGGTCAATGTAGACAGAAGTGTGAACTTATGCAGGCAAAGTTCACAGAGAAGCTAGAACAACTGCACGCTGCATACCAAAAGATGGGTAATAAATGCCAGTTGATGGAACGGGAAATTGAAAACCTAACAAAGGATAAGCAAGAGCTTCAAGAGAAATTCGCAGAGAAATCCAGGTTAGTGTAATACAGCCAAATCTGCTTTATCTGACGTGGGCCCATTAACTGAATGTTCTTTCATTTCCAGGCAGAAAAGGAAACTTGACGAGATGTATGATCAGCTAAGAACTGAGTATGAGTCTCCGAAACGTTCAGCCATCCAACCTGCCAGTAACCTCTTCCCAAGAGCTCAGTCAGACTTGTTCCCGGGCATTCCTAACATAATGGATAGCAGCAAACATCTCAGACAAGGTAATCTAAGCACGTAACTGATTAGCTCTCTGCAGTCTGCCCCACAAACTACAAACTGATTGAATTATATATCTCGATTTACAGGTTAGCTGTATATGTTATTCACTCTGAAACATATCTTAATTAATTGCATTTCTTTGGCTTGCTGAGAGCTAATACAATCTTGGCTAGCTTTCCACAAATACAGCTAATTTACTGGTTGCAGGTCTGGTTTTTACCCCTGAAACTCCAGGGCGGAGAGAGGAGTTACGGGCTCCAGCACCACGGCAGCGATGCTCCAACTCTGACACATTTGAAATTTCTGAGTTATCTGCTCACGCCGGAGCGCCTCCAGTCGATGGTAGACCCCGAAAACCAGCAGGGCCTGCCTTTGGAGATGGCACAAACAACCCTTCGTCAGCTCTGCGGAATATGTTAATCTCACCGGTGAAGCGCCCTCAGCTCTCCCGAAGTCGTCCACACATGTTCACGTAATAATCTATTTTGTCCTGTACATATATTGACCCGGGTTGCCTTATACTTTTGTATGCTGATTGATCAAACTGATGTTTTCAGGTTGTAGAATCGGATTGGAAGATCTGAGTGGACATCTTTAAATGCTGTGAAATCTCTCTCACGATTTTTTTCCCCTGTGTATCCCTGAAACGTTTACCACATCACTGACAAAAAAACTTACTAGGGTTGTAGAACCTCTTTATTTTTCAATTGCCGTGAAAATGTATATGCATGAGATCCTTAACCATTCTTACCATTTTCTATGGGAAATCTTGCTTCTGCTGTCAATGTGTACGATGTTCTGAACTGACGGGTTATATACTATATAGTGCTACTTTTTCTCGTAGTTCATTTGAGTTTTGACTTCAGAACAACGCTGTGTTGAGTGTGCGCCCTTGGTTTTTGGTCAATGTGGGAGTAGGCTTCCAAAATCTCAATTTGCCAGGTATTCAATTACTGCTTGTAACATACCATCTATGTTGGTGTCGTGAAGCAACTTAGATTGATTCAATTAAGCAGTTTTGGCCTTGCAATAAATCATCATAAGTAGTTTTGAATTTTTTTTCTGGCTCTTGGGAGAAGTTATTTGCAGAAATGGACTTAGTAACATTTTTTTTTACGAAAATAGCCTTTGGCGTGGCCGGGGAGCGCGTCAGGGCGATTGGTGCTACTAGAAGGTGCGTCAGGTCGTCTGTCGTTTTCTGATAATTTTAACTTTACGTCACGTCATATCTCGTCGATGTCATTCACTGTCTCTGTTCGTGCGGTTATTAAAGTGCACGAGGGTGCACAAGGAATCTCACCCTTGCATTCTCTCCCTGCCTCCTACCGCATTGCTTGTAGAGCTCTCTCGCAAACAACAATGCTCCCCCGTTTGCAGATTACTTCATGCCGTATCGAGGATACTAATCTACAATATTAGTTGGTTTTTTATTGTGTTATTCCTTTAGAGCACTATTTGATGACATGGGTAATAATGCTATATATGTTTGTCTATGCAGTATTTCATGCGTGCGGTGTGCAGAAGCTCCCCCATTATCGGTAAGTTAATTTTAGTATCGTATATACGTTTTTGAGGTGGAATGACGCTTTACTGTTGTGGTATTTTCTGTAGGAATGGATAAACTATTCGTGTGACACGAATAGTCGTGTCCCATGGTGTTGAGGTTGTGCGTGGTGGTCCGTTCGGACTTGATCTATCCAGTTGTGATTGTGAGTGTATCGTAGTAACTATTCCTAACCTAGCGCACGTGCCTTTGGTCGAGCTACGTCGGTGCATTCGATAGTTGTTCGACAGAGACGTCGCAAGAAATAAAATAATAATAGAGATAGTGGCCGCCACCATGGTCACACCCTAGGGGCAAATCATGTAGGATATGGTGAAACTTACTAGCAGTGTCATGTGGGAGCATTACATGGAGATCGCTAGCAATCCTTCTTCGACCTTTCAGCGGCCCATGATGTATATCCATTTTGTTGACAATGGTGATTCCTTCGGGGTGGCCGACGCGCAAGCGGGTGAGAATGATCTTATCTCCCTATTCCATTTGGTTGCCCCAAGAGCCGCAAGTCGTCGAGGAGAAAGCTCCAGTTGGTAGAGATTCTGCAAGCTTCAAGCCAAATGAAGGTGTCAGTAAATGGTGGGGTGCTCACAGGAACGGACTTTCGCACCACAGTTGTGAGGGACCACACATGTAAGCTTGAGGAGTCGTTGCATCGCCATCAGAATATGACCTTGGGCTACATCGCGACCATAATTAGTCATTTAGTTGTATCAGATGTAACCATTTCTCCAAATATTTTGATGACGGATGCAATAAATGCAGTAGGCTATGACGTAAGCTACAATAAGGTATGGCGGGTAAAACAGAAGGTTAATCTGGGCACACGAATCAACAAGATGGACGGGCCTTACCCCTCTAGCACTCTAAATTCCCTATATAGTACATTTTTTTCTTATTTTTTGATTCAGAAAAGACTAACAACCACTATAATACATTTGCAGTCAAAAGTCTAAAAAAAGCCAAAAAAAAAACCATGGTTTACACCTGTTTGCAGCATGCCCACTCAAATACCGATCATGTCATTGAATTGCCCTTATACTCTACTGAAGTACTATTACTATGTTGAAGGGATATATTGGGTGGGTTTTTTTGGGCTGATGCTTATGACTGTGGTTTTTTAAATCCTGGTCTACCTGTGAGAGGCAGTATGAGAGAGAAATAGTCGCATGTGATTTTGACCAGTATAGCTGAACTCGGTACAGTTTGCACTATAATTTACCTGTAGACCCTATCTTAAAAAACATACCATTTAACGACTCGTTGCTATTCATCCGTATATAAAACCGTAAGCACTAAGCACTAACGAACATTATTATGGTTCTTAAGGAAGCTTGCTAGTTCGATCTTCACTCGTTGCAAACGGCACTTGAGTCAACTCTGGTGACTAAGTCCAAGACCAAACTAGTGCGCACATGGCAGTAGGCATTATGGCGGGCAGACCATGGGCTGATGGTGGCCCAGAGATGATTTGATTCAGTTGTCATTATAGGGCATCTCCAGCACTCCACCTCAGTCCTCGGTCGGCATGAGCGCTGGGGTGTGGCCGAGGCTGAGGGAAGAGCACCATAGCTTGCACCGTTGCTCACAAGTGCAACCGTTGCGTCGGCCGAATCAAGGCCACATCGTGCAGATTGGAGCTGTATCGGCACATGATGGCATGTTTCCGTGGGGCCAGTGGACGAACGGGGAGGCGAGGAGAGGCATGGCACCTGTTCTTTTTTATTGAAACTTATGGTTTTTGACTGTGATATATGGTTATTGGGTTATTTATGTAAGAGATTACAGAGTAACAGAAACTCATGTGCGATTTTTACCAATATAAATGAAGTCGGTACAATATGTACTACAATTAACTAGTAGATCCTATCTTAAAAAGATACTTCGTTTAAAAGCAAGTTACTGTAAAAAATAAAAAAAAATAGATTTTAAAAACTGAAAAAAATGCCTATAAATAGATCGCTAGTTTCGATGTCGATGAATAGGCCACCGCGCTCTGACTTCCTCACCGCCTTCCCAGCGTCGCCTTGATGCCTTCCTCACCGTTGTCGAGCTATCCTCGCCGTCACCAAACCCCACCGCTGAACCTACCGCTCCCCGCTACGTATAGATGTGTTATTATGTGAATCAATATACAGCCATTTCAATTTCCCTTTCTTCAGAGGAAAACAACAGTAATTCTTTGAAAGCAAAAGCAACCATTTAAAAAGAGAAAATTATTATACTGATAGTTGTGGTACTCATGTACAAGAGTACATCCATCACCAAGCAGTCCTGAATAGAAACAAGTGCTAGAACTCATGCATTTCGTAAAAGCGGTGACCATTTCACTAGCAGCCAACTCTTCCAATTCTTACATCACCACCAACGACAAGAAAGCGAAGCAAAGCAAAGCATCACTACTGCACCGGCCAACGAGACGGCATGGCATTCATCATCAAATGGCAAAGGCCACACTCGTGGCCCTAGAATATCTCTAGAGAGCCACATGGCAGCATCTGACGTCCTCCCCATATATTCTTTAGATTTTGTTAAACATCATTTAGATTTTTTTCCCAGACATGCATGACGTATCCATGCATGCATGGACTTATTTAATCACTGCTAAGAGCTTAGTAGTGGCAGGCGTAGTTGGCCTTCTTGAACATGGCGGCCTGCTCGATGGCGGCTGCCTTGGAGGTGAGCGCGACAGCGATGCAGTCCTTGACCTGCTGGCTGGTGTAGGCGTACTTCTTGGCGGCGATGGAATTGATGTACGCGGCGGCGCCCTCGCGCAGCAGGTCGCCGTAGCAGTCGGTCCGGGTGTTGCACAACGCGTCCTGCAGCGTCTGCAGCTTGCTGCCGAAGAAGGCGCTGCACACGTCGCCCAACGAGCCCACGATGCTGCCCAGCGACCCGATGCAGGAGATAATCTTGTCCGGATTGTTCTTCCAGTAGCTGCATACATACGTGCATGCCATGTAATTCACTCAAAATTCCAGCTTATTATGCATGTGCATATGCTGATCAGGTATGTATAGTACAGTACGAGGGCCTTACTCGCAGGTTCCGGTGTAGCCGGGCGTCGGTGTGTAGCCGCCGCCGCCGCCGCCACCACCACCACCGTACCCGCCTCCGCCTCCGCCTCCGTACCCACCGCCGCCTCCGTAACCGCCACCGCCGCCTCCGTACCCGCTACCGCCGTCTGTTGAGATCGATAGACAGTGTGCCACATAATCAGCGAAGTACACATAATATTATATCCAATCTTTCAAGTGCGTAAGTACTACGTAGGGACGAGATTGTGAGATCTATAATTAATACATACACGTCTGTTCAGACAAGTGATTTCCCTGCAGGTTCCTGGCTGAGCTCTGAGAGGCTATGCCCACCAAAAGAACGGCGACCAGAAGCATCTTGCAGCCCATCTTCCTCTCTCTCTCTCTCTCTCTCTCTCTCACTCTCTCCTCTCTCTTCCTCCTGTTTCTAAACAACACTGAAAGGGGGGAGAGAGAAGTAGCTAGTATAGTAGTAGAGATGCTTGGGCTTGAGTGCCTTTGGACACTGCTCCGGCAGGGTATATATACAGGCGCACTGCACCTACCTTTGGATCGCCGCTGTTGCATGGACCGTGTGATCTTGCCACGGATTGAGGGTATAGTTGGCCACCATTGAATGCTAGTCTATTTAGATTGGCTTTTAGTTTTAGTTCTAGTTTATAAATAATAATAATTTATAGAGAAGTTTATAGGGAGAAACATTCACGGGTTTTTGAAATCAGCCGAAATTCATCCAATTTTTCCGAAAATCGAAAATATCACCCCCCCCCTAAAGTTTGGTTTCGACCAAAAAAATTCGTTTTGGGTTAAATTTAGATAACCTTAAAGATGCAAAAACCTCCCACCTAACAAACCACATGTAGCCCAATGGAAATGCTCATGGTTTACATGGGGCAGGTCGTGGGATTGAATCTCAGTGGTTGCATTGCTGTTTTTTTTACAACTTTTGCGCTGACATGCAGGTTTCAAATCTAAAAGATGGGAAAATTAGTAAATGCAAAGCAGGGAATCGAATCCATGACCACATGTATGCACGCGTGGGCCTTAGCCACCAGGCTAGCAACAACTTTGTGATTAACTGCGACTTCATAGCTTATTTGTCCTTAAGTTTAGAATTTAAATTTTAAATTTTGTTTGAACTTCTCGGTCAAAAAAGTTCTGAAAAAACTAATAATCATGATTATCGCAATTACCGGCCACCTTCAGTAAAAATTCCTATCCGGTAGTGAAAACCCTGGTCACTAGTGTGTACTGACTGGTAGATCTTATCTTAAAAAGATACTCTATTTAAAAATTACATAATGTAGAAAATCAACTATTATAGAAAAACAGGTTTAAAAGCCAATACCAACAGAACCATCAGCTCGGTACTACAGTGATCTCCTGGCCTCACGGTCGAATGATCTGCTTCCACTGCACGTGTTAAATCCCCAGTCCTGTATAATTATTCTTCCATATGTGAAGTAGTATATATCAGTATTCAGTAACACTGTCCATGCATGTTTGCATTCAGCTGAAGCCTTTTGGCTTGGCACTTAACAGTATAGCTAGCAGTACAAATTGAAGAAACATGTACAGTTTGAGATGGTGCATTACTAATATATAGTATTAAAAATGTAGACATACTAGTTGGAGCTAGCTTGGACGAAGAGGCCGTGTACATCGATCGGTACATCCGTGTTACTACTGCAGATATGCATCCCTCTGACAAATGACATGCCGCTATTATCACTAAATGTATCTCTAATAGTATCATTTTAACTGTCTTTTATCTATATTAAATGAATAAAATTTTATGTAGAGAAAAGAGAAGATAAGGGGAGATAGTATGATGTCACTTATGCAAGAGATAACTTAAATTACAAATCAACGTAAATAGTTAGAGGGTGTGAGGTAAAAAGTTATAGTGAAAATAGTATAAAATAGTTAGAGAAATAATTTACTATTAAAGAGCATGTCTCTAGTGCTATATTTAGATAAGATAAAAGTTTAGAAATAATTTTAAAAGATAAATTATTATACATATCCTAAAGTGGTGTCGTTTCCAATGAAGCGGATTGAATTGTATTCGGCGCTTGCCAACTACTCGCTGTCTACTTAATTAGGTGGAGTGTGCCCTTAACTTGATGGCCCTTTGCCAAGGGAAGTTGCGACGTCGCCTAACTGAAACAGTGTATCTCATACATGGGCTGTCCTTTTGGTCCAACGCATAGCTAATTAGGAATGTCAGAACAGATCGATCCAGCGCGATATTCTGTAGCTAATTCTGTTGATCATGTAACTGAGTTTTTCAAACTGAACTGAAACGGAGAATTCCATGATTTGATACATGGTCACATATGTTTCGCGATGCAATTTGACCCTCTCATGTTTTGTTCCTCGTTGCAAACTTGCAACGTAGGAGTTTCATCGATCCTTGACCTATTTATTTCGAACTGATTCCTGCTACCAATATATCCAGCGATCTTAATAATGGCAGACGTTGTACCAGCGCAATTCCACAGGTATCGTGCCATGTATTACACTATACTACTTCCAGCAGAAAGTAGATTGCCACTGCCTTGTCTAATTTTTTTGTTTGCGTGGGAATTAATGATGGAATGAGACCCACCGCCATTTTTGTTTCGAGGATGAGAGACCATGTGAAGGGCACTCCATGGTTGTGATGAGTAATTGACTCTTGTTTTAGGAAGATTGAGTTTAGTTTTTGAGGTTTGTGCTAAGTTCTGCATTGTCGTAGCCCTGGCGAAGTGTTCTGCAGCTAACACGACCACATTGGTCGTGGTCGAAAGTCTTGCGCACTGGTCACGACCACGTTGGCCCTGGTCGAAGGCCAGCACGACCACGTTGGCCGTGGTCGAAGGCCAGCACGACCACGTTGGTCGTGGTCGAAATAGGTTACGACCACGTTTGGCCGTGATCGTAGGTCTCCAGGGAAGTTTAAGACTGTTTCTGCCCTAGTCGTATCTTGGTCATGGTCGAAATGTCCCGTACGACCACGTTGTGCGCTATCGGAAGCCAGCCGAGCCATCTACGACCACGTGAGTAGTCGGCACTCTACGACTACGTTATTGAGAGCTGCGGTCGGAAGTCGATGCTTCGACCACCGTGGTCGGGGCCGGCACTCGAGCTTGCGACCACGTGGGAAGGCGGTGGACTTCGACCATGTTGTGAAGCGGTCGAACGAGGTCGGGTCGGGGTCAGACTCAGTCGGTTGTACTCGATACCGGTCGGATTTGGTCGTAGAGCAGTCTGGCGTGGTCGGACGTGCTCGCACGCAGTTGGAATCGGTCGTATGACCTGCAGACTTGACCATTTGAGCTGGAATTTGGTCGTAGGGCTTTGTGATGAAGTCAGGGACCTTGTGCATTTGTTGGTTTATCTTTTCGGTCGGTCGTAACGACTTGGGTTGAAGTCGTAGACTTTGGGCGTTAAAGCCGTAACGAGTTGTGGGTGGTCGTAGCAAGTTAAGCGATGATCGTAGACTCTTTGTATCTGGTCGTATGGCTTGATATTGTGGTCGTATGTCGTGTGCATTCATTGTTCTCTTTTTTCGACTGGTCGTAGGTGGTATACGACTTGGTAAGAGTATGATTTGAGCTCTGTTTTCTGGCTCAAGTGGTTGGATACTATTGTGAGCGGTGCTATGTAATGGTTTGCTTGTCTGTGATGGTTTGTAGGACTTTGAGACTAGTCGTGGTGAGGTATGGATGGTCGAGACTAGGCACGGGGGTGCTGAGGTCGTGATCGGCTGGGAGATGCCAAAGACGACGAAGTCTGTGAGGTGGTTGCAAGCGTGATCGGCAAGGCAGGAGGAAGCTTCCGGGAAGGCAGCGAAGTGGCATTTTGGAGAAATGCGGAAAGCTGCAAAGGGAAGCTGTGTCTCTGCGAAAGCACTGGAGTTGTTGGCGCTAACGGGCAAAGCAGTGGAGCCGTTGGGTGTAACGGGTAAAGCACTGGAGCTCGTTGTCGCTGTTGGGTAAAGAGAATGGTAAAACCCGGTGTTAGTTGGGGTTAACGGGTTCTCCCCTGGTAGCTTGAGGCTATAAATAGAGAGGTAGAGCTCGGGTGATCGTGAGGTTGTTCCTGAGTCACTCTGAGTATTTCGTTTCTATTTTGTGTGAGTTGTCTCTGGGTAGAGCACGGTTGCTCTTGTACCTCCGATGGAGTGGCTGTAGAAACCTCCATGATCAATCGTGTCATCTCTCTTCCTCTATTTGTTTTCTGTCGTCTTGAGATGTTCTTGATTGTCTTGTTTGCGATCTGTTTTGAGAGCTTGTTTTTCATGTTATATTTTTCTCTCTTCTCTTCTGTGTAAGTCCGCATTTGCTTTGGTGTGCTTCTTGTTGCTCAGAACTGAGAATCTGTCTCAAGGCCACTTGGCCGGATCATTCTCGAGAGCAAGAGTTGAATCAGAGAAGTTCTCTTTGCCAAATGATTGTGCGCCTCGAGTCCTTCTTCTGTTCTTGGTTCCTCTTCTCAGTTATCACTATTTGATTTCTTTTGTCGGCTCAGGCAAGTGTTCGACCACGTGGTGTTCGACCATCAGTTGGCTTACGACCACGTGTGTTCGATCAAAGAAGCTAGTTCTTTCGCCCGATTTGTCGTGTGAGTACTTGGGGGAGTTTTTGAAGGCACCATTCACCCCCCCTCTGTTGCCATTTCGGTCCTACAGAGGAAAAGAAAAAGAACCTAAGACCTTGCTCCACTGTTGGGATGAAACTGCATCCATCATAAAACATAGTAGGAAGAGATCATATTGTTACTGGTCACTATCGGGTGACTAGTTTGCACCGGCGGTCTTCGTCTATAATTTGGGCTTCAAGAGTATAAGTGCTACTGTCGTCGTCGACTCAAAGCGACGGCTAGCAGCAAGCGTAGTAGACTGGCGGCGCATAAATACTAGTGATGACAGGATGTGATCTACACTTACCATGGTGAGTCGACATGAAGACAGAGTGCGATCCCTCGCGCGGAGAGAGAGAGAGAGAGAGAGAGAGAGAGAGAGAGCGCTCATATCTCAGGATCTTACTCATGCAGCTAGGTAATCTTGATGGATTCGTACGCGAGGCAGATTAAAAGGCAAGTGTCGTCTATGTTCAAATTAAAATTTTTGCATGTTTTTTGAGAGAAAAAAATAACGCATGTTAATTTCCTTGAGTACATCTATTTCCTTTTACTAGTTAAATGCACGTGATTCGCTATGGACAAAAATATCATATTACCCCCACAAGTTAAGTCGACGTTGTTGGGATCGGCATGCTACACGTCTTTGGCTTTGCTTGCCTTTACGCACGGTCGAGCTCATCAAGCTAGCGTCATGCCTCCACCGCCATGCTCGGCCTCCAGTGCGCCTAGTCAAGTTTTGTTGTGACTAAAGCTGTATTTTTTTGTTGAAATTAATTTATTCGTTGGGGGATGATTATTATTTGTTAGATAGAGAGATAGAGCTGTTTGTTGGGATAGCCCATCTCCATCGCCATCACCAATTAATTCTTTTTAAGTAGTAAAGAAAAAAAAGTCACTTTGGCTTGGTAGGTAAGGTGAGTTTGTATTCATCGTAAGATTCACAGCGCACAAATCTCAGGCTAAAATACAATAAATCATAGTGAAAAAATTCAAACAAATAGCACACCCAACATGTGGATTGTGGGCAGTGGCGAATCTAGGATGAAAAATAAGGGTGGGCTAAAAGAGTATGCATTCTTTTACTAGATCATAAGTTTTTTTTCCAGAATTATTGGTCCTATGCCTTGAATGACTAAACTAATTTGTAACAAACATAGTTTTGTACTTTTGTGCAATCAAATTCCTAGTTTCATACATACATAAAAGCAAAGCAAAAAAGAAAAATACAATGGAGGTACCTCGCTAATGACAAGTGCATCCCAAAACATATAAATATGGTTCTGATAGATAACAATCTGTAAATCAAAATTAGAAAAATTAGTGATACAATAGCAAATTGTACTTAATTACTTAAATAATTGAACATTTAAAATAACAGAACCATACACAAAGTTCGTTTCTCCATTATTACAAATCTACGAATTAAATGCTAATTGAGTATATACAACAATATCACACTATATTCTAACAACACCATACAATCAGTTGGCGGACTAATTAAGGAATGAGTTACAAATGCAAACCTACAATCGTTGGTCCGTTGGATCTTGGGCACTTGGTCACTAACTCACTGCCTTATGCCCTCAGGCCTCAGGCCTCAGCGCAGACCTGCAGAGCCTACGGGCTTTGACGGTCCAACCTCCAGGCTCCGCCTCCCCACCTTCGGACTAGCCAGCTCCCCGCGACGGCAACCCCACCTCCGCCTCCCCTTCTCTTCTCAGTCCTGTGACGGCGACCCCACCTCTGGCCTCCTCGGCTCCCCGCGACGGTGACCCCACCTTCGGCCTCCCCTTCTCTTCTCAGTCTCGCAACGGCGCGACCCTGCTTCCGACCTCCCTGGCATCCCCGGCCCCAGCTCAGCCGCTCAGGCTTACGCGGTCAGTGCCTCCCCACGGCGCGCGGCCCCGCCTGCCCGGCTCAGGCTCAGGCGCAGGGCGCCTGCGCCTCCCCGCCTCCGGCCTCCCGGCTCCGGCTCCGGCCTTCCAGCCTAGGCGCCTCTAGATCTCGTCGACACCTCCCCGGCTCCCCGCCTCGGCGCCTCCAGATCTCGTCGGCACCTCCCCGCCTTCTTGCTCTTCTTCTTGGTTGCAGTTTGCCGGCTTGCTGCTTGCAGGTTGTAGCAACGCCAACGCCAGCCAATGCTTGCAGGTCACAGCTTCAACCCGCAGGTTCACACCGGGGGAGCCAGGAGGGGGGTCGGTCAATCGGTGGAGGGTAGGCTTCAGCCTGATGAAGCCTACCCGGTGGATTCGCCACTGATTGTGGGCACGGAACTCTGGTCATCAACCATGCATGCATAGAGAAAAGTTGCCACAACATTGTGCAATACAATGGTCGGCAGCATTGAGGATTTCTTTCGTAAAAAAAAGGGACTATCAGAATATCGACTGTGCATTTGTTTACACTACACCATATGATACGTCTGCCTACACTCGCATCAGTCGGCAACAGGGGCGGATCCAGGAAAAATTTTAGGAGGGGCTGAACAAAAACGCTACAGCGACATAACTCCACTATGACCCCCACAAAAGACAAATATAATAGTTTGAAGTAGTCTTATATCAAAACATCGATGAACGATGACAATCACAAAATACATCATGAAAAATAAAGGATGCAGTTTATCCATACCGAAAGGCCAAATTACGAAACTAATAGACGACGCGTGACGGTGACACCCATTATTCATCCGGAGAAGCAATCTACACAAATAGACATAATTGATTAGTTAAACAAATATGGACCTCCAAATTATGAATTTAGAAGAGAATAGAGGTACCACTAATTTTTTAGGCAATAACATACGGCGTTTTTTCATCTCTTGAAACCGCTTTTTGATCTTTTCATTATCAATGTTTCTAAATATCTCCTTCTCATTATAGCATATCATCAAGTCATTGAGCCATTCATCGCCCATTTTACTACACAAATCTGTCTTTATAATGGACATGGCTAAAAATATCCTCTCAACTGAAGCTGTTGCCACTGGAAGTATCAATGTTAGCTCAATGATACGATAAACCAATCGATAAGATGTGTCCATGTTAGTCTTGACCATAATTTCAGCAACTTTTCCAAGTTCAGTACATCCAAGAAATTCTTGAGTTCTTCTAGCACGGTTGACAAAGGCTCTAAGTTGAGTTGGCAAAACAGTAAGGTCACCAATATCAAAATCCTCAGCATAAATCCACAGACAAATAAGGATTTAAGTTCCAAAGTTCAGTAGTTCACCTAATCAGTAATCGACCTTGCCTAGTTGCCTGTGGACTGCAGACTGCGGTCTGGATCTGGTTGTTAGCGGTTGGCCTGGCCAGCTGGCCTCTGGCCCGCGCGACCGCGCCCCCGCCCGGCGCCCGTCCCCGCCCGGTCGCCAGCCGCCGCCCGACGCCCGCCCCCGCCCGGCGCCTGCCCCCGCCCGGCGCCCGCCCCCGCCTAACGCCTGCGACCGCGCCTGGCCGGCTGGCCACCGCCCGCCTGCAACGCCGCGGCCCCGCGCCTGGCCGCCCGCAGCCGCCCGCCGCCGCGTGCTCGCGAGTCGCGTGGCCGCGTCCGCCCACTGCTCGGCTGCGGCGTTCTCGCGAGCCGCCGCCGCTGCAGAGTTGCGCCCGATGGAATTTGGGGTGGCCAGATACTAGGGTTTGCCTTGGGCTTTGGCTTGGCTGGAAGCTCCTCTATGGGCTTTGTTAATGTGATTATTTCGTGGGCCGGCCAGATGAATTGTTGGCCCAATTCGCGAGGGAGGTCATCTCCTACCTTCAGCTCGACCTCAGCCCCTCCTACACCATACATCCATGGCTAAAAATTTATGGAGGGGCTCTAGGGGGGCTCCAAGGGTCCGGTAGCGATAGGGGGGCTCGAGCCCCCCCGCCCCACCGCTGGATCCGCCCCTGGTCGGCAATACACCCATTACCTAACAGCTCCATCGATTGCAGTAGTCGGACTCGGGGAAGGTCTTTGCCGATAGATAAACCTTTTCTGACAGATAGTTTGGCGTCTTAGCTGATGCCTTCACCGCCAGATAAAACCTTTGCCAACAGATGTTTTTGCCCCGACTGATGTACGTGTTGCTGACTGATAATAGTTATTCCGACAGATAGTTTGTTGGTAGGTTGTACATTTGCCGACAGATGCTTGCTCTCAGGGTTCTTTTCTGTTCCAAAACTTTAGGATAGTTCTTGACATGCTAACGGTTGATAAATTGAAATATGCATTATTATATTTATTGGGGCTTTAATATCCTATTATTCACATAATGACATAATTATAACAATACTAATAATAACAAATGTCATCCAACTTCAAATATACATTCAAATCACACATTTAGACAAATAACAGACGTGGAAATATCCAGGATCCATATTGATCATATATCATTGCTTGTCACATACATACAATACTTGGTCACCTACATGCAAGGGCAAACATCAACATAATGCATAGTGTGTTGCAACACAGTAGTGCAACTCCAAACAATTTGAAGTACAATCAAATGACAAAATAGGACACCGGATTTCATGTAGCTAGCTTTCCTCAGTCAATCATTTATTCCCTGTGATCAGTCAAGCCATCTTGATTAGATATAGTTCTAGACAAATTGAACATAATTAAGGTCAACTATAATATGCTATTATTTCGCTAACCAAGCATTCAATTCCATAGGTAAGTTGAAAGTTGCAGAACAAATCAAGGAAAAATAAGACAATATGTACATAACCTGATACTATTTGCTAAATATTTGGTTAAGAATGTGGCCACTAAGTATACCCAGGGGCGGATCCAGAACAAAATCTGAGAGGGGGCACAACAATACACATAGTATGCTGAATTGTTCTCATTCATAATTTTAGCATGAGTGAGGGCCTTTTAGTTGGACTGAGTGGGGGCACTAGCATTAAATCTTGGGCTATATACCTGAGTTCCTGCGAATTGAGTGGCGGCCTGGGCCCTCACTCCCCCCTCTTTGGGTCCGCCCCTGAGTATACCCAACTGTTAGAAAGCAAAACCTGACACTTTTCAATGTTCTAGAAATGGAGAAACTATCACTGATATTACATCACTAGTTTTTTTTCCCCATTTGTGACTCAAGTCTATATTGTCATGGTTTAGTCAATAATTAAGAATTTAGCACCGCTGTCTTGGCATCCTTCATCTAGAAAAATATCAACGGTTAGCAACTCAAGGTCAATCAATACATTTACAAATGGAGATAAAGCTAGCAGCCTAGCCGCTTTGATCATCTATAGTGGTTTTTACATATTTACAAGTATACAACCCCTGTAAAATTTGACAGATCTAGACTTGTCGGCGAGAACTCTCCCGGCCTGGGCGGGCGATGCACGTAATCGTCATGATGCACAGGTGGCGCCACCCTATTGGCCAGCTAAATGTTTAATATATGGTCCCTAATTAGGTTGTGATCAAAATGGCTGAAAAGCCCGTGGCTTATGGCTGAAAACACTGTAGCTGGCTGAAAAAAGCACTGTAGCTGACAGAGGCTTATTTACCATAATTAAATTTAAAAAAATTTAAAAATAGAAAAAACATGTTAGCCCATTACGTATAATACAAACAAATACGAGGAAAAAAAGAACCGGTAAAAAAACTCAAAAAAAAGCCAAAAGTTCAGAAAAAGACGAAATTTATGAATAGTGCAAAAATAAGCTGAAGCCAAAAGCTCAAGCCATTTTGATCACAACCTTAAACACTCCAACTCATGAGCTAATCGATCTCATGATCTCACCAGGATGATGAGGCTCAGGGCGCTCATTTGGACTAAATAAGTATAATTTATAACTAAATGTTTACTGTAACTAGTTTATTTTTACACTGTATTTAATAGTGGTTTATTTGATATAATTAAGTTTAAAAAATTAAAAATAAAAACATGTTAGCTCATCACGTATAATACAAACGAATACAGAAAAAAGGGGGAAAAGGCTAAATACCAAAAAAAAATTAAAAAACGAAATTTAAAAATAATAAATAAGAAATTAGAAGTCAAGACGAAATGAGTGGGCCCTAGCCTCAAGTTGTGTAATCCATGCGTATTGAATTTTGCCAGGTTAGGGCCTGTTTGGGAGAGCTCCACCACTGAAAACGTGGATTTGGAGTAGCAGCTCCACCGTGGATCTGAGATCTCACCATGGAGTGTTTGGCTTGTACAGCAGCTCCAAAATCCACGAAATTGAGGTTTTGGTGGGAATGGCCACTTTTGGTGGGATGAGGTGTGTAACCAGTGGTATTGGTGGGTAATTACCACCCAACTCCACGGTGGAGCACCCCTTGAGGAGCTCCATAAAATCCATGGATCTGGCCCTCAGATCTAGGATTTTGGTGGATCCAGATTTCGCGGAGCTGGAGCGTTTGGGTAAAATTTCGTGAAGCGGAGCTATTTTTCGTGGATCTGGAGTTGGTGGAGCTCTCCCAACAGACCCTAAGTCCCACTCATTTCAGTTTCAGCTTCTAACTTCTAATTTATTTTTTACTATTACCAAAGCCACTGAACTGAAGCTGTGTACCACCTGGCCGCAATCGCCGGTGCGGGCGACCACTTCTGGGCTCCTGACCTGGGGTTGATCGTGCGCCGCTCGTATGTGCTTCGGCTGCGAGACTGCGCGGCCGAGACGGTGCTCCGTGCCGCCCGCGGTGGGGAAGCCGGCACCTGATGGGCCGTGCGCTTCCCCGCGGTTATTGGGCTGAGCTGAGAATTCGCGCGATCTCAGGCGGACGCAGGCCGACAAGCAGGACAGGAGCCGAACGGAACGGTATTCGGCCGGGGGCAGAAGAGGCGGCCTCTCCGCCTTTTCAGGCTCGTTTGGGCTTGGACTAAACTGCATTGGGTGGGATTGCTCAGCTCCGGATTCCGACGGCCTGCCTCAGGCTGCTGCATTGGGTGCGGCCGCCTCTACTCCCGCCTTCTCGCCGGTCTTAAGTGCATCAGATATTCGTTGGTTTCCGAAAGCAATTTATAGCTCCTCCAGCTTTGTTTTCAGATTGCTTAGCTCCTTCGTACAGGCTATTCATGGTCTGTTGGCTTTTATGGGACCGAATAGACAACAGAGCAATGTGAATAGTGCCTTAATAATTTTCTCCAAGTATTTACTTATCCTTTACTCTGATAGTTGCAAAGCTATAAAAATTAGGAAAGGAATCTTACATGAAAATCAAAGACTCATAGAGCTAGACTCGAAAAACCTACGTGGTCAGAATTCGACTCTAGCAGTCAACGGCCAGAGAGCGGTCAAAAACCAACATTGTCAAAAATCAACGTCGTCGAAAATCAACATGGTCGATGACCATTGAGTGGT